>CM037854.1:171125709-171725709 GCA_021234595.1 Delia radicum | reverse complement strand
TATTGTTAAATTTTGGTTTGTCATAAAAATGTTTTTTCACCGCTGACACATTTCGCAAATAATCCTCGATTGTTTCAAGCATTTCTTTAAAAGTATTAAATTTTACCGCGGCGATGGCGTTTTGAAGGTCTCTGTTTCGCAATCCTTCTCGGATATATTTTATAATGGCTGCATCACTAAGATCGTATCGCTTTCCTATCGTACATACACGAAAACAGTAGTCAATTATACGTTCGCCATCTTCTCGTACGGCACTTCTCATCTTGAAGTGAACATCAGCTTCGTCAACAGAAGATCCAAATTCATCTTTTAAACTTTTTGAAAATTCATGCCAATTGGAATGGAGAACCGGTGTGGAATCCAACCACATTTTCGCCACTCCCTTCATCTTCGAATATACGGCCAATAACAGACATTTTTCGTCCCAATTGTATGCAGATAATGAACTATTCACTCGATGTATAAACTGATTCACAGAAATTGATGACTCACGAGTAGGATCAAATTCAGGAATACTTTCGGCTATATCCTTAACGGAATGATTCCTTGGATGCTGTTCGTATTCACGTATCGGCGTTTCATTTACTTCACGGTGTACCGAACTTTCGCGGTCGCGTTGTTGTGTCAATACCGGCAAACTTTGCAATAACGTTGCCATCATTTCGCGCATTTCATCAATTTGACTTTGCATTGATGAAACTTCTACCCCGTTATCGTCAATAATTTCGATTTCATCACTACCGTTCGCGTCGATTAATCTTTGAATTAATTCAGCTTTTTGTCCCGACGTTGACAACTTTTGCTCGCATAAAATCTTTTAAGCTGCTCTATTTTCAAGGAATTTATTTTCTTCAACACCATTGTTACGTATAAAATAAAATTTATTTTTCGTTAATATATATTTATATTTATTTATCATAAAAAAAACACTTTTTTATTTGTATTGTACGTATACACTTTTTCACCCGGGGTGCAATTTTAAAATTTTATACGTTAACTTTTCCTTCTATACAAAAACAATACGAATGTTTTCATACACGTTCTAGATTTTTTTTTTTTTTTTTTTTTTTTTTTTTTTTCTCGTCATGCACACTTGTGCTTGCAATTTTTAAAATTTTAGACGTTGACCGTTTTTTCTATGTTACAAGTATTTTACGTTCACTTGTATGCGTTAGGGTAGTTTCTTTTTTTTTCGTATTCTTTTTCTATATTCGCAAGAGTATTTCACTTCGTTCACTCATACACACACACGTTTGTACAAATAAATACACGTTTAATTTTCCGTTGATTTTTTTTTTTCTTAAAAATCTATTTTATATTCTCGTTGGTTTTTTTTCTGACTTTTCTTTCGAATCTTATTACACACTCGTTATTTGCTTTAGCCGTTCTGTTTGAGTCTCCACCCATACATACAAAATTGTTTTTTTACTCGCTACACTTGCGTACTTATTTCCTTCTTTTTTAATTTTATATTAAACACAAGCACTTTGGTTTCACTATCCCACTTCTGATCTAAAAGAAAGAGTTTATAGTTTTTTCTTTTATTAAGTAATTTTAATGATTTTATTGATAATTAAATTATATTAAATGGTTTTAAACAATTAGCAATTATTTCACTACGTTCTTTCTCTATAGTACGAGCGAGACTGACATTTCCACCCGCAGTGCTGCCATCGTGTTCGGTTCTAACCTGTGATGCTAACACTGGGGTAATTCTTAACCGATTTTTATACCTTTTTGAATACATAATTTTAACTTAATCTCGATTAATTTATCATCTAGAGTAAAAACTATTGCAATATTGCAAAAAAACTAAAAAAATATCCCTTTTTCCCATACACTCATAATAATAAATGCTTAAAAATACAAATATATTTTTCGTAAATTTTTTTTCGTAGAATGTACAAACATTTTGTTTATATTACAAAACTTCTGTATAAAACAAATTATATAAATTTACAAATTTCGTAAAAAATACAAACATGATTTCGTAATATTTTTTTAGTACATTGTACAAAAATTTGTAATGTTACAAATATTACATATGGATGTTGATGTGGTTAGAGGTCGGATTTGCAATCAGAAGGTAGCGAGTTTTATATTTAATTTGTTTTTTTTTTTTTTTTATATTTAGTTTTTATATTTAATTTGTTTATTAATGTTTTTTAAATTTCTATGTTTTATTTTTTTATTTCATTATTACTATTTTTGTGTTTTGATATAAATGGATATTTTGTGTTTTGTTTAATAAAGAGGATCCTAAAACAAGTTAAATAGGACCCGAAAACACTACTTCCACTTTATTTGCCGGGTTTAGTATGAAATTCAATAAAACAAATATTTAAAAAGATAAAATATTTAATAATAAAATGCAATTAGTTTGAAATTGTTATTTAAGTTTTTTATTATTATTATTTTATTATTTTGTTTTTTAATATATTATTTGATATATGTATAAAAAAATTATATTATTTTATTTAGTTCAATAAACATAATAAAAATATTTAATTGCCATTTTACCTTTTTTATTAAATATTTGTAGCATATTTTTCTATTTTTCATAAAAATTTCATAATATTTTCGACTTAAGTTCCTTTTTAGTTTGTTGTATTGCATCAGCTACTTTGGTGCAAATGGTAGAGGGGTCTTCAACACAGCAGGACGTCACTGAAATCGTGAGTTCGATTCTGGTGTGGCACCATTACATTTTTTTTTTTTTTTAATTTTAAAATAAACCCGTAAGGTATGCACCACATTTTTATTTAAAAAAAGTTTTTACAAAACTTTACGAAATGTGATTTGTATATTCTACAAATTATTTCGTAATGTCAAAATAACCAAAACTTTCGTAAAATGAACAACGGTTTTTGTGTATTTTACCTATAGATTATTATGAGTGTATAAACGAATGTTTTGATCTTTAAAGCGCTATCGGGTAGGGAAGGCGTGGTCGTAGGGGCGTAAAATTTCACATGAGTTATTTTCAAGACAAATACAAAAAATTAGAGGGTAGCGTCTCAACATTTCTAACATTTAAACTTGTAGAACACCTTAAGGGACACTCTAATATATATATATATATAAATATATATAAATTCTTTGATTAGCAAAGATATTTTGTTTAACCTGCTTCCAGACTTAAGGAAAAAAAATTAATTCCCATGAACTTCCAGTTCCTGGTAATTATACATGTAGTATTGGATTCATTTCCTGTTTCTCGATTTCGAAAGAATGCTTTCTCTCGCTTTCTAAGCGAAAGAAAACTGATTTTGGTTTCTCTAACTCCATTTCTATGCGAACGATGACTTGAAGTACAAGTCGAATGAAAACATAAAAGTTTTCATACAAATTTGGGTTCTCTATTTCGAACGAGTTGTCAACACTGTTGTCAACGTAAATGTGAAAACTAGTCACATGCTTTTTTGATTGCGAGTAACAAATACTGTTCAAAAATACTTAATAAATATTTAAAAAAAAATATATCTTTCATTCCATGAGAAAACGCAAAAAACCTGAACAGGTGTCCTCTTATTTTGTTTATTTTTTGTACATGAATACTCTATGGTCCCATTTGTACATTTCCTTTATCAGATCTCCAAATTTCTAAAACCTCGTGATTTTATGCACGTTTTTAGTTTTCATAAATATCAGAAAAATGCTAAAAGTGTTTCACTTTAAAGTGCCATAACTTTTTAATTGTATATCGCATGTTATTAATTTAAACGATATTTGGAAGATGCGTTTGCCTACTTTATAACTGGATGTTTTAAAAAAAATTATTGTTAAAAAAGTGCATACATAATGCAAATGCAGTTTTCTAATGCATTTTTCAAGACTTTCTCCCCCTACGATTTTCAAAAAAAATACAGTTTACTAAATTATGGAATATTAACTAAATATACAAATACTGATTTTTATGGGAAAAACATGTCTTCTATTTTTAATGATTTTTTAAAAAAAAACTTTTTATTGTTATTCTATGAAATGGAAATATTTTTATACATTATTGTATTTCAAATTTTTTGTGATAAATTTAAAATACGAACTCATTTAGGAACTTGTTTGAAGACCTATATTTATAAAAATATTCATATATTAAAAAAATATTGAAAGAACAAAAATCAGAAAAACGATTCAAATGTAACTTGTAATTTATTCTTTAATCTTACTAGTATGCTTATTGGCAATTAAAAAATATGAGTAACGAATCTTTTAAATAGTATTTGGGAATAGACGCTTTATCTGGGTTATTGCACTTAAAATAATCTAAGTACTTCATATTTTTATTTTTGAATCCAAAATAACTTTTTTGACATCATATCGAAAATTTAACTAGGTGAAGTCATATAAAAAAATACAAAAAAAGTATAGTATAAAACGATACAAAAATGTATAAAAATATTTCCATTTTTAGAATAAAATAATAAGCTTTTAAAAAAAAATCATTATATATTGAAGACGTGTTTGTCCCATGAAAATCAGTATTTGTATATTTAGGTAAGATAGATATCAAATCTTTTTTTTAACAATAATTTTGTTTAAAAACATCCAGTTATAAAGTTGACAAGTGCATATTCCAAATATCGTTTAAATTAATAACATGCGATAAACAATTAAAAAATTATGGTACTTCAAAGTGAAACACTTAGCATTTTTATCAAAATTTGTATGAAAATTAAAAACGTGCATAAAATCGCAAGTTTTTACAAATTTCGAGATCTGTGCATGTGGGACTATAGGGTATTTATGTACAAAAATCCTCATTTTTCAGTGTTGTTTGCTGGAATGAATGATATTATAAAAAATTATAAATATTTGTAAAAAAAAGCAATGGATAACAAAAGGTAAGAATAAAATAACACGAATATTCGTAGTTTATTAAGAACTTTAAATGTCAGCTTAAAGAAATCCACAATGGCACAGATGAAAACGCTGGTGTACTTTTTTGATTTATTTATTTTTCCTTTGTTTTATTTAATATATTTCAATTGTCATATACAGCTGATCACTGTTAAGTAATGTTGTATTTATCTTCAAACAATCTAGTAGTATTTTTGGTACTTTTAAATTAAATTGTAATAAAAGTTTAAAATATCCGGTCTGGCTGGCACCACTATGATTTGTAAATCCGTCAAATGCAAAAATTGACACGTAAGTATAGGCAAACGACAGCTTTCGAAATAGAGAAACCCAAATTGATTCGAATTCGAGTGACTAGCGCTCGTTCGACTAGGTTTTCGTTCGAGATCGAGGAACAGACCATAATAGTTTTTAAGTTTCTTCACGGTTTCTAAATAAAACACATCACGTTTGATATAATTTTTATTAAAAATAAAAATTATGTTTTTCGACCTTTAATTGTGCAATGAAAATTATTCAAGTTCGAGGCCATATCACCTGAAAACCTCCCGCATAAAGTGCATTTCCTCAAAATGCATTTTTTCAGGTTTTTAACATTAAAGTTCTAGTACAACCAATAATACTGCACAATACATTTTACACCACTTTTTACTTATTGTGTTCGTTATTTTGCTAATTTTGATGTCTATATCAAAATAACGGTTTAATCTGTTTTATCAAAATCAGCGAAACACGTCAAATTTGAAAACGTTTGTGTCCTTTAATTTGGATATTCATCGTAATTCTATAATTTCGTTAAAATTTTAGCTAAATATTAATTTTTAGTTTAATTAAACAAAAATAGGATTATGCGGAAACCCTTTTGAAAATCGCGAAAATAGTTATAACCCTAGTGCACACAGAAACTTTCGACTTCTAATAACACGATTAAAACAAATTAATATGATGATTAATATAATCATACGAAATTTAGTATGAGTCGTAATATAGTTTTATCCGAGAAATGGGCCCATATAATTATATATGTGTGCATTAGTTTAGTTTCAATTTGATAATACGACATTAAATTACATCCGAATAATGCCGCGATACAATTTAATCCGATTTTATATAGCGGTATAAATTTATATCTGAACTGATACTAATATATACAAAATAAACTATATATAGTTGTATCCGGTTTTTGATTTTAAAACTTCATTAAAATCTGAAATATTTGCAGAAATAATTACCGTCAAATATGTTGTTTGCTTCAGCCTTATTAATCTTTTTAGACTTAAGCCACTGCAAAAACTTTACAACTTTATAATTTGTAGCAAATTTCTTTTCATTTGGACATTTTATTTTATTTAAAAAAATCTGTTGAAATTACCTTAAAAAACAATTTTTTTGAGAAAAATACTTTGAAAATGAAGATTTTATGGAATATAAGTAACTTACACCATTGAATAACAAACACGGATAAAGCGTTGCAACGTAATTTAGCTTTTTGCATTGAAAAAAATTCAAAACTAAATCAAAAACTCCTAATGTTACAAATGAAACATGTTCTTTTTTTAGGGTTCCTACACATTTTGTGTGGAAGGTATATAAATTTGGGAACCAGAAAGAAACCAATTCAAAAGACAAAAATTCTGGTAAATTTTGTGTATAAAATTATACACAAAATGAGATATTCAATTCATTATACTTTTGTATTGATGTAATACATATTTATATCCAAAATATGATTGACAAATTTTATCTGCATTAATTTTATCCAAAATTAAATTGTGTTTTGTTTTAATATGCTATAAGATCTAAATATATATTATTTTGTATTTTGTAAAGGCTAGGTATATGTAACGTCACTATTTATTGGATTAGTTTTACCGTATTCTTAATGCATTATACAATTATATATTATAATATACAACTATATATAACGTCACTATTAATTGGATTAGTTTTAGCGTATTCTTAATGCAATATACAAATATATATTGATCAATATACATTAGATTAAAATTGTTCGACGAAATAAATTTTATATATGAATTTATATAATTATGTCCAGTTAAATAAAAACTTATAAGTGTATATAAAACAATGAAGGGCAACACACATACTACCACATTTATGCGTGTGTGGGAAGCAGCAGAAAACGAATGACGCTCACTAATTCTACACTCGAAAAATTGTTCAGACAAAAGTAAAAGATTTTTTTTTTATTATTATTATTTTATTTGAACTTGTCCCGTAACATTACCATGAAGAGAAACTAGTTCTAAAACTTCATCAAAGCAGGTTAAATTTGCATCAACTGTTTTGATGCAAATAATAAGCTGGCAAATATTATTAATGTCCGTACTTTCGTCAATAGATAATGAAAAATATTTGCAATTTATCAGTCTAGTATTAGCTGCAGAATGAATCAATTTACTTATCTCTTCTGTCCTACGTGCAACTGTACGTCGAGATAAAGGAATGTTTTGGCAAAGTTTCAAACCTTGACACTTTTCACCAAAATAGTTCAAAACATCTGATGTTAAATCTACATAGGATGCCTTTTTTAGAAGCAATGGAACATTTTCTCTTATTAATTAAAAACTGGTATGATGATGAATATTAGTTTCATCAAAAATAAATTTTAAGAAAAATTCTGCTTTTAATTGAAATAGTTTCAGCGATCGATCACCCCCGCTCAGGTTATCGTAATTTCCATGGCAAGAGTAGTAATGTCTTCTTAAACAAAACAAACTTTTGTTACTTATAACGCGATAACAAATCACGCATTGCTCCTCACCATCCATATTCTCTATAAAAAAATCATATTCAACTTTTTCATTGAACATTTTTCTTTGGGTGTAATTAAGAAGTTGCGTAGCGAGATCTTACTTCAACAAGTGCTGATCTGCAACTGATTTAAATATCTTTGACGAAATGACAACAAAGCAACAGCCGAACGTACATTGCCAGAGACCACACGAAGAAGTTTATAGTGTACATGTGTCGACGTCACACAAGCAGCATTTTTATACACCCACCATCCCATAGTGCGGAGGGTATATTCACTTTGTCAAATGTTTGTAATTCTTTTAAAAAAATTCTGGGACCCCATAAACTATATATATTCTTGATCAGCATGAATAGAGAAGTCGATATAGCCATGTCCGTCTGTCCGTCCGTCTGTCTATGGAAATACAAAATACTCCGCCAATACAGAAGAGGTGTTGCTAATTTTCAGTCAAATTGTTTGTTGATATCATGAGCAGTTTTTTAGTGAAAATGATCAAAATCGGTTAACGCGTTCAAAAGTTATGAGTGAAAATGTGGGAAGACCTCTAAAAATTTTGAAGCAAATTTTAAATTATTCTATTTATTTCATCATACATACGTACATTCAATGCCTATACACAAGAATATACGCAATCAGGGTTGGCTGTCAATATCGCTGAAATACCGTTCCCGATTCTAACACCTTTTAACTGACTATCGTTATCCCTAAAATACCATTACCGATATTCTTGAAATACCGTTATCCTTAAAATACCGTTACTGAAATAATCTAACAAGATCTGAATAAAAAAAACTTCTGTAAATAGATATATTTTCCCAAAGTATGATCATAAACTAGCCAGTCATTAAAACTCGGCATAATGGGGCTAAAAATTGTGGTGTGCATTAACATTACCTGAATAACTAAAATAACGTTACCCTTAAAATGCCGTTACCAAAATAATTGAAAAATCTTTTTCCCTAAAATAAAGTTACCGTAATATCTAAAATAACGTTACCGCTAAAATACCGTTAACGCTAAAATCCCGTTACCGAAATAACTGAAGTATCGTTACCCCTAAAATACCGTTACCGAAATAAAAGAAGATAGCGTTAACGGTACCAATAACCACATAGAATCGGTTACCATCCATGGTCATGATCAACACTTAAAAACAAAAAAAAACCATAAAATATTGTTGTTGTTTTTGTTTTGTAATACAGTATTTATGTATGTATGTATGTATTAGTAGGAATCGCATGCAGTGTTGCCAGGTTTGACGATTTGTCGTCATTTTGATGATATTTAATACCCAAAATAACTAAATGACTATTTGACGACTTTTGCTTCCAAAATGACGATTTTTTGACAATAATTTAATATGTCAGCAAGATCTACTTATTTATCATTCTCAGAAAATCGCCGGATCTTTTATTAAATTTATATTATTTCGTTAAAAATTAAAAAAAACATTGTTTTTTTATTGAAAGCTAAAGCTAATCCAAACCGCATTTATTTTTTTTATAAATTCATTACGGGTTTAGCTTAATTTAGTTTCTGTGTTTATATGTATGTTTAGAACATTTTTTTAAATTTTTATAAATTTTAATTGGTGTTAGATTTAAATAAAAAAATTTTTATGTTAAAAAACAAGGCATGGACTTTTTTGAGAAACAAACAGATCTCTAGCCCGAATATATTTCATGTTGAAAGATGATATATATACAACTTTAAATGAATCAAAATAAATCCAAAAATAAATCCGGGGGTTAAAAAACAGGCCTAATAATATAAATGAAGTGGCAAAATGTAATAATTAAAAAATATAACATTAAGTTTGTTCGATAACACAAAAATTTGTACAAGTTTTTACTGGAAGGTGTTCGTTTAGACAAATACTCAGTAAAAACTGGTAAAAAGAGAGAGTAAAGTGACAGTTTGATGCCAAAGAACTTACAAGTTTTTACTGGATACATTTTTGCCAGTAAGAATTTGTAAGATGAAAAAAACATATGACTAAAAAATATGCTTGTGTTATATTACAACACGTTAACATTTGAAATGTGAATAACATTATTGTATTTTATTTTTTATTAAAACTTTATCCCTCTTCTAACAAATATATTTTATTTTGACGATTTTTCAAAATATGATGACGATTTTTTCTAGAAAATTTTACATTTTTATGCTCTGCAAACCTGGCAACACTGGTTATGAGTGCAAATGTGAGAAGCCCTCGAAAAATTGTTAAGCTAATTTATAAAGTATTCTTTTGTTTTCCACATACCAGGCTTGCCATATAACTTTTTTTGTTAACCCCAACAAATAAAAAAATCACCAATTAGAAAAAAGGTAGAACAAAATAGTTGACTTAAAATTATTTATTTGACTGCATTAACCGGAGTTGCCAGACACATTAATCGTTATCAGATCAAAAGCATATCCAGGAATAAAATCCCCGAATTCAACAATGTAAATTCATAACTTTTTTTCGTACACTATTTCTACTTATTCTCATTCTCAACCTTTAATAAATTTGCAAGGAAACTCTTACACTCTAATTACATTTATTAAAAACCCCATTAAATTTAAAGGACATTCACTTTCAGAACTTTTTTATTTAAGACATATAAGGTGCATACTTCATCTTAAAATCTTTTGATTATATGCATTTGTTTTCCTTAAAAGCCCTAATTTTCATTTGATACATACAAAAATAATCTAAATTAAAGTATTGATGTGTAGAAACCAATCGAATTTTGGGAAAATTTCTTAGGGTTCTTATTCTAGGAGTCGTAAGCGAGAATTGCACAAGCAACTAAGCTGAAAAACAATAAATTGAAATACCAGTTTCTTTAATTTTTTGTGTCTCGAAAACACCCTAAACACTCGAAAGATTTTCTGTTATAATTTCTGACATAGTTAATTTTATCACACTTTCCGTTTTACTTATGTGATGAATAGTATAAACACATGTGTTGTAATGTAAACGTGTATTTAATAATTATTTCATTATGTATGTCTCCGCAAGCGTATTTTCGTTCACTTAAATTTATCTAAAATTCTGATTATTCGAAACTGGTTTTATGCGTTTGTATTCATTGCATCTCTTGTAACGATCTAAAAATATATTTTAATAATCCTTATTTCTTTCATTATTATATAGACAAAGAGACAAACAACAGGCGAATTTTACAACAGTTTTTTTAACATCATAAGGAACTTTGAAAATATATATATTTTTCACGACACGTTCTTCTTTAGGTAATCAGAATAACCATTTCATTCACCTTTGAATACCCACTGTTATAAGCATGCAGAATTTCAGATTCATTTTAGTAAACTTTAATTAAACGTTTTTTCTTTTGAAACATCCCAAATACATTAATCAATCAGCCATATTTTGTTTTACTTATAAAAAACCCATTATTTTTGTTATGTTTACAAAGAATATAGATATTTATATTGTTTGCACTTTCCCTGGAGGAAAGTGCAAACAATACCGAGATGGAGGGTATCCAAAAATTCGGCACAGCAGAATTTAATCTTTTTTTTTTACCAAATTCGGCACATCGGACTTTAATGCATCCACTTGTTTCCTATGCACGCGTACATAGGATTTGCAAAAATGCCCTTCACTGATATAAAATAATGTATTATTTTATGCAAATTAACTCGGGAAATTAAAGATTTATAACTGTCAAAAAACTAAGTATTTTTTATTCGTCAACTCAATAGTTTTAGATTTTGCAAACTAGTTAAAAGGCAAATATCCTATATAAATTGCCTGACACTTACAAGGAAGCTTTGCCGATAGGTTCCCTTTGAACTTAATAAAATTGGGATAGGTGATAATGACGCAAAAAAATATGATAAACGTATTTTTCAGCGACCCAATCCCATGTTTTGGGGTTTAAAAGTGGCTTTGAAATTTAACATATCTTTGTATGAAAATATGTTTAAAGTTTAGGAAACTTAGACTTATTTAAAAGCAGCATTAAAATCGAGAAAACACATATTTTGAAAGCCATTTTGACACTATGTCGTGGACACAGGTTTCTACTTATTTGAATTATTTTAAATATTAGTGAACCAATTATTCACTATTTTTTCTCCTTTTTCATATATCCGACTTTGTTTAAGATCGGAGAGAGCCCATCGTGGCTACACTTCATGTCTTGTATTAACAAAATCATAAACTTTCCAAGAAAGCGTTTAATCTCACTAGTGTGATTGTAGTCTGAAATAATTAATGTTAAAGAAAAAATATACAATTGAAAATTTAAAAATGTACCTGACATCGTCCATGTATTATTTAAACTAAGTTATATATTTTCAATTAACTTTGATTTATATTTTGGACGCTTTTAGATGCGTTTTAAGCGTTCTTGTGTGTTTACCCTTAATTTTTTCCTCAATAATTACAATTTTATTTAATACATTTTATAAATAAAAACCATTTAAAATTTCTAAAAAAAAAATAAAATCGTTATAACACAAAGACAAGTTTAGCTGCTTAAAATGTCGCATTTCAAGGACCAGAATCGAAATTTGTTTACATTTAGTCTAAAAAAAAATTGTCAATATTTTAATCAAAGTTTTAGGATTAAATTTATTTCAAAAATTGAAGGAAAATAGTCTCTGTGTGCTGAACACGAGTCGCTTTAATGGATTTTGAGATATCGTAATATATATGTATTAACTGCTTAATTAAAAATCAATTTGGTATAAACAAAATTTCCAGTTTTTATAACGTATAATAACAACATAGAAAAAAATTTTAAAAAAATCAATTAAAGCAAAAAATTCGCGTTTTTTAATTTTTGTTTTTTTTTTTTTTTAATTTGTAATTAAATCTCTAAAGACCTTTATTAGTACTTATGGTATTCCAAAGAAAATCGTATGCGATCACGGAAAGGAGTTTGCTGCCCTTAGTTTTAAAGGCTTTTGTAGACAATTGAATATCAATTTACATATTTCAACAATCTTCAAGCAATGCACCTGTTGAAAGGTTGCATTCGACTTTAACAGAGTTATATCGAATAATAACGACCAAAAGAAAGGAAAGCAAACTTTCAATGGACCACGAGGACATTTTTTCTGAAGTTCTTATTACCTACAATAACTCAATATACTCAGCTACGAATTTAACCCCATATGAATTATTCTTTGGTAGATCACTCACATTTAACGAGACGATAAAGTTCAATGGTGAACATGAATATTTACATAAATTAAATGAATACCAGTTTGATATAATTTTTATTTTTGAAAGAGGTAACAATCCCATAGAAAACATCAAACATTCATCTAAACTAGTTTACTCACTACATGAGCTACATGAGTTTACTCACTATATGAGCTCGAAGTTAAAGATTATTACTATTGATCAAAAAATAAATTGAAAACTTGTTTTTCGTGTGTATGTCTACCTTTGGTAAATATTCAATACACGTTTTTGTTTGTTACTTCCTAAACAATTGTATTAAGTTTTTAAATTTGTCAAATCATTTTGGGGGGCTCTACCCCCTTGCCCCCTTCCTAGCTACGTGCCTGTTAGTTTAGCTTCTTATGAAGATTTTCGCAGCACCTGTGAGTAATTGTCGAGCATAAATATATTTTTGTAAATCGTTCCATCTGACAGTGTACGCGCAATCCTCAAAATCCTGGATCCACTGATCCACTTCGACAAGGTATCCTCTATATCCCTTAATGTAAACGTAAATCGTCCAGGCAGTTCTGCAACCAGCACAAGTTGAATACCCAAAGCCTCTTCGCCGTATTCTGAATTCCGACCATCACCCCATCAGCCAACGATAGAAAATAACATATCAACAGTTTATGTATAACCGTTTTACTACCATTCGTCGACAACCACCTGTTCGCCCTGTAAACCCTCAACAGTCAACGTCAAAATATCGTCAAAAGTCGCTTCACACAAATTTTAATAATTATTTATATTCAATATAATTTTTTTTTAAATATTATTTTTATAAGTTCTAATTAATAGTGAATTTTTATCGTTGATCTATAAATTTATGTGTGAGATTTTATTTGTTCGGTTTTAGATCATGACAAATTTTTCTCTAAATTAACAGAAAAATTATAAGTTTTATATGATAATTTACTTTGACTATTAGAAAAAAACCACAGAAAAAGTTATTAGACACTAGCATGAATGGAATGCATTTTCTGACCCACTACGGTCTTCATCAACATTCTTCGTGCCATTTAGTGTTAATCGTAAATATCATCTATTTAACTCACATGTTAAAGAAATTGGGTAACGTTAAATCCCACATTACTCTGTGTGTTGAGTTAGAATGAAATTTACCACGAACGATTTTTATTTATAGTGTGTTTGCTTTTTCTCTAGTGATTATTATAGTTGCCAGTTTAACTTTCAGTTAAAACTTTAAATGGCAGTTCTTTTCTCTAATGTCATCATATACTATCCTTCTACATTAGCAAAGCATATCAACAAACATTAAAGATTTTTTATTAATACATATGTCGAGCATATACATTAAACGATTTTTACACTGTACCTGGTGAGTGGTTTAATAGTGAATTTTTATCGTTGATCTATAAATTTATGTATTAATAAAAAAATCTTTAATGTTTGTTGATATGCTTTGCTAATGTAGAATAATAGTATATGATGACATTAGAGAAAAGAACTGCCATTTAAAGTTTTAACTGAAAGTTAAACTGGCAACTATGATAATGACTAGAGAAAAAACAAACACACTATAAATAGAAATCGTTCGTGGTAAATTTCATTCTAACTCAACACACAGAGTAATGTGGGATTTAACGTTACCCAATTTCTTTAACATGTGAGTTAAATAGATGATATTTACGATTAACACTAAATGGCACGAAGAATGTTGATGAAAACCGTAGTGGGTCAGAAAATGCATTCCATTAATGCTAGTGTCTAATAACTTTTTCTGTGGTTTTTTTCTAATAGTCAAAGTAAATTATCATATAAAAATTATAATTTTTCTGTTAATTTAGAGAAAAATTTGTCATGATCTAAAACCGAACAAATAAAATCTCACACATAAATTTATAGATCAACGATAAAAATTCACTATTAAACCACTCACCAGGTACAGTGTAAAAATCGTTTAATGTATATGCTCGACATATGTACACTCAAAAAAATAAGTTAGTAGAAAAGTTAGTAAAACGTCTTGTAAATCAGGTATACTATTTTTTAGCAAATATTTTTGCTAAAATCGTGTTTTCAGCTAAAATTTTTGTTATACTTATTCAGCACTTAACTGTTTTATACTAATGCTTTACTAATATACTAATGTTTTACTAATTAATTTTGCTAAAAAAAAATTGTGCTGATAAGCAGATGTCGCGGCATGTCAAGATGTAGTAGAGAAGAGGAAAATGATATTAAAAAGTACAACTCTAACAAGACAAGTAAAAAAATCAACCATGAAAAAACATATACAGACATGTAGACAGAGTAAAGAGAAAGACAAAAACACACATCTTAGGTAGATTTGTATGGTTTCTTTTTCTTATTGCAAAAAAAGGGTTGTTTTTTTCGTTTCGTTTGTTTTGTTTATTTTTTCGTTTCGTTTCTAGAATTATCTTCGGCAGTTTCGTCATAGCATCATTAAGACAACCATTGATGTAAGTAGTTGAAAGAAAATTTTTGTTATGTTATATATATTTATTTCTATATATTTTCAGATATTAAATTAATTCATGTCGTCAATGTGGGAAAGTTAAAATTGTTATATTTCGTTATTATAGTAAATTATTTTTAAAAGAATCACAAAAATATGTTTTATGATTTTCAGCAAATAAATTAACTAAATTACAATTTTTCTACAAATTTTTTGCGTTTTTTTTAGTCTACTAAAATTCAGCAAAAAATTTATTAATTTTTACCAACGCTTTTTTATTTCTAATCTACTAAGTGTTAGCAAAACTTTTGCTGAATCTACAAATTTTGTTGCTAAAAATCAGCTCGCTGATTTTCAGCAAAAGATTTTGCTGACATTAGCAACTTTTTTGCTAGCATCCTCCTGACTAAAATTTTGCTGACTCAGCAAAATTTTTTGCTGACTTTACAAACTTTTTTTTATGAGTGTATTAATAAAAAATCTTTAATGTTTGTTGACGTGCGTGCCATTAGCCTAGCGAATTTATCCTCGGTTCACAAAAAACCAGGTGGCAACGCTGGCCAAAGCAAATTTTATGACAGCTGTCATTTTATACGTGTTATTATTCCCAAGTGAATGGAATTATTAATAATAAGAAGAATGTAATGTAACGTGCGTGCCATTAGCCTAGCGAATTTACGTGCGTGCCATTAGCCTAGCGAATTTATCCTCGGTTCACAAAAAACCAGGTGGCAACGCTGGACAAAGCAAATTTTATGACAGCTGTCATTTTTATACGTGTTATCATTCCCAAGTGAATGGAATTATTAATAATAAGAAGAATGTAATGTACTTAAAATATATTTATTCCGAAACACATATTCAGGAGCAGATTCTGGCTCCGGGGGGCCGCGTACCAAAAATGTCTTTATGTCCAATGAATGTTTAGGACACAATGAATCCAAAAAACTTTATTGCAAGTTCTGAACAAGGACTACTTTTTGCATAAAACTGCTATTTAAAAATTTTTTTTTTTATTTTGAAACCCAAATATTTGGAGCAGATTGTGGCTCCGGGGGGCCGCGTACCAAAAATGTCTTTATGTCCAATGAATGTTTAGGACACAATGAATCCAAAAACTTTATTGCAAGTTCTGAACAAGGACTACTTTTTGCATAAAACTGCTATTTAAAAAATTTTTTTTTTTTGAAACCCTAATATTTGGAGCAGATTGTGGCTCCGGGGGGGCCGCGTACCAAAAATGTCTTTATGTCCAATGAATGTTTAGGACACAGTGAATCCAAAAAACTTTATTGCAAGCTCTGAACAAGGACTACTTTTTGCATAAAACTGCTATTTAAAAAAAAATTTTTTTATTTTGAAACCCTAATATTTAGAGCAGATTGTGGCTCCGGGGGGCCGCGTACCAAAAATGTCTTTATGTCCAATGAATGTTTAGGACACAGTGAATCCAAAAAACTTTATTGCAAGTTCTGAACAAGGACTACTTTTTGCATAAAACTGCTATTTAAAATTTTTTTTTTTATTTTGAAACCCAAATACTTGGAGCAGATTGTGGCTCCGGGGGGCCGCGTACCAAAAATGTCTTTATGTCCAATGAATGTTTAGGACACAGTGAATCCAAAAAACTTTATTGCAAGTTCTGAAGAAGGACTACTTTTTGCATAAAACTGCTATTTAAAAATTTTTTTTTTATTTTGAAACCCTAATATTTGGAGCAGATTGTGGCTTCGGGGGGCCGCGTACCAAAAATGTCTTTATGTCCAATGAATGTTTAGGACACAATGAATTGCAAATTCTGAACAAGGACTACTTTTTGAATAAAACTGCCATTTAAAAAATTTTTTTTCTCTTTTGAAACCCAAATACCATGGAACAGATTCTGGCTCCGGGGGGCCGCGTTCCAAAAATGTCTTTATGTCCAATGAATGTATAGTACAATAGAATGTAATAGGACAATGAATGTATAGGCGGACAAAACATAGAATAGTAATTGGAAACGCAGTAACACTCTACATGCATATTTTATGAATGGGAACAGGCTACTAGGTACAACCCTGCGCTCTATTCATACAACGGTGCTACCATCTCTATTTTTACAAGCCTTCTTTAATCTATTACAATACTCCTTTTTTATGCAACTGATCCCATACATTTATACATATTTTAATAAAAGCTACTACAGTGTGTAGTAACTACACCCCCCTTCACCACAAGCCGTCAAACACTTGATCTGCACCTTGTGCACCAATACCTATTCAGGGAATCGTCAATCATCATTCCGGAATTGCCTTTCCGGCTACCTCCCGCCTACAGAGAAACAAGCCGACTAAATTTTCGGCGGCGGCGGCGCAACCGCTTTAGCTACGGCGGCGTTTAGGTTAAAAAACCGGCGGCGGCTGAACTGTCGGCTTAAAATGCTGTTTTTTAACTGTTGTTATCTTAACGAATTTAGATAAAATCTAGTGATATATCGCTATATTTTTCATCAGATCTATTTTCTTGTTAGTAATCAACAAAAAAGAAAAACATTTCCAACCATCAAGTTATTAATTATAAATATTTAATTAAATTGGATTGGCTAATTGTTAATAAAACAAATAAAAGTTTATATACATACATATATAAAAACTCATTAAATTTATTAAAAAAAAAAAACAGATTATAATTAATTTTTTTTTAAATTGATATAATACAGTGGACTCGCAGAAACGTGAACATCCAGTAACATGAACGTCCCAGAAACATGAACACTTTTTTTTACATTGACTATTCCAAAACGTGAACATAGTTAAATAGCTCTAAAACGTAAGCACAAATTGTTTTATAAGAAATGTTTCTTTTTCTTCAATATTTTAGTAATTTGGGGAATCCCCGAATAATAATTTCACCACGTTCTTATATTAAACCCCCGGAGCCAGAATCTGCTCCAGAGTATTTGGGTTTCATAATAAAAAAAAAATTTTTAAATGGCAGTTTTATTCAAAAAGTATTCCTTGTTCAGAATTTGCAATAAAGTTTTTTGGATTAATTGTGTCCTAAACATTCATTGGACATAAAGACTTTTTTGGTACGCGGCTCCAGAGTATTTGGGTTTCATAATAAAAAAAAAATTTTAAATGGCAGTTTTATTCAAAAAGTATTCATTGGACATAAAGACATTTTTGGTACGCGGCCCCCGGAGCCACAATCTGCTCTAAATATTAGGGTTTCAAAATAAAAAAAATTTTTTAAACGGCAGTTTTATTCAAAAAGTAGTCCTTGTTCAGAACTCGCAATAAAGTTTTTTGGATTCATTGTGTCCTAAGCATTCATTGGACATAAAGACATTTTTGGTACGCGGCCCCCCGGAGCCACAATCTGCTCCAAATATTAGGGTTTCAAAATAAAAAAAATTTTTTTAAATAGCAGTTTTATGCAAAAAGTAGTCCTTGTTCAGAACTTGCAATAAAGTTTTTTGGATTCATTGTGTCCTAAGCATTCATTGGACATAAAGAGATTTTTGGTACGCGGCCCCCGGAGCCAAAATCTGCTCCAAATATTTGGGTTTCAAAATAAAAAAAAAATTTTAAATAGCAGTTTTATGCAAAAAGTAGTCCTTGTTCAGAACTTGCAATAAAGTTTTTTTGATTCATTGTGTCCTAAACATTCATTGGACATAAAGACATTTTTGGTACGCGGCCCCCCGGAGCCACAATCTGCTCTAAATACTAGGGTTTCAAAATAAAAAAAAAAATTTTTAAATAGCAGTTTTATGCAAAAAGTAGTCCTTGTTCAGAACTTGCAATAAAGTTTTTTGGATTCACTGTGTCCTAAACATTCATTGGA
This sequence comes from Delia radicum, assembly GCA_021234595.1. NCBI lineage: Eukaryota > Metazoa > Arthropoda > Insecta > Diptera > Anthomyiidae > Delia > Delia radicum. The sequence goes on along the minus strand of CM037854.1, from coordinate 171,706,611 downwards.
CATAAAGACATTTTTGGTACGCAGCCCCCCGGAGCCACAATATGCTCCAAGTATTTGGGTTTCAAAATAAAAAAAAAAAAATTTTAAATAGCAGTTTTATGCAAAAAGTAGTCCTTGTTCAGAACTTGCAATAAAGTTTTTTGGATTCACTGTGTCCTAAACATTCATTGGACATAAAGACATTTTTGGTACGCGGCCCCCGGAGCCACAATCTGCTCTAAATATTAGGGTTTCAAAATAAAAAAAATTTTTTAAACGGCAGTTTTATTCAAAAAGTAGTCCTTGTTCAGAACTTGCAATAAAGTTTTTTGGATTCATTGTGTCCTAAGCATTCATTGGACATAAAGACATTTTTGGTACGCGGCCCGCCGGAGCCACAATCTGCTCCAAATATTAGGGTTTCAAAATAAAAAAATTTTTTTTAAATAGCAGTATTATGCAAAAAGTAGTCCTTGTTCAGAACTTGCAATAAAGTTTTTTGGATTCATTGTGTCCTAAGCATTCATTGGACATAAAGAGATTTTTGGTACGCGGCCCCCCGGAGCCAAAATCTGCTCCAAATATTTGGGTTTCAAAATAAAAAAAAAAATTTTTAAATAGCAGTTTTATGCAAAAAGTAGTCCTTGTTCAGAACTTGCAATAAAGTTTTTTTGATTCATTGTGTCCTAAACATTCATTGGACATAAAGACATTTTTGGTACGCGGCCCCCCGGAGCCACAATCTGCTCTAAATACTAGGGTTTCAAAATAAAAAAAAAATTTTTTAAATAGCAGTTTTATGCAAAAAGTAGTCCTTGTTCAGAACTTGCAATAAAGTTTTTTGGATTCACTGTGTCCTAAACATTCATTGGACATAAAGACATTTTTGGTACGCGGCCCCCCGGAGCCAAAATCTGCTCCTGAATATGTGTTTCGGAATAAATATATTTTAAGTACATTACATTCTTCTTATTATTAATAATTCCATTCACTTGGGAATGATAACACGTATAAAATGACAGCTGTCATAAAATTTGCTTTGGCCAGCGTTGCCACCTGGTTTTTTGTGAACCGAGGATAAATTCGCTAGGCTAATGGCACGCACGTTGTTTGTTGACATGCTTTGCTAATGTAGAAGGATAGTATATGATGACATTAGAGAAAAGAACTGCCATTTAAAGTTTTAACTGAAAGTTAAACTGGCAACTATGATAATGACTAGAGAAAAAACAAACACACTATATATATAAATCGTTCGTGGTAAATTACATTCTAACTCAACACACAGAGTAATGTGGGATTTAACGTTACCCAATTTCTTTAACATGTGAGTTAAATAGATGATATTTACGATTAACACTAAATGGCACGAAGAATGTTGATGAAGACCGTAGTGGGTCAGAAAATGCATTCCATTCATGCTAGTGTCTAATAACTTTTTCTGTGGTTTTTTTTCTAATAGTCAAAGTAAATTATCATATAAAAATGATAAATTTTCTGTTAATTTAGAGAAAAATTTGTCATGATCTAAAACCGAACAAATAAAATCTCACAGTTCTAATTAATGTTAGAATTAATATAAAAATAAATCACAAAATTCTCTCTTAAACTATGTCCCGAAATAATGGACAACTTTTATCTTCAAAATTAAATTTTAAATTCACAAAATTACTTTGAATAATCTCCAAAATATTCCTGTTTACAAAATACGGCCACCCCACACACAAATCGAAAACAATTTTTTCTCTGCTTCTAATCCAGAATTACAGCAAAACATCAATTAGTTAAATAATAAAATCTGTGTAATCTAATTTTCTAAAAAAAGTTTTTATTCTATTCAACTCTCTGTTCACTAATACATTTAAATGTAACTTCATACACAAGCACTGTTGCCAGGTTTGACGATTTATCGTCATTTTGACGATTTTTAGTACCTAAATTACTAAATGACGATTGGACGATTTTTGCTTCCAAAATGACGATTTTTTGACAAAAGTTTAATATGTCAGCAAAACATGTTTATTTGCTATTATTAAAAAATCACAGGATCTATTTTTGGATTTTTATTATTTCGTTAAAATTAAAAACTATTTTTTATTGAAAGTTTATCAAAAAAGTTATTTTATGGATTCATGTTAGGTTTATTTTAATTTATTTTCTGCACTTAATAAAGGTAAAGACCACTACAAATGTAGCTAAAAACATATGAAATTTCATTTGAGAAAAAACTACTTACATTTTAGTAAATTCAACTAACATGGTCATTTGTTTTTTACTGTTCAAAAAATTACCTACAATTGTACTATTAATGAGTGCTTCAGTCAGTGCAGTAAAAAATAAACAAACATTAATTTGTTTTATTTTTTTTAAATAAAAAAAATACTGTATAAAATGAATGTAAAATCATAATACTGTAATTTAATGTGGTTTGTTTTTTAAATTAAATACAATTGTAGTCAAAAATTAAATTTCTTCTACAAATTACTGTTTTTTCACTTAAAAATAAAGATACTGTATTACAACTGAAACAACGACAAATATTTACATCAGAAGTTCCCTGAGTATGTGCTTACTTTTTTCATGGTTGGCAAACACTACCTTTTCATTACAATGTAATTGCCTGCCAAGGCCACACCAATGCCGTTATGAACGTTTTAAAGCTACGATTCCAATAGTGGCATGTGTCTTTACAGGGTTTATTTAAAAATTCTACCCATTAAATTTTGTTACATCAACAAAATAACGTTATAAATCGTCGTATCGGTATTTTAGCGTTATTTTGACTTTAACTAGTTCAAGATATTTCAAAATCAAACAGGTTAAATAGAAAACTAAAACCGTTTACATAAGAAGAAACATGTCTTTAATGGAATCGCTTTTTTTAAATTTCCATTCCGCTATTAGTGTTACTGTGATAGCCAATCGTTATCATGAAAAGTTATTGAATGCAGGGTTGGGTTTTTTTAATATTTATATTTTTATAAAGTTTAATTAGTGTAAGATTGAGAAAAAAATAAAATATTTTTTAAATTAAAAAAAAAAAAACATCCAAGTTTTTGCGAAACAAACATCGACGTCGAATATTCTGATTTATAAATCCAAAAATAAATCCGGTACTTAAAACACAGGCCTAACAATAATATAAATAAAGTGTTCCAAAGTGAAAGTTCAGATATTCACAATTTATATTTGAAAATGGAAAAACATGCAGTAATAAACAATATTTGAATAAAAATAAATAATAATATAAATAATAAATAATTTTTAGCAATATTAAAAACCAACCCAAAATGAAAAATATGAAATAATCAAAAATTTCACAATTTATTGTATTAAACTATGTCATCACATGTAATGCAATTTGAAACTTTAATTCGTTAATGGAAGTCCAAATTTAACAATTAAAGAAAATAACATTGTTAAAGAATTTCTAAACTATGTAAAAGAATTTAAGATTTAAAAATTGTGCTACTGAAGTGGTGTTTACAGAATTATGTCGAAGGAATTAACAATTAAAGTGGTAAAGTGCTATCGTTATAAAATATCATGATTTTCGAAGTTTAAATTACAGAAAAGTGTAAAAAATCGGATTATATTACACCGATAGCACATGAGCACTTGAAATGTGAATTACATTATTATTCTATATATAACTTTATCCCACTCGTAACAAATATTTTTTGTTTTGACGATTTTTGAAAATATAATGACGATTTTGCCGATTTTTATTGGAAAATTTGACGATTTTATGCTCAACATACCTGGCAACACTGTACACAAGTGTTTTATTTCAATTCATCACCAGAAACAAACACATAAAAAACTTCTATTTCTTCTTCTAATTTTTATTCTATTCAACTCTCTGTTCACTAATACATCTAAATGTAACTTCATACACAAGTGTTTTATTTCAATTCATCACCAGAAACAAACACATAAAAAACTTCTAAACTTCCACCCAGCATTTTTTGAAAATTTTAATCATATTCGAGTCTTTTATGATACTTCTGCGCGACTAAAAAGCTGGAATATGCTCTCATTTTCTGATCATAAATGATACATTTGTGGGTAGAAAATGGTACCCTAGCCGCGACTCTTCTTGATGACTCATTTATGATACTGTTTTTTTGTTAGTTTTGGGTCATTTTATAGTCTTTTTCGAATCGTTTATGGTCATTTATGAGTCTTCTTCGAATAAGCTACGAGTCTTTTTTGAGTCACTTATCATTATGTTAAGGAGTCTTTTTAGAGCCACTTATCAGTCTGTTTGGGAGTCTTTTTTGAGTCCCTTATCAGTCTGTTTCGGAGTCTTTTTCTAGTCATTTGAAAATATACAGTGACTCACTGCTTATTTCGTGTGTTAAACTTTAGAGAACATATTTGTTTATATTTTTAACATTAACTTAAATATTTATTCAAAATGGGCATTTTTTTAAAGATTTGATTTTTTTTTAAGTTTTTTCTTGTAAATATAATAAAAAATAATATATCTTTAAAAAAATACCCATTTGGACTTAATATTTAAGTTAATGTTAAAAATATTAACAAATATGTTCTTAACAGTTTAACACACGAAATAAGCTGTGAGTCACTTTTTATTTTCTTAAAAGAAATAAAAGAATAATATTCAATTTAAATTAAGATTTATTTTTAATAAAAAACTAATACATAAAGTAAGTATTTTTTTAAATTAACACAAATATAAGACTACACCTAACATAACACAAAAACTATTGTCATTTCGACAGGAAACAAAAACTTAAAAATAAAATTTGTACATTTTCATTTGTGCATTTAATGATTTAATAAAAAAAAAGATTTACTACACTTTTTCTATTGTAGTTGAGAAAATATGAATAAAATCCAGAATTTTTATTAGAAATTCAGAAAAAATCATTACAAATTTATATTATCGATTTGAAATTCATAAAATATCATGAAATTTATAAAATATAATTTAAAATAAAGAAACCACCAATTGAAATTCAGAAAATATCATTTGAACATCTGGAAACATCAATTGTAGTTCAGAATACATAAATTAAAGTTGAGAAAATATTAATTGAAATTCAGAGAACACGAAATAAAATTGAGAAATCATCAATTGAATTTCAATTGATATTTTCTGAACTTCAATGATTGTTTTCTGTATTTCTGTTAATATTTTATAAATTTTAATTGATGAATTATAAATTTTGTAAAAAATTGTGAGACAATTTTTATGTGTTATTGAATTTCAGTTGATATTTTCTGAAAAAAATTATGTTTTTTGAAACTTAATATACGTTTCCTGAATTTCAAATAATATTTTCAGAATTTCAAACGAAAAATCTGAATTTAAATTGATGATTTCTGAAATTTAATTAATTAATTAATTTAATTAATTTAAAGGATGCTTACACTTCAATGAAACTTTTATAACTAGACAAATATCCAACTTGTTGACATTTACTCAAGAATACGCAAAAATTATCCCGTTATTCTTAAGAAAAAAAAAACAACAAACAAGCAGTGTTTAATCATCTCTCTGCTCCAAATACGATAGCAAAACAAACAAAACTAATCACATTTAAACACCTGCATTATCTATTTGCGATCAAGCAGTTTTCAATCTTCTAGATGAGCAAATTGTGATCTCATATAACGAAAAAAACAATTACATTTTAAACACCTAGAAGATTGATTTGCGAGTGCTATATAATTTGTTGTTGCGTTTCACTCATAAGCGCGAAACATTTTCGAGTCTTTTTTTTTTTTTTTTTTTTTTTTTTTTTTAACCGTGTAAGTGATTAATCAGTTATTGATCACCAAAAGTACTCGAAAAAGACTCGTTTTGGTGATTTATCAAAAAACAATCTTCCAATTGCTAGGCGGGGTATGAAATTTCTATCGTCTTCAAACATCTATTTTACATCAATTAATCGTTTTTATTAATAAAAAACTCTCATATTCAATTTCAAAACTGCCTTGCGGGACAATATGAATTAAAACATTAATAAAAAAATAAATACTCAGCGTTGTTTTTTTTCGTCTTGGCTTTGTGTGTGTGGCTTCTCTTCATCTGTTGCATTCTACCATACCGCTTTGTTGAATTGTTTTGCTTTGCATACACATACACTCAGATCATCGATCGCTTGCATTATTTTTCAATTATCGTAACAGCATTTACCATCAGCTTCCTTGTTGTTTAGTGTTGTTGTACTCTCTCTTTACTTTTTGATCTTAGCAAATCTCTTTTCGCAGACTTTTTTTATGTGGTTTTTCTTGTAAATTTTTAAATTAACCGCCGCTCTGATTTTTTTATAATAACCAATGTTTCTTTTGTAGTTGTATTGTTTTTTTCTTTTGCTTCTTTTACTTTTGATAATTTGTATGATTTTTTTTGTCCATCCTGGTTGAGCCCCCATTTGTAGTATTGGATTAATAGTTTTTTAAGCTTAATCACGCTTTACAAATAAAACATCACTTTTCAACAATATCATTTAATTCTTATAATGTCTATTGTTAATTATATTAGAGTAAAACTATTTAAATTGTTAGTTTAATTATTATTTTTTATAAAACTTACTTCGCATAAAATCAAAAAAAAGTAGCGACTTGAAACTTCGCGCGTCTTTCACTCTTCACGTCTACACAACAACTTCAATTCTTTCCGTCTATCAGACCAGTCCGTCTGTTCCAAACCCACTTTGTCCGTATGTCATCTCCCCTCTCATCATCAACCCTAAGCAACTACATCAACCTTTGCCCTTTCGATCCCACATAAGTACATCTACATAAGTTGCAAGTTTTAGGCTTAAGTGTAGTTTAGTAACATAACTCTCTTTTTGTTTAGTCTTTTTGATAGATCTATTAAAAAGAGTGTTTAGTGGTTTAGCTTTTTACCCCAAAAGAACACAACTAAATTATTCGTTACTCGTATTACTCGTATATTCGTTAAAGTATACTTAAATTAAAAAAAGACCAATAGCCGGATTCATCTAATGTCGTATATAGTGTAAACAACGTACTTTTATATCATTTATAACTATATAAGAGTGGCGTGACTGAGTGGTTCAACATCACCCAGCCAAGACCTCTGGACCTAGGAACTTGAAATGTGGTACATATATTCCTCCTCCGCCGTAGACCTCCACTAAGAAGCGATTTTTCAATATTCCAACGGAGAAGGCCAAAAAATGGAAAAACTTTCCCTTTTTCGGAAAATAATGTCTATTTTTCCACAAAAAAAAGTACTTTTTACCAAAAAAAAAAGTACCGAAAAAGAATCTTTTTCCAAAAAGTACATTCTTCAAAAAAAAAGTACCCAAAATATAGGAAAAAAGTACTTTTTCCAAAGAAAAAGTACTGAAAAAGTTTATTTAAAAAAAATACCAAAATCTGTTGGCAGAAAAGTGGCAAAAAAAAATATATTTATCTAAAAAGTACCAATTTCAAAAATGTATCTTTTCAGAAAAAAGTACCGAAAAAAGTTCTTTTTCCAAAATAAAGTACCAAAAAACATTGGAAAAAAGTACCAAAAAATGTTCTTTTTCTAAAAAAGTACCAATTTCAAAATATTACAAAATTCCTTTTTCAAAAAAAAAAGTAACAAAATATTTACCCTTATACCAAGAAAAGTACCAAAAATATTTTCTAAAAAGTACAAAAAAATTAAATTTTTCTCAAAAGTGGCAATTTCAAAGCAGTACCTTTTCCAAAAAAAAAGTACCCAAAAGTTTCTTTTTCCAAAAAAAGGTACAAAAAATGTACCTTTTTAAAAAAATTGCCAAAAAAAATTAATTTTTCTCAAAAGGTACCAATTTTAAAAAAGTACCTTTTCTCAAAAAAAAAGTATTGGAAAAAAGAACAAAAAAAAATTAATTTTTCTAGAAAACTACGAAATTTAAAAAAGTACTTTTTCCAAAAATAAATATCTTCTCCATAAAAAATTTTCCAAAAAAATTTACTTTTTCCAAAACAGAAGTTTTCCCAAAAAAAAAGTATTAAAAAAATTAAATTTTTCGCAAAAACGTACCTTTTCCAAAACAAAATTTCAGTTTTTTCCAAAAAAAAGTACATAATCCAAAAAAAAGTACCGAAAAAAGACTAATTTTTTTAAAAAATTACCATTTCAAAAAAGTACATTTACCAAAAAAAAAATTGCGATTGTAAAAATTTGCTTTTCAATGATTACCTTTTCCAAAAACGTATTTCCCAAAAAAGTACCGAAAAAAGTACCTTTCCCAAAAAAAAAGTATAGAATGAATTAACTTTTTCGAAATAAAAGTATCAACAAATTTTATTTGCCTGAAAAAGTAAAAATTTCGACAAAGTACTTATTCCAAACAAAAACCTTTTCCAAAAAAAGTATCATTTCCAAAAAAAAAAATAATAATTAAAAGAAATTTTTCTAAAAAAATATCAATTTCAAAAATTGCCTTTTCCAAAAAAAATACCTTTACCAAAAACAGTACTTTTTCCAAAAAAATATTGGATTTTACAATAAAAGTATCTTACGCAAAAAAATAACCAAAAAAGTATCTTCCAAATAAGTACCAAAAAAGTAAAATGAGTATTTTTCAATAAAAAAAAATACCTTTTCCAAACAAAATTTCCATTTTTCCAAAAAAAAGTATCTTCCAAAAAAAAAAGACCGAAAAAGTACCTTTTCCAAATATAAGTACCAACAAATTTTAATTTTTCTAAAAAGGTACCAATTTCAAAACAGTAATTTTTCCAAAAAACAAAAAGACCTTTACCAACAACAGTCTTTTTTCCTTAAAAAGTACTTTTTCCAAATAAAATTTCCAAACAAAAGTATCTACAAAAAAATTACCGAAAAAGTACGTTTTCAACAAAAATGTGTCAAAAAACTAAATTTTTTCTAAAAATGCATCAATTTTAAAAAACGACTTTTTCCAAAGATACTGTAAAAGTACATTTTTTCAAAAAAAAAAAAAAATACAATTTGATAAAATTACTTTTTCAAAAAATGTATATTTTTTTGAAAAGAATATGTTGCAAAAAAACATTTTTTTCTTACAAAAAAATATTTGTATTTCCAGGTGAAAAAGTTCATATATTATCATATATGGCCACATATATGAGTTCATATATGAATACATATATGTTCGGATCCGAAGTCTGAGGGTATATGGACATAAATGCTCATATATGGACATATATGAATGTTCATATATGAATGTTCATATATTGTCATATATTATTACTTTTTCTATATTCTCGTATATAAAAAAGCTTTTTTTAGTTTTTTTTTCAAATTTGAATTTTTGTTTTGCGATTTTATACAAAAGTTGTGAATGATCTGCATCATTTAGGCATCATTGGATAGGTGTTTTAGGGGGCGTTGCAGTGGTGCCTGCTCACTGGTTGGTTAGTGAGTGTGAGCCACAGGGTCCTTGAATGCGAATACAGCAAATCTATCGATAATGCCTTAGCTTAATTCAAGGATCAAGACCGACCATGCGTGGTGAAGAGCCACACCCGGTTAGAGGTGGCCCCTACTTTCGCAGAACATGGCGGCTCTAGAGTGGCATAACTCGATAAAAACCCGAAATCCCGGGTGTCATCCGACCCGTGCCCATGGGATGTGTAGCACTACGTGAGTGTGTTTTTGAACGGAGGCCTCCAGGACGGGGTGAACCCTGGTTGTACTAACCCGCTGGTAGCACAGGGCTCTGTTACCGAGCGTTCTTTTTAATCCCTATTTACTTTATATTTATTTTAGATGGAGAAAATTCATGTACTAAATAATAAAAAGCAAGAAGAGATCGAAGCAGATCTATCTAAAGCAAACAGTGTGCCTCAGGGCCTGGAATGTGCTAAAGACAAAAATAAAGTGCAGCCAATGGACACATTGTTGTCCGAACCTGCAGAAAATATGGATGTTGTGGAGCAGGCTATTGCGACTTCAGATCCACCCGTTGCTGATGACTCCACCATCCCAACGGACGATGAGGATGCACTATTAAACTCGCAGCCTCATGAAGCCGTAACTGCTGAAAGTGCTGTGTCGAAGCAATCGACAAACAATCGAGCCAAACTAACTGGTGCGGCTCGAAAACGCATGAAGCAATACTTGGAAGATGGTATTGACATCGAGACGGCTCGCATACTATGCCAAAAACCGATGCGAGAGACTCGAAAAGAAGTCAAGGCACTGACAGGTGTTCGTAAGAGAGTGCGATCCGATGGATCAACGCCACCTGCAACGAAACAGCCTGCAAAGAGGACCGCTGGAGCAGCTGCGGATGGCACGCCCCTTAAGGTGGACAGTGGCAAACTGGTGAAACCAGCCATAACCGTGCCGGCAAAACCGCCAAAAACAATGGTCCCCTCATACAAGGATGTCGTTGCCGCCCTAAAAATTGGCGTTATACCGCCTGATTTTCCGGCAACGAGATGGTCTGACGAGCAGCTACACTCCATCAAAAGGTCCATCCTGTATAAAATTGTTGAGCTCAAGAAGGGGCCCCTGAAGCCCAGTTTTTCCAACTGCTCCTTCAAACCAGGATGGATCAATTTTGTATGCGACGACAAAGAGACGGTACAGTGGATGGAGACGCATGTCCCCGAAATAAAGCCATGGGAAGCTGCTGTTCTCAAAGTCGCAGCTGAGGATGAAGTGCCGAGGGCCCAAGTGTTCGTGGGATACTTCCCGGACAAGGAGGATACCTCAAGTAACTTCATACTTGGACTGGTTGAAGCCCAGAACCGTGATCTTTCGGTTGAGTACTGGAAGGTATTGAATAGTGTCGTGAAGGGTGGTGTAGTCGAGATCACTCTTTCGATCGATCCAATATCTGCCGATGTACTCAAACAAAAGAACTATCGGGTGAAATTCGAGTTTGGAACGGCGCTGGTAAGACCCACCCGTCAACCTAATGTGGTCGAGCGCAAGAAACTCGAAACGACCAATGCATCTGCTTCAGCAACTTCGGCTAAGTCTGATAAGAGTGCTTCAAAGCCAATTACCTCAGACGATAAACCAAGCTGCTCGAAGCATGTGCCAAGGTCAATTTCTAGCGGGCAAAATAGCCAGAGGGCCAAAAACAAGGCTTCCACGGCCCATACAAGCAACAGGCCTAGAAAGTGGGAGAGGCACTCAGCAGAAGAAGCAGCTCTGCTGAACAGCAATCGAGGAAGTAAAGTGGCGAAGCGCGCCAAAAAACAAGCTCGCAAATAATGGCCTCAAAATGTAAGGCAAAACAGCTCATTAAGTGCTTACAGGTGAACCTTCACCATGCCAAAGCGGCTTCAGATGTGGCAATTAGAAGGTTCACCTCAGACGACCTGGACGTCATTTTTATCCAGGAACCATGGGTGCATGCCGGAGCAATAAAAGGGCTCAACTCAAAACAAGGTCGGCTCATATATAACAATCAACATGAGAGGCCTAGAACGGCCATGTTTGTTAGAAACAATTTAACCATTCTTCCCATCTCAGAGTTTATCTTAGGGGATTTGGTGCCATACGGGCTAGGGTGCCCTCCCTATCTGGTGAGCATGAGGTGGTACTTGCATCCGCGTACCTGCCGGGAGATGTAGATGAGGCGCCAACATCTGAAGTGAGAGCTCTTGTGGAATTCTGCAACTCCAGAAATCTTGGATGGATCATCTGCTGTGATGCCAATGCTCATCACATTACTTGGGGAAGTACAGGTAACAACAAGCGAGGTGAGTACCTGCTAGAGTTTATTAGTAGTAATAACATAAATATAGCGAATAGGTGTGACGAACCCACTTTCAGGAACGTAGTTAGATCGGAGGTTTTAGACCTCACACTTACTAGCTCTAATCTTTCCTTCGCCATCTCTGACTGGCACGTATCTTCGGAAGTTTCAATGTCGGACCACCAACACCTGGTCTTCAACATTGAGGGTTCTTTGGGTACTATCCAGTCCTTCCGTAATCCCAGGAGGACGGATTGGGATCTCTTTGGTATTATGTTGAAGACTCCGCTAACTGCTCGAGGGGGCTTATTTTGAGCACGACACAAATCGATCAGGAGGCGGCTGATATTCAGTGTAATCTAATTTCCGCCTATGAGTTGAGCTGCCCAATGGGGGCAAGGAAAACCAAGCGTGATGTTCCATGGTGGAACGACAAACTTGGGAAACTCAGAACCGAGGCGAGAAGACTATTCAATAGGGCCAAGGAGACAGGCTGTGAGGTACAAATCTTATGGTAAATTTGTAAACACATTACATAGTGAAATAAAGTCTTGAATTGGTCATTGTGTGTGTTTGATGAAGGGGGGGACGGATCCCGTCCGTCGCACTTGGGGATAGATTCCCATCTATCAAACCGGGGATAGATTCCCATCTATCAGCTGGGGACGGATTTCCATCCATCACACTTGGGGACGGATTTCCATCCATCAAACTGGGGATAGATTCCCATCTATCAAACTGGGGATAGATTCCCATCTATCAAACCGGGGATAGATTCCCATCTATCAGCTGGGGACGGATTTCCATCCATCACACTTGGGGACGGATTTCCATCCATCACATTGGGGATAGATTCTCATCTGTCAACTGGGGACGGATTCACATCCATCACACTTGGGGACGGATTTCCATCCATCAAACTGGGGATAGATGCCCATCTATCAAACGGGGGATAGATTCCCATCTATCAACTGGGGACGGATTCCCATCCATCACATTGGGGATAGATTCACATCTATCAACTGGGGACGGATTTCCATCCATCACACTTGGGGACGGATTTCCATCCATCACATTGGGGATAGATCCTCATCTATCAACTGGGGACGGATTCCCATCCATCACACTTGGGGACGGATTCCCATCCATCAAACGGGGGATAGATTCCCATCTATCAAACTGGGGATAGATTCCCATCTATCAACTGGGGACGGATTTCCATCCGTCACACCTGGGGACGGATTTCCATCCATCACATTGGGGATAGATGCCCATCTATCAGAAAGCGGTTATGGATTGTTATTCGTCATACTGGGGATAGATTTTCATCCATCACCCCATCAAGGAGGGGACCCGCGGTAGAGAAACTACACAGAGAGATAACTACAGGAGAGAGTGAAATTGCACAGAGAGATAACTACAGGAGAGAGTGAAACTACAAGAGAGCGAGTAACTACAAGAGAGAGAGAAACTACAAGAGAGAGAAACTACAAGAGAGAGAGAAACTACAAAGGAGAGAGAAACTACAAAAGAGAGAGAAACCACAAGAGGGAGAAACTACAAGAGAGAACTACATCCAATGAGAAAGCTACAAAGAGATAACCTATGCAACAACCAAACACAACCAACACCAGAGACAACTTACGACACAACCCACAACAATAACGAGCACACAGCCAACACGTAGTTCGTAAACAACTCTATTTCGTAAACAACTATGCGGGCTAGTTGGTAAACAAGATACCGCTAGGCGTTCAAACCAGGATGAAAACGTGTGAGGACTAAGCTACACCCACGCAGTAGGATGGGAGTATATAAACCGGCACTTTAATGGAAGAGGTCTCTTAGTCCGATAGCCGGTAAACGAGTAGCACCTGCAGTGCAAAGTGAACATTAGTGAACAAGTGTACTTAAAGTCAATTAGTGAAAAGTTGTAATATAAAATATAAAATAAAAAAAAATAAAAAAAAAATAGAACTTAGTATAAAACTACCAGTGGAAGTGTCTCATTAAATAAATTTAGTGCAAGGACCCCTGGACTGAGCTGAGCTTGCCCCAGCTTCAAACCCGGATTAACCGGAGGTTCCTTACATTTGGCGCCCGAGCAGGGACATATTTTCCACAAACATACTAATTCAGGAAGGCAGCAGCAGAAGGACCCAGTGAAGATCGGAGTCATCAGCAAAAGTGGTCAACAAAGTTATCAATAAGGTAACCAACAAAGTCATCAGGGACGTAACAACAGCGTAGGCAACAAAGTGGTCATCAACGAAGTAATCAGGGTATTCCACGTGGTCAGCAATAGAGATTCAACAAAGTAAACGACAACACCCTCAGGGGAAGAAAAATGGTACGTAGCAATTGGGTCTACTCTCTCCGTCGGGAGACCTTAATACAGGTTTCCACGGAATTTGGGCTAGAGGCGAGTGGCACAGTGGAAGAAATGCGGAAGCGACTGGCTGCGTTTATTAATCAAGGTGAGCATAAGGACAGCGTGATAGCGAAGTTAGAAGAATGTGAGCAGCAGTACAGTAGAGCGGCTTCCCCGAGTCATCAGGGTGCAGCAGATGGTGTACCACCGGCAAACAACCACCCCGAGGGAACAAGAATGACGGTTCCCACGTTACCTACACCGGCCGGTCCCACAAACCCAACACTACTCCCAATGAATTTTCTACCCGCAGCAAGCCAGCCACGATCCCACGAAATTTCCTACGCAACAGTGATAGACAACGTGCGCAAGTGGTCGATAAAGTTCAGTGGAGGTAAAGATCCGATAGACTTTATTGAGCGAGTAGAGGAGTTGGCGGAGGCGTACGGCTTGGATTTGAATAAGATGCCAAGAACGATGCCGGAATTACTAAAAGACGGGGCTCTGATGTGGTACCGAAACAACAACCAGCACAGGCAGACGTGGGTCAGCTTCCGTGAAGACTTCCTGGCATTTTTCCTCCCCACCAGGTACTTTGAGGATCTGGACGACGACATACGCAAACGGCAACAAAGGGTCCGGGAAAGTTTCAAGGATTATGTCATCGCCATGCAGAACATGATGCGTCACGCCAACTACACGAGAGAAAAACAGCTGGACCGTATTTTCCGCAATGCACACGTCGATTATCAGATGTATATAAGGAGAAGGGATTTTAACAATCTAGACGAGCTGATAAAGATGGCCGAGGAATACGAATGTCTGAGAGCGAATCACCCCGAGGTAAGCCACAACTACCGAGACAACCGCCAGCAACCGCCCCGACGAGATGACCGTACCCGACAGGTGGTACACAGTGATCCCAAGGCGGTCATAAATCCGCGGACAGCGTGTAGAAGATGTGGTCAGGACGGTCATGGTTTCCGTTTCTGCCAAAACCCGAGTGTGCTGTTTTGCTGGGAATGCGGCCGACCGGGAATCAGAACCAGGGACTGCTGCCCAAGACGTTCGGGAAACTTCACGGGACCGCGCCAACAGCAAGGGGAACCCGCGGCCCGGGATCAGCAGCCCTTGCCACAGTAAATTCATTTCGACAAACCGAACACCGGCTGCTGGCCACCGTAAAACTTGGCGAGCAGCAAACAGAAGTAACCATCGATACCGGTGCATCAAAAAGCTACGTAAGCGAAGGATTGGCAGAGGAACTTCGGGAACAACACGAGGTGACCAGAGTGGAGAACACCGTAAGTCTGGCAGACGGCACCCCGGTGGAACTAAGAGAAGAGGTCAAAGCGAACGTAAGCTTTGGCGGTGAATTATGCAAGCTAGATATGGGAGTCATGCCCAACATGCTCGATAACGCGCTTCTGGGTCTCGATTTTCTGCGAGCGGTCAGAGCTGAAATCCGTATCGGTAACCAGATGATACGGCTGGGGCCAGTTGAGCAGGTGCAGTGTGCGGTGGTGAAGACCGAGGAGCCGGAGATACAAGTGGGGTCCCCAACTGACGAGCAGCGGATAGAAGCATATCTCCGAGACGAATTGGCAAAGTTTGAAGGCATAGAAGGGCCAACCCCTTTGGCGAAACACAAAATCGTTCTCAAAGATGACAGACCGGTAAGACAAAGGTACACGCAACGAAATCCCGAAATGCAAAGACGAATAAACGAAGAGGTGGACGAATTACTCCGCAATGGTTGCATCGAGCCGTCAAAAAGTACCTACAGCGCCCCAATAGTGATGTCCCCGAAGAAGAATGGCACGTACAGGCTCTGCATAGACTACCGGCTACTGAACGGCCGAACCGTGGCCGATGCCTACCCATTACCCAGAATAAACCACATCCTGGATCGACTGCGAAACGCGAAATTCATCAGCAGTATCGATCTAAAGAACGGGTACTGGCAAATACCGATGGATGAAGATAGCAAAGCATACACTGCCTTCACCGTGGCCGGAAAGGGTTTGTTCCAGTGGAAGGTGATGCCTTTTGGGCTAACGTCAGCGCCCGCCACCTTCCAAAGAACCTTGGACCGAGTGATCGGGCCTGAAATGGAACCACTCGCATTCGCCTACCTGGACGATATTGTTGTACTTGGAGGGACGTTAGAGGAGCATATGGTGAACTTGAGAGAGGTATTTAGACGACTAAGAGATGCCAGGCTGAAAATAAATCGAGAGAAGTGTAAGTTTTTTGAAAAAGAGATCAAATATTTGGGCCATGTAGTCAACGAAGGGGGTATTCACACCGACCCCGATAAAATTTCTGCAATCCGTGAACTTCAACCCCCTCAAAATGTTCGAGAGTTGCGACGCTGCCTCGGTATCGCATCGTGGTACAGACGCTTCGTTCCGGAGTTTTCGAAGATAGTGCATCCCCTGACATCACTGCTTAAAAAAGGCAAGCATTTCCGATGGAACCAAGAACAACAGCAAGCGTTTGAGCAACTGAAACGGCATCTGACCGAGGCTCCTGTGCTGGCGTGCCCCGATTTTTCGCAAAAATTTACTCTTCAAACAGATGCGTGTGATTACGGCTTAGGGGCTGTACTCACCCAAGAACTGGATGGCCAAGAGCGGGTGATTGCTTACGCCAGTCGGAGGTTAAACCAGGCCGAGATGAACTATTCACCGACGGAAAAGGAGTGTCTGGCGATCGTATGGGCCGTAAGAAAGCTACGCCCGTACCTAGAAGGTTATCATTTTTCAGTGGTGACCGATCATCTTTCCTTAAAGTGGCTCAATTCTATAGAGAGTCCTTCAGGAAGAGTGGCCAGATGGGCGCTAGAGCTGCAACAATACAGCTTCGATGTGCAGTACCGGCGAGGGAAGTTGAACGTTGTCGCCGACGCCCTGTCTCGACAACCCGTTGAAGTGTGTCAGTCAGTCCAGGAGAAGCCCAAAGAGTGTACTTGGTGGAAAAATCGATGTGAGGAAGTGGCCAAGTTCCCCGAGAAATTTCCCGATTATACAACGGTAAATGGTCAGCTATATCGCCATATTCCAACAGCAGACGAAGACGAAGAGTGTGCCCCGTGGAAGTTATGTGTCCCAGTGTTCCAACGTAGAAGAGTGTTAGAAGAGAACCACGATTCCCCAACGGCTGGTCATCTTGGTATAAGGAAGACTGTAGCAAGAGTTTCCAATCGCTACCATTGGCCAGGTATGTTTAAAGATATCAAAGAATACGTACGCAACTGTCAAATCTGCCAAAGATACAAACCGTCTCAACAACTACCCGCGGGACAAATGCTCACCCGAATCGCAGACGAACCATGGGCTATAGTGAGCGCTGATTTTGTTGGTCCATTGCCGAGGTCGAAGCACGGCCACTCCATGCTACTGGTTTTTACTGATAAATTTTCAAAGTGGTCCGAATTTATACCGCTAAGACGAGCTACGGGCGACAGCCTACGGAAAGCATTCCGCGAAAGGATCCTGGCTAATTTCGGAGTGCCAAAATTGCTTATCACGGACAACGGTGCCCAGTTTACATGCAAGATGTTCCGTAACTATTTGCACAACCTGGGAGTTAAACACCAATTAACCGCCCCGTACACCCCGCAAGAAAACCCGACGGAAAGGGTTAACCGAACCGTCAAGACAATGATCGCCCAATATGCTGGTGCTAACCAGAAAACTTGGGACGAGGCGCTACCGGAAATCCAGTTGGCCATGAATACCGCCAAATCGGACTCGACGCAATACAGCCCCGCATTCCTGGTACAAGGCCGTGAACCTAGGCTACCAGCAGCATTGTATGATGAGGTGACGAGAGGTACTGGGGCCACAACGCGGAGTCCTGACGAAAAGGCCAAACTGATGCAAGAGATCTTTGGCATGGTGCGGAAAAATCTTCAAAAGGCCGCCAAAGACCAGGCCCGTCATTATAACCTAAGGCGAAGGCAATGGAAACCCAAGGAAGGTGAATTGGTTTTAGTGAAAGAGCACCATCTTTCGAACGCCGCCGGCTATTTTGCTGCAAAACTGGCCCCGAAATTTGATGGCCCATACCGGGTCCATAAGTTTGTTTCGCCAGTTATCGTCGAGTTGCAACATGACGGGGGGAGGAGAAGCCGAACAGCACATGTGAGCCAGCTAAGATGCTATAGAGGTACGGGGGACTTACACAAATCAAGGAGCAGTAATTAAAAAAAAAAAAAAAAAAAACACAAAGGAAAAAAAAAAAACACAAAAAAAAAACACAAAAAAAAAAAAAAAACAAAAAAAAAAAAAAAAAAACGAAAAAAAAAAAAACACAAAACCACAAAAAAAAAAAAAACCACAAAAACAAAAAAAAAAAAAAAAAAAAAAGAATGAAGTTAAAAAGAAAAGGAAAAAAACAACGTACCACCAAACGGATATAAAACCTGGCTTATATCCCATCTGAGCGTATTCTTCAGGCCAGGGACGAATGCGTAAAATCCAGCCACAGGCTGAGAATGTGTAATTCAGACAACAGAAACAATAACAATTGCCACAGTTCGTGAAGAGACTAGATTTTTCTCTGCTGTCCGAAAATTAGGGGTCACCCTAACGCGAACGAATGATGTATGAACACTCGGATCTGGAAGATACCCTTTATCATGAGGAGAAAACAAGGAAAACGGAAGAAAAAGAAAATATTGATAACTTATATCCGAGATCTAGGGGTCACCCTAACGTAATGAACGAGGCGGAAACACCCGAACACGTAATATATAATGCGGTATGATCATCACAATGCCAACGAGAAAGTGTAGGAAGATGAGGAAGAAAACTTAGGAATGCATATTCGAAGTCTAGGGGTCACCCTAACACTATCGGACGAGGCAGAAACACCCGAACACGTAAGATATCCGGCGGTATGATCATCACAATGGCAACAAGAAAGTGTAAGAAGTCGAGGAAGAAAACTTAAGAATTCATATTCGAAGTCTAGGGGTCACCCTAACACCATCGGACGAGGCAGAAACACCCGAACACGTAAGATATCCTGCGGTATGATCATCACAATGGCAACAAGAAAGTGTAAGAAGTCGAGGAAGAAAACTTAAGAATTCATATTCGAAGTCTAGGGGTCACCCTAACGCCAACGAGCGAGCAGAAACACCCGAAACACTTAATATACCCTTCGGTATGATCACCACAGTAGCAACGGAAAAGTGAAGGAAACGAAAAAAAAGATATAATAATTGGTTTGCATATCCGAAGTTTAGGGGTCACCCTAACGCCAACGAAGAAGGGATGATCACCCGAATATGGAATAAACCCCTTCGGCACGACCATCAGGGTCAAAACGAGAAGAGAATTGAGGAAAACATAAAAAGGGGAAAAAAACGTCCTCCGAAAATTTGGGGTCACCCTAATGTAAAGGAGCAAGGTATGGTCACCCTAAGAACGGGGATACCCGATGGCAACACACCCGAAGGCATAACGGGGGGGAAAAAAAATAGGGAAAACAAAACACGTCAGAAAAAAAAATATAGTTTTCCATAAATCAAAATTTGATGCCACCCTAATATTGAAAAGTATAAACAAAAATAACCACACTATACACTTGTTGACGCTTAAGCAAAGGGCTCACAAGGCAGCAGCAACCACAATAACAAACAAACAACAGAATCGTGTAATATGCTGTGAGGCATGGTAGAAAAAAAAACAAGCACAACAAACACACATCCACGTACTAATATATAAAAGGAAACAAAATTAGGAGACAAACAGCATCTGCGTTTAATAGCAACAATAACAATTAAAGCAAGGGCATCACGCGATTATCCAGTTATGACTATTCAAAATAGTGTAAAAAAAAAAAAACGAAAGAACAACAAACATACACACCGTAGACCATCGAAAAAAAAAAAGAAGAACAATGAGGCAAACAGCATTACAACGAGCAACAACAACGATATGTTAAGAAGTAAAGCAGGGCAGTATGAGTATACCAACAACATGGCTTTGCAATAAAGACAATAGAAACGCAACTTCGGTCAAAGCAATTAATTTTGGTAAACAGTAAATCAAGTGTGACAACCGCGAGGTAAAGACGCGTATCGAGTAGTGTAAGAAGTAGTGTTCTTTATTTTTTTTTTTTAATTTTTCGGCAACCAAGCAAGGAAAAGTTCTAAGGTAAAGATATCTAAAGTAAAAAGTGATAAAGTGCCTAAGCCCTCAGAGAAAAAAAAAAAAACACAGAAAAAAAGGAAGAGATTGGCATTTCGACGAACAATCGGGAGCACTTCGTACCGCGTGAGGGTGTCGGCATCAGGGGGCATAGTGATTAAGGCAGCGGCCGCCGTAAGCAGCCTTCTAGGAAGCAGAGGGGAGGTGTGAGGTACAAATCTTATGGTAAATTTGTAAACACATTACATAGTGAAATAAAGTCTTGAATTGGTCATTGTGTGTGTTTGATGAAGGGGGGGACGGATCCCGTCCGTCGCACTTGGGGATAGATTCCCATCTATCAAACCGGGGATAGATTCCCATCTATCAGCTGGGGTCGGATTTCCATCCATCACACTTGGGGACGGATTTCCATCCATCACATTGGGGATAGATTCTCATCTGTCAACTGGGGACGGATTCACATCCATCACACTTGGGGACGGATTTCCATCCATCAAACTGGGGATAGATGCCCATCTATCAAACGGGGGATAGATTCCCATCTATCAACTGGGGACGGATTCCCATCCATCACATTGGGGATAGATTCACATCTATCAACTGGGGACGGATTTCCATCCATCACACTTGGGGACGGATTTCCATCCATCACATTGGGGATAGATCCTCATCTATCAACTGGGGACGGATTCCCATCCATCACACTTGGGGACGGATTCCCATCCATCAAACGGGGGATAGATTCCCATCTATCAAACTGGGGATAGATTCCCATCTATCAACTGGGGACGGATTTCCATCCGTCACACCTGGGGACGGATTTCCATCCATCACATTGGGGATAGATGCCCATCTATCAGAAAGCGGTTATGGATTGTTATTCGTCATACTGGGGATAGATTTTCATCCATCACCCCATCAAGGAGGGGACCCGCGGTAGAGAAACTACACAGAGAGATAACTACAGGAGAGAGTGAAATTGCACAGAGAGATAACTACAGGAGAGAGTGAAACTACAAGAGAGCGAGTAACTACAAGAGAGAGAGAAACTACAAGAGAGAGAAACTACAAGAGAGAGAGAAACTACAAAGGAGAGAGAAACTACAAAAGAGAGAAACCACAAGAGGGAGAAACTACAAGAGAGAACTACATCCAATGAGAAAGCTACAAAGAGATAACCTATGCAACAACCAAACACAACCAACACCAGAGACAACTTACGACACAACCCACAACAATAACGAGCACACAGCCAACACGTAGTTCGTAAACAACTCTATTTCGTAAACAACTATGCGGGCTAGTTGGTAAACAAGATACCGCTAGGCGTTCAAACCAGGATGAAAACGTGTGAGGACTAAGCTACACCCACGCAGTAGGATGGGAGTATATAAACCGGCACTTTAATGGAAGAGGTCTCTTAGTCCGATAGCCGGTAAACGAGTAGCACCTGCAGTGCAAAGTGAACATTAGTGAACAAGTGTACTTAAAGTCAATTAGTGAAAAGTTGTAATATAAAATATAAAATAAAAAAAATAAAAAAAAAATAGAACTTAGTATAAAACTACCAGTGGAAGTGTCTCATTAAATAAATTTAGTGCAAGGACCCCTGGACTGAGCTGAGCTTGCCCCAGCTTCAAACCCGGATTAACCGGAGGTTCCTTACAAGGCAACTGGGTGGCCTACAAGGCGGTTCTAACTGGGTACAATAAGGAACTCCGTAGATCTAAGAGGGCAACGTGGCGTAGCTACTGCGAGAAGATCTCAGATCTCCCCGAAGCGGTTAGGCTTCAGAAGGCTCTTTCACAAGATCATACGAACGGACTTAGTACCCTGAAGAGACCGGACGGGTCCTATACTGAATCGCCCGAGGAGACCTGTGAACTCTTACTGAATACACACTTTCCGGATTGTGTGTCACCTGAGAGGCTACCTAGGATTCCTAGGACTCCTAGCCTATCTGGGAGGGACATACGACTTGCGAACAGGGTGTTTCAGGAGGGAAGGATCTCATGGGCAGTGAGAAAATTTTCGTCGTTTAAATCTCCTGGACCAGATGGGGTGTATCCGTGTCTGCTGCAGAGGAGCATGGATCTTATACTCCCGCAACTGACCAGGATTTTTAAGTCGAGTTTGTTATTTGGTCACGTTCCATTGGCTTGGAACGAAGTTAAGGTAGTATTCATACCGAAGGCTGGGCGCAAAGCGGAACATTTGCCCAAATCTTATAGACCAATAAGTCTTAGTTCTTTTCTCCTTAAGACCATGGAGAAAGTCTTGGACCACTATATCAGGGATGTGTACCTGCTGCGCAAACCCATTCATAGGTACCAATTTGCGTATCAGCAGGGAAAATCCACTGAGACGGCTGTCCATCAAGCTGTCACTATCATCGAAAAGGCACTGGAGGCGAAGCAAATAGCCTTGTGTGCTTTCGTTGATATTCAGGGCGCTTTTGACAACACGTCCTACGATGCGATTAGGAGTGCGATGTTGAGGAAAGACATCCCCAGTGTTATCGTTAGTTGGACTCTGGAGATGTTGACCTCTAGAGTCATTACATTCGGCATCGGGAACACTTCTAGGACCATAGGGGCTGTCCTCAGGGTGGTGTGCTATCGCCTCTGCTGTGGACTCTGGTCATTGATGAGCTGCTTGAGCAGCTTAATGACCTGGGTTTCAGAACCTACGGATATGCTGACGATCTTGTTATTTCTGTCACAGGCTGGGATGACAGGACAATTTCTGAGCGCATGCAACAGGCTCTGAACTTTACCTTAAAGTGGTGCCAGGAGAAGGGATTGACTATAAATCCCTCGAAAACCATCCTGGTGCCCTTTACTAGGAGACGTAAGTTATGTCTCACTGAGCCATCGCTTCAGTTGACGAGGATTTGCTTCTCTGATAGCGTTAAGTACTTGGGGGTTATATTGGATAGGTCTCTGAATTGGAGTGAGCACCTTGATATGATCTCTAAAAGGGCCACTAGGGCAATGTTTGCCTGCCAGAGGCTCTTTGGCAAGACCTGGGGCCTTAGACCTCAAATGGTCTACTGGTCTTTTAACACCATTGTGAAACCGATGGTTACATACGCCTCTTTGGCGTGGTGGACAAAGGTTGAACAACTCGGGGCTCAGATGACTCTTAAGGGGATTTATCGACTGGCATGTATTGGTATCACTGGTGATTCAAAATCATGTCCGACTGATGCCATTGGAGTCATGCTGGGTATTCCTCCTTTGCATATTTCTGTAAAGGAGAACGCGTGCATGGGATCCCTAAGGCTGCGGGAGATTGGCAGCATGAGGAGTGGGGATCTGAAGGGGCATCTTGAGATTGCGAAAATGTTCGCTGATGACCCGGTTATTAGGGTCAGTGACAAGATACTGCCTGTGCAAGTATTTGTTAGGCACTTTGTTATTGTGATTTTCGACAGGAGCATGTGGTTGAATGGATCTTGGGTACCGGAGGTTGGTGCACAGGTCTGGTTCACGGATGGCTCGAAACAGTCGAACATGGATACGGGGGCGGGTGTCGTCGGACCCGGATTTCAGCGTGCTCTGCCCATGGGCAAATATCCCTCCGTTTTTCAGGCTGAGGTCTTCGCTATCTGTATTTGTGTGGAAGAGTGTCTGCGGAGGAGGACACGGGGGGCCACGATCTACATTCTATCTGACAGCCAAGCGGCACTTGGTGCCTTGAGGGCTCAAGATGTGTCGTCTGGTCTGGTTAAGGAATGTATCGACTCTCTAAATCGTCTAGGACTTAACAACTCCTTGACACTGGGCTGGGTTCCAGGCCATGAGGGCAACGAACGGGCTGACTGTCTAGCCAACTGCGGAGCTCGTCGACAATTCATTGGCCCGGAACCCTTCTGTGGCGTACCCAATCGGTATGTCAGAGAGAAGCTCAGAAGATGGAGGGAGTCGGAGTTTGGGGCCTATTGGGCCAGATCGCCTGGGCAGCGACAGGCGAGGCTGTTTATATCTCCCTCTGGGGAGAGGTCGCGGAAACTCTTGTCTATGACGATGGGCGAACTAAGGACCGTAACGGGTTACCTCACAGGACACTGTGGCCTTAGGTATCAATTGTACAAGATGGGACGATCCTCTACGGATACGTGCAGGTTTTGTGAATTGGAACCCGAGACCTCTGAGCATGTTCTCTGCAAATGTCCGAGGCTCTCCGACAGGAGGGTGCGTTATTTTGGTGATCGAATAGTGACGCCATCGGACGTTTGGAACTGTTCACCTGGTAGGATAATTGGCTTCGTAGGGAGCCTGAACCTTTAGGGTGTATTCGCTGGCAGCACAAAATACCAATTTCTGGTCGCGGTGCATAGTGCCACTATAATCTAATCTAATAGGTGTTTTAAATATTTTTCCAAAGAGTAATATGTCCCCATTCAATAATCCGTTACGAGTCAGTTTAACATTTGGTATTTTTTTTTTAATTTTCCTGTCTTTTTTATTTATTTTAAAAATTATCTGTATTATAGGTACGTTTTGAGGCCAGTAATTTATAAACAAGATATTGACCTTCCATTTAAGGTATAATACGACCCTGTTAATATATAAACTTGGTTTAACTTAAAGTTGGAGGTTTTATTATATTTTTAGTTGAGAATTTTTAATAAAAAAAGATGCAACAATGCAAAATTTTAAGATAGCTTGTAATGGGTTACTGAATGGGGACATATACCTGTTCGATGGTGCATAAATCGTTCTGACCCTTTCACACTTTTTGGATAAAATCGCAAAACAAAATTCCAACTTTGAACCCCTCCCCCGGAAAGGAGGTGCTCGCCAACAAACTCAAATTTCAATTCAAAACTCGTTCTCAGCAATAGTCTTTATAAATCAATAAAACATTAATTTATATATTTTTGTCAAGAACTCGTAGACCGGCAGAATAAGGGTTAAAAATAAAAAAATTTCATCCTCATATATGGTCATATCTGATCAAAAATTAAAACATATTAACCATATATGGAATAATATATGAATTCATATATGGAGATATATGGCATATATGAACCAATATATGCAATATATTATCATATATTATCATATATGGTGTCATTCATATCCATATATGAACTTTTCATTTGAATGTATTTACCCATATATTACATATATGCTCATATATGCCCATATGTGGAACAATATATGCTCATGCATGAAACCATATATGGCAATATATGATCATATATGAACATTTTCACCTGGGTTTACAAATTTCTGAGTTGCAGCTACTGCATTTGCTGCTGCTGTTGAAGTTGTTGCTGTAATTGTTGTTGCTGCTGTTGCAGATTAGTGTAGAGTACATGAAATAAACAAAAAAAAAATATATTACTTATTTCAAAAATGTGTGTCTTTATCGGTTTTTATGAAAATTGGATAATAAAACAACAATAACAGCTGTTTTGTATAATTATTTTAAAACTTTAATAAAAAGCTGTAAAAGCTTCTAATTTCATATTTTATCAAAAAATAATTTAAGAAACTACTTACATCTTTTTGATCATGATGAAACCTGGCATAGTTACGCCCGCGACCGCGACTTTCCGGTCAGTAATTTCAACAGATTCTGAAAAGAAATAAAAAAAATCAAAAAAAATTACAATTATTTTATAAAAATTAAAAAATTAATTAAAATGTTCACCGTCCATATCTTTGACGGTCAGGAGGGTGCTTGCAAAAAAATTGCTAATGTCAGCAAAATCTTTTGCTGAAAATCAGCGAGCTGATTTTTAGCAACAAAATTAGTAGATTCAGCAAAAGTTTTGCTAAAACTTAGTGGATTAATATTATTTACAATACGTTACAAAATATAAAAATTTTCGTACTCCCACATTGACGACATGAATTAATGTAATATCTGCAAATATATAGAAATAATTATCCATAACATAAACAAAATTATCTTTCAACTACTTACATCAATGGTTGTCTCAATGATGATATCTTTTAAAGGAACGCTAGAGAATTATAGAAACGAAACGAAAAAATAACAAAATGTAACATATACAACCCGTTTTTTTGCAATAAGAAAAAGGAAACATAAAATTTACCTAAGATGTATGTCTTTGTCTTTCGCTTTATTCTGTGTACCTGCTGTATATTTGTTTGCAACTTGACCACTCAATTTGACTACAAATACACATTTAATCTTTTTTAAATTTAAATATTTTATTTTGTCTTTTAATTAATATACAATTACTTTCACAAGCCGGTGAAAACGCAAAATTTAAGTTGTTTCAATCCACAATTTTGTTTTATGTATGAAAAACAGATACAAAAATTCCATGGTTGATTTTTTTTATGTGTCGTACTAGAGTTGCACTTTTTAGTATAATTTTCCTCGTCACTACTAGATTTTGACATAATTCATAATTCATTCTGCGTATAACTTTTAATCTGGTTGTCATTCACACTATTGATGTGCTAATCAGCACAATTTTTTTTAGCAAAATAAATTAGTAAAACATCAGTAAAATATTAGTAAAACATTAGTTCAAAACAGTTAAGTGCTGACTACGTATAACTAAAATTTTAGTTTAAAACATAAATTAAGCTAAAAATTTGCTGAAAAATAGTATACGTGATTTACAAGATGTTTTACTAACTTTTCTACTAACTTATTGTTTTGAGTGTACTGCTTTTAAAGTGAGATTTTAAAAGAATGGGTTTTGTTATAAATTTTCAACACATTTTAAAGAGCTAAATAATTTTTAAATATTTTTACAAATCAAATATGTATGTGTTATTGTATGTATATTTTTATAACGGTATAACGAACACTCAATTAACAAATTCCCTGTTCAACGAATGTCAAACTTTTCATACTGAAGTAACGCTTCAACGAACAATCCGAACAAAAAACAAAAAATATATCAATTTAAAAATATAAATAATAATTGCATAGTTTTGGTTTTTTATTAACAAACAAAAAACTTAAATCTTTGTTTAACGAATGTCTCAATTTAACGAACAACCTTGACGTTCTGTAATTCGTTTAACCAGAATTCTACTAAATATTCCCCAAATATAATTTTGTTTTAATTAAGCTATAATTTGCTACACTTTTTCCCGATAAAACTTTATTTTAGTGGTTTTTAACACTTATAGTGTTAAAATCTCAGTCTACAAATAGAGGTTAAAATATTTTCGTGTATCTGAAAAAAGAGGTGTTGCTAATTTTCAGTCAAATTGTTTGTCAATATCATAAGCAGTTTTCTAGTGAAAATGATCAAAATCGGTTCACGCGTTCAAGTTATGAGTGAAAATGTGGGAAGACCTCTAAAAATTTTGAAGCAAATTTTAAATTATTCTATTTATTTCATCATGCATACGTACATTCAATGCTTATACACAAGAATATACGTAATCAGGGATGGCTGTCAATATCGCTAAAATACCTTTTCAGATTCTAACACCTTTCAACTGACTATCGTTATCCCTAAAATACCATTACCGATATACTTGAAATACCTTTATCCGTAAAATACCGTTACCGATATAATTAAAATATCAATACCTTAAAATACCGTTACCGAAATAATCTAACAAGATCTGAACAAAAAAACTTCTGGGTTAAAAATTGTGGTGTGCATTAACATTACCTGAGTAACTAAAATAACGTTACCCTTAAAATGCCGTTACCAAAATAATTGAAAAATCTTTTTCCCTAAAATAAAGTTACCGAAATATCTAAAATAACGTTACCAATAAAATACCGTTAGCAAAATAAATAAAATACCGTTAACGCTAAAATCCCGTTACCGAAATGACTGAAGTATCGTTACTCCTAAAATACCGTTACCGAAATAAAATAAAATAAAATAGCGTTGTGAGACCAATAACCACATAGAATGGGTTATAATCAACACGTACATGGTCATAATCAACACGTACAAAAACAAAAAAACTCACAAAATATTGTTGTTGTTTTTTTGTTTTGTTTTGTAATACAGGGTGGCTGATGAATGCCACTACAAAACAAAAACGTAATAACTTTTTTTTCTGAGTTATTAATCGGATCCATTTTTTTTTGGTGTCATTGATTCGTCTTTCAATGAATGAAAATGAACTTATGGGGTAATGAAACTAGCATTATGATTGTGCGCCACTACAATGCTTTGGAGGATGGCGTTTAATCCTAAACAAACTTAACGGGCGCATCAGGCGGCACTCCTCTAGAGTTTCGACAAGGAATCATTTTGCTCAAATATGTATCACCATACAGTCAATACGGAGAGTTCTGCTTAAGGATTTTCATTTCTTTCCGTTAAAAAATCAAATAACAAGCAATTGAACGCAGTAGACTTGCCCCTTAGCTTGAAATGTTCTCTGTAATTTGCACGGAACTTCGCTTGCATTTGACGTCATCGGGCGTGGAAGTAATTTTAATTACATTGTTTTTTGAAAGCCATTAAAAATACTTAATAAAAATGTATTGCTTTTCAAATGAAAAAATATTTATATGTGTTGAAAAAAAAAGTTATTTGATTTTCTTAATGTATCAATATTCATCAGCCACCCTGTATGTATGTAGGTTTTTTTAAATGGTATGTATTAGTAGCAATCGCATGCAGTGTTTCCAGGTTTGACGATTTATCGTCATTTTGATGATATTTAATACCCAAAATAACTAAATGACTATTTGACGACTTTTGCTTCAAAAATGACAATTTTTTGACAATAGTTAAATATGTCAGCAAGACATGCTTGTCTATCATTCTCATAAAATCGCCGGATCTATTATTAAATTTATATTATTTTGTTAAAAATTAAAAAAAAAATCATTGTTTTTTTTATTGCTAATATGATGTGAAATACAATTTTGCAAAAATGCAAATCCTAGAATTGAATAAAACTTAATCCAAACCGGATTTATTTTTTTTTATAAATTCATTATGGGTTTAGCTTAATTTTGTTTCTGTGTTTATATTTTTAGAACATTTTTTTACATTATTATAAAATTTAATTGGTGTTAGATTTAAATAAAAAAATTATTATGTTAAAAAACAAGGCATGGACTTTTTTGCGAAACAAACAGATCTCTAGCCCGAATATATTTCATGTTGGAAGATGATATATATACAACTTTAAATGAAACAAAATAAATCCAAAAATAAATCCGGTGCTTAAAAAACAGGCCTAATAATATAAATAAAGTGGCAAAATTTAATAATTAAAAAATATAACATTAAGTTTGTTCGATAACACAAAAATTTGTACAAGTTTTTACTGGAAGGTGTTCGTTTAGACAAATACTCAGTAAAAACTGGTAAAAAGAGGGAATAAAGTGACAGTTTGATGCTAAAGAACTTACAAGTTTTTACTGGATACATTTTTGCCATTTCAGTAAGATGAAAAATCATATGACTGAAAAAATATGCTTGTATTTTTAGTAAACAAAAACAAATATTAAATTTTAATTGTTTATTGATTTAAAGTGAAAAATATTAAATAACTAACTATGGAAGAAGTTAAAAAACATTTAAATTCTTTTTGGTCGACAATTTCAATTAACTTTTATATTTTCCATAATGACCAGTTGTTTTATCTAATTAAATAATTCCCACACATTTTCCGTTCGTTTAGTTTTTTGTAAATTTGTCTTACTCTTTGTAATTTTGTTACTGAGTAATTTTTACTGAACTTTACTGAAAAAGTAATCGAACAGACTTATTGTTAAAGAATTGCCAAATGTTGTAAAAGAATTTAAGATTTAAAAAGTTGTGCTACTGAAATGTTGTTCACAGAATTTTGTAGATATAAGTGATTAACAGTTAAAGTTTTAAAGTTTGTTGTATTTATTTGATCTTTCAACATTTTATAAATATGAATATCGTTGTAAAATAGAATGATTTTCGAAGTTTAAACCAAAGAGAAGTGTCAAAAATCGTGTTATATTACAACGATAACACGTTAACATTTGAAATGTGAGTTACATTATTGTATTTTATTTTTTATTAAAACTTTATCCCTCTTCTAACAAATATATATTATTTTGACGATTTTTTTGAAGATTTTTCAAAATATAATGACGATTTTGACGGGTTTTCTAGAAAATTTGAAGTTTTTATGCTCTGCAAACCTGGCAACACTGGTTATGAGTGCAAATGTGAGAAGACCTCGAAAAATTTATAAAGTATTCTTTTGATTTCCAGATACCAGGCTAGCCAGATACCCTTTTTCGGTAACCCCAACAAATAAAAAAATCACCAATTAGAAAAAAGGTTGAACAAAATAGTTGAGTTAAAATTCTTTATTTATTTGACTGCATTAACCAGAGCACAGTGGGATAAATCACAAAATTTGTGGAAATAATTCGGCCATTTGTTAACTTGTGGTCCGATTGCAACGAAATTTGGAACTTGCATAAAAGACATAAAATGGAGTTTAAGTTTTGATTTTGAACCCTTTGGGGGCGGCAAAATAGCTGCCCAAAGTTGGGTACTTTTTTCATAAAAAAATTTGAGTGTTTGCCATTTTTTCCAATTTTCGTTCTAAACTAACGGTTATTTAGCCAATAAAATTCTTGATTGAATAAAATAAAAATTAGTTCAATATCTTGTTTCAGTCAAAAATTACATTAGTTTAAAGTAGAAATTAAAAAAAAAGTAAATTTTGGCGATATTTTCCCCAAAAAGCAGCAAACTTCTTATCGCTCCAGACAAATATTTTTCTTCTGAACATATAAAGTATGTATACTTTTCTGGAAGGTCTTTTTATATAAATGCGAGTTGTGGTAAAAAAACTTTTGATTTGTAAACACTTTTCCCCCATCCGCTTCCAAAGTTGCCATATTTTTGAGGTAAATATCAATTTTAACTCACAGTTAAAATTTGTGCACGCCTCCAATTGGGTAGTAGAAACCGGATTTAGATAATCAAGCAGATGCGTAATGTAGTGTGTAAGTCATTTCCAATCCCTGCTTTAAATGACGACATGGCAGCAAAAAGCGAAAAAATTCCCATTTTTGGATTTTTTTTTTATTTTTAGGAATTGTGGAATTGTTTTCAGAAAATCATAAATTCTGACATTTGTTTCGATTTGTTGACCTTAAAGTCTAGTTAAATCCAAAAAATCATTGGATTATGTCTATTAATAAATATTTTATTGAATAGTGAAAATTTTCATTTAAGCAAAAACTGAAATTTTTGCCTTCATATTTGGATTACCGAAGTACTTGTTTTACCAAGATGGGTAAATTCAACCTTTTTTAAAAAAATCGCAATCTACAGGTAATTTTCTTTTCAACGATACCAAACACTGGTATGTTATGTTCATAACTCCTAAACAGAAAATCTTCAAACGTTAGCCCTTATTCATATATATCTTCTAATGTGTCCTCGTATTCACATCGTACATAATTGGGTCAGGTAAAAAGGGTTTTATGAAGTTCTTCATTAATGATATTAAAGGTTTTGTGGGCCCACCCAAAGATACGTGTTTTATGATTGCTATTTTAAATATACCCTCTCTTTTTATATTTTATGGGCCTTAGTATTTGAAGACCCAGTTACCTGGGTTATGATAGCTAATATTTGTACCTAATATTTGTATATAAATATGAATAGGTTTAGTTTTAAGTTCATAAAAAACTCGTCAATCATGGTAATAACAGTAAATCATGAAGCATTGTGCTTAACTTTGTGGGACAACTCAAAACTACAGAGATTTGAAAAGGTTAACGTCTTCACACCACACTAAATTGGACACTGCAGAAATATCTAAAATTGACAATTTTATTAAATTATTTGATAAAAAAATGCAGTCCGTTTCCGGCTCTATTCTGAAATTTAAAACAAAATATTATAAGTGGATGAATGATAGCCTGGAGATACATTTTTCTGCTGTTGGTGCACCCTGTAAGCCTTAAATTGATTTGTGTGCAAAATCTAAAAAAAAGAACATCGATTACTCTTTCTACGCATTCAAATACAGAAGTTTCTGACACGTTTAAGGAAATGTTAAAAAAAGAAAATCGTCCTAAAGAGGCGTTGCAAATCGCAGATGTTCTTCCAACTGCATCACCAAAACGGCTTAAAAGGATTGTTAAAAGCATCCCCACCCCTTCATCGGATACAGATTTTACAGAAGAAGAAGCCATTGCTCTTATGTTGGAATTAGGGCTAAGCAAAAATAAATATCTTATTTTGAGAAAGGCTTTGATTGATAAAGGACACAAAACTCTGCCCTCATATAACGCAATAAAGGATAAGAAGGATAGTATCTTACCAAAACCTATTGCTGTTAATGAACATGAAGCTTGCATTGAATTGTCTACTCTGCTCGAAAACACAGCATCTAGGATTGTTTCTGACTTTTCTAGAGATCAGCTGGAAAGAGTCAATAATTGCGATGTTGTACTAATGTGCAAGTGGGGATGTGATGGCTTATCAGCCCTTCCTGAATACAAACATGCTTCCGAAGGCCAGAACAAATCAGAATATAAGAGCGTATTCATGTCATCGTTAGTTCCATTAAGAATTCGTTCATATTCTACTACTGAGCCTTCAACAAATAATGCTTTCGATGATGTATGGATCAATTCAGCACCTGGATCCAAAGCTTTTTGCAGACCCATTGGTTTCGAGTATATAAAAGAGTCAAACTCTACTACTAATAATTTGGTGGATTATATAGAAGGAGAAAAATGTACTTTGGAGCCAATTTGTATTGAGATTGGTGATTACAAGTTTAATATATCTTTTGATTTGAGCCTTACAATGATCGATGGAAAGGTTTGCAATGCCATAACAGACACGCTCTCAACTTGGGAATGCACTATATGCAATGAAAAGAAATCACAGTTTTCAAATGTTTCCAAAGAAAGGACTATTAATAAAAAAGTATTGGGTTTTGGCATATCCCCCTTACATGCCCGCATTCGGTTCATGGAACACTTCTTACACATAGCATATGATTTAAAGTGTAAAAGCATAGCAGGAAATGAAACAAAATCAGTAAGAAACAACGAAGAAATGTCAAAAATGAGGGCAGATGAAAAAAGGAGGATACAAGAAGACTTTAAAAGGCAGACAGGCTTAAACATAGATAAACCACTTGCTAGTTGCGGAAGTACAAACGATGGCAATACAGCAACAAGGTTTTTTAGAGATTTTGAAATTACTTAACAGGAATTGACAAGGAGTTGCTTCGAAAGATCAACATCATGTTAATGGCAATTAATAGTACACATAAACTAAATTCCTCAAAATTTGGAGTATATACCGACGAAATAACAAAACTTCTATTATCATTATATCCCTGGAAAGGAATGACACCAACAGTTCATAAGGTATTGTGCCATTGAAAAATCATCATTGAATCAAACATTCTTCCTCTAGGTGAACTAACAGAAGAAGCTCAGGAAGCAAGGAATCGAGATTTCAAACATGCCCAATTGTTCAGTTCCAGAAAATGTTCAAGGTAATCACAGAACGAAGATATTTTCAATAACCTATTACTGTCTTCCGATCCCGTCCTGTCGTCAATGAGAAAACGATGGATTTCTTATAACACATTGGCATCTGTAAATAATGAAGAATTAAAAGATTTGCTTTATCTGTTAGATATAAATAATGATGCGTCCGATTATTTTGTATTAAATAAAGAAACAACCTAATTTGTTTGTCTTTTTTTTTCATTAATGAGGAACATCATAAAACCCTTTTTACCTGATCCAATTATGTAAGATGTGAATACGAGAACACATTAGAAGAAATAAATGAATAAGGGCTAACGTTTGAAGATTTTCTGTTTAGGAGTTATGAACATAACATACCAGTGTTTGGTATCGTTGAAAAGAAAATTACCTGTAGATTGCGATTTTTTTTAAAAAAGGTTGAATTTAGCCATCTTGGTAAAACAAGTACTTTGGTAATCCAAATATGAAGCTAAAAATTTCAGTTTTTGATTAAATGAAAATTTTCACTATTCAATAAAATATTTATTAATAGACATAATCCAATGATTATTTGCATTTAACTAGACTTTAAGGTCAACAAATCGAAACAAATGTCAGAATTTATGATTTTCTGAAAACAATCCCACAATTCCTAAAAATAAAAAAAAAAATTCCAAAAATGGAATTTTTTTTCGTTTTTTGCTGCCATGTCGTCATTTAAAGCGGGGATTGGAAATGACTTACACACTACATTACGC
This sequence comes from Delia radicum, assembly GCA_021234595.1. Taxonomy (NCBI): domain Eukaryota; kingdom Metazoa; phylum Arthropoda; class Insecta; order Diptera; family Anthomyiidae; genus Delia; species Delia radicum. The sequence continues at coordinate 171,672,239 of CM037854.1, read as the reverse complement.
ATCTGCTTGATTATCTAAAACCGGTTTCCACTACCCAATTGTGAGTTAAAATTGATATTTACCTCAAAAATATGGCAACTTTGGAAGCGGATGAGGGGAAAAGTATTTACAAATCAAAATTTTTTTTACCACAACTCGCATTTATATAAAAAGGCCTTTCAGAAAAGTATACATACTTTATATGGTTGGTGCTTTTTGGGGAAAATATCGCCAAAATTTACTTTTTTTTTAATTTCTACTTTAAACTAATGTAATTTTTGACTGAAATTAGATATTGAACTAATTTTTTTTTTATTCAATCAAGAATTTTATTGGCTAAATAACCGTTATTTTAAAACCGAAAATTGGTCCCAACTTTCTCCCGATATTCAAAAAACTTTGGACCTGAGTCGGACAAAATTTGGAATTTCACATTTTCAAATCGGAATATCTCGGAAACTATTGGAGGTAACCCACACATGTAAGCATGGTTTTTGTTCATCTTTACAAGAAAATTACTAATATGTTAATTTTATGAAAATCGGATGAGAAACAAAGAAATGGCACACTCAAAATTTTTTATGAAAAAAGTACCCAACTTTGGGCAGCCATTTTGCCGTCCCCAAAGGGTCTGGAAGGTTCAAAATCAAAACTTAAACTCCATTTTATGTCTTTTATGCATGTTCCAAATTTTATTGCAATCGGACCTCCATGTTTTCGATAATAGCGCAAAAGCACCTCTGGCTTTTCGTATTCTTGTCGTGACATCAAGAAGGGCACCCCCACATGTATCTATCATACTGCCCAGGTATTGGAACTCGTTTACATTTTCTATTACGTGACTGCCGATGGTTAATGGTTGTGTTGACTCTGCATTTATGCGTATTTCCTTTGTTTTGTTGGTATTAATCTTCAGACCTACTTTCTCTGATTCTCGTGCTAGATCATCAATTTTTGCTTGTATATGAGCACGATTGTGAGAAAGCTCACATTTGTCATCGGCATAATCAAGTGACTCTAATCGTGTCTGCGGGTTTAAGGGGTACCATATAATTCCTCTCGGCTTATTTGTAGTTGAGCGTTTGACAACAACATCTAATACAATCAGAAATAAAAGCGGTGATAATAAACACCCTTGTCTAACGCCAGACGTTGTTTTAAATGGCACAGAGATTTCACCATCATGTAACACGGTGCATTCAAATGAATCGTAACTCTTTTGTATCATGCGTGTTATTTTATCTGGCACGCCGAAGTTGGCCAGTTCAGCCCATATACAATCTCTATTTATTGAGTCAAATGCTTTTTCATAGTCAACAAACAGCATATATAGGGGTGATTGCATTTCGAGAGATTGTTCTATTATTATTCGAAGCGTATTTATTTGGTCTGTACACGGCATAGTAGGTCTGAAGCCAGCTTGTTGTGGTCTTAACTTGCAGTTAATTTTTGCCATCATTCGCTCTAATATTATCTTCATAAGAATTTTCATCACTGCCGGCAGAACTGTTATACCTCGCCAGTTATCACATCTCGTCCTATCACCTTTCTTTGGTAGTTTAATTATAATACCGTTCAACATTTCCATAGGATATTGTTCTTGCTCCCATATTTCAATAAAAAGTGGGTGAAGTAGATCAGAGAACATATTGGGATCCGCTTTAAATACTTCTGATGGGATATTGTCAGCACCTGCAGCTTTGTTTAGTTTCAGAGCTTTTATTGAATCATTTATTTCTAATTTAGTGGGAGGATTTGTTCGTATGGAAAGTGGTTCTACGTTGTCGACATGTGTTACTACTATACCGGAACGATCAATATTCATTGTTTCCATAAAGTGTTCTTTCCATCTGCAGAGCAGGTCTCGTGTAGTTGTGATAATTTCGCCATTTTTGTTTCTTACTGGTACCGATGTTTCATTGCTACAGCCATTGAATTTTTTCGTGTTATCATATAACTTTTTCATATCGTGTGTCTTTGCTGCTTCATTAGCAGATATAGCAAGGCGTTGGATGAACTCTCTTTTATCATTCCTGAGTGCGAAGTATTTCTGTTATTTTTAATATTATTATGCTTGTGTTAACATAACACAACATATTTTTAAAGTTTTTTCAACTATGGCTCTTTTTGACACCAAGAGCATCTAAGGGTTAATTTACTCCAAATTATATGTTAAATGATTAAAGTACTGGTCTAAGCCAGGTTTGTAAAAAAAAGAATTTAAATACTTTTTGTTCAAATATGTATAAATTCTCTCAGTAACTTCTTTGACCTTAATGAGGCTCGGCAAGGGTTAACGTTGTTTAATATGTCCAAAACTTTTGGCACAGAATCTTCAAATATTGTGTTATTATATTTTACATCACGTTTATTAAAATTCAAAAGTAGTAAAAAAATCTTCAACGTTTTTTGTAAATTGATATATATAAGTGTGGGGTCTCTTGGGGCCTCTGGTCCACATGGGTCAATGATGTCCAAAATTATTTATTTTCAACCTTAAGTCATGATGATAAACAAAAACAATAAACGGTACAAAAGTAGCAAATTTCCGATTTTAATTATTTTATGACAACAAAAAAGGCAAAAATCACCAAAAAACACAATTTCCTCGAAATTTGCAAAAATTAAATCGTTGCCCTACCCAAGTGTGCCAGGGGATATTTTTAAAATTTTTTATTTTCGATCTCTAACATGTTTTAAACAAGTCACTGGAGTCCAAATCTCAATTTTTGCGATTTTGTTGAAGAAATTTTTTTTTAAATATGAAATTGGAGATTTGTAAAACAACCCAAAAATTTTGTCCGTTTTTGACATCACATTAGAACAGGTTAACGAAATCCAAAAAAAAAAACTTCTTCTACATCTCACAAATTTGAGTCTTTTAAGTAAAAAAATATATTTCAGTAATCAATTTAAAAAAATTTTAAAATGTGTGCTCGAATTTCTCGGTCAAGTAATAATTGCCACCTTAGTGGTCTGGGGCATTATTTATTACTGGGCTAGTTTTCAACCGATTTTGTGTTTTTATACCTTTTTGAAAACCCAATTATATCTTCATTTCGATTAATTTACCTTCTTGAGTAAAAACTGTTGATTTTATAAGTTCATTTATTTAAAGACAAATCAAGAATGACATGTTGAGTATAAGAAAATTAAGAATAAGAATTATATAAAGAATAAACACAGTTGTATATCAAGATGAGGAGGGTTGTCAAAAGCTAAAAAACCATATTGTGTTGCCACACTTTCAACACTCCTTCTCAACACAATTGCATTTTTCAAAATTAAAAATCAAAAATCAAATTACATTACATTAAATGTTACACTAATATAATCCCATACAATTGGTAAATTTACAATGTTTTACTTTACATAAATTCTTAGTAAGAATATCGGTCATATACATGACCTTGATCTCGCCCTTGGAATACATATCGCGCACGTGATGATATTTAATCGCAATATGTTTGCTCCTGGAGTGGTAGGTTGGATTCTTCACTAAGCATTGAGCACTCTAATTGTCATTGTAGATTGTCATCGGACCATTATGATGAAATTTTAATTCTGCTAGAAGTTTGCGAACATAAGCTACCTCCGTTGCTACTGCTGATATTGCTACATATTCTCCATCTGTACTGCTCAGTGAGCCCATGTTCTGCTTTCTAGCGCTCCAAGCAAATACACAATTAGCTGCCATAAACACGTAACCGGAAAATGATTTTCTATCGCTGGCATCTAAAGCCCAATCTGCATCTACGAAGCATTCAATTTCTTTACCAGTTTTCTTATAATGAAGTTTGTTAATCTGCCGTCTTTTTTAGATATCTAAAGATGTGACTAAAAGCTGATTCATGTTCTGAATGAGGGTCACAATTTCGTTGCTCCAATTTTGTGACAGATAAAAGAATATCACGACGAGTGGACAGGGCCAAGTACATCAAGATTCCTATTGCTGACTGGTAATCTGTTTTGTCGACTTTTCTACAGTTTTCATTGCTACAATTTACCTGGAATCCTGGCTCTAAGGGTGTAGAAACTTCCTTACAATCTTGCATACCATATTGACTAAGGACATCCAATATGTATTGTTTTTGTGATATAGTAATCTCACCTAAGATCGCCTTCACGGTGGAATTCCGTACCTAGGAAATGTGATAATTCACCCCCGTCTACAACTTCAAATCCGTCTGCAATTAATTTCTTAGTTTTAGCCAATTCTGACAATGAATCATCCACATAAACCACACTCAAAAAAATAAGTTAGTAGAAAAGTTAGTAAAACGTCTTGTAAATCAGGTATACTATTTTTTAGCAAATATTTTTGCTAAAATCGTGTTTTCAGCTAAAATTTTTGTTATACTTATTCAGCACTTAACTGTTTTATACTAATGCTTTACTAGTTTTATACTAATGTTTTACTAATTAATTTTGCTAAAAAAAATTGTGCTGATAAGCAGATGTCGCGGCATGTCAAGATGTAGTAGAGAAGAGGAAAATGATACTAAAAAGTACAACTCTAATAAGACAAGTAAAAAAATCAACAATGAAAAAAACATATACAGACATGTAGACAGAGTAAAGCGAAAGAGAAAGACACACATCTTAGGTAGATTTGTATGGTTCCTTTTTCTTATTGCAAAAAAAAGGGTTGTTTTTTTTTCGTTTCGTTTGTTTTTGTTTATTTTTTCGTTTCGTTTCTAGAATTATCTTCGGCAGTTGCGATAGCATTATTTAAACGATAGCATCATTTAGACAACCATTGATGTAAGTAGTTGAAAGAAAATTTTTATGTTATTTATATTTATTTCTATATATTTTCAGATATTAAATTTATTCATGTCGTCAATGTGGGAAAATGAAAATTTTTATATTTCGTAATTATTGTAAATTATTTTTAAAAGAATCACAAAAATATGTTTTATGATTTTCAGCAAATATATTAACTAAATTACAATTTTTTTTACAATTTTTTTGCGTTTTTTTCAGTCTACTAAAATTCAGCAAAAAATTTATTAATTTTTACCAACGCTTTTTTATTTGTAATCTACTAAGTGTTAGCAAAACTTTTGCTGAATCTACTTATTTTGTTGCTAAAAATCAGCTCGCTGATTTTCAGCAAAAGATTTTGCTGACATTAGCAATTTTTTGCTAGCATCCTCCTGACTAAAATTTTGCTGACTGAGCAAAATTTTTTGCTGACTTTACAAACTTTTTTTTTTGAGTGCACGATTATGTTGTAAACACAGTTTTCTTGTTTAGTATAAATACACGGGTCACTTATGCATGGATTAAAACCTAAGTTTCTTCAAAATATCATTCAACTTTGAGTTCCACTCACGACCTCTTTGCTTTAAGCCATATAAGGACTTATTTAGTTTTAAAACTTTATTGGGATGTTTCTTATCTTCAAAACAAGGGGGTTGCTTCATAAATACGGTATCATGCAAATCACCATTAAGATAAGCAGAGGATACATCCATTTGGTGTAGATAATTATCGTGTTCTACTGCTAAAGCTATTACAAGTCTAATATTAGAGTAGCGTACCACTGGGGAAAATGTCTCATCGTAATTGATACCATAACGTTGGCTGCAGCCTTTAGCCACAATTCGAAATTTTAATTTTTGAATGCCACCGTCCTTATTTTTCTTTACGGCATATACCCATTTACATCCTATTGGCACCTGACCATATGGTAAATCTGTTAGCTCCCATGTATCATTTTTAATAAGGGAATCATATTCAATTTGCATAGATTTTTTCCATTCGTCAGCATATGGACCATTTAAGGCTTCCTCAAAATTTTCTGGGGTTTCAATTTCGCACTTATCCATAGCATGTAGAAGATTGTATTGTTTTCTCGGCCGCCCTCTGGATCCATCTCGAACTAATCTTGGTCTACCTGGACCAATTCTAACAACAGCTTCATCGTCGCCTCCTTCTTGATGAGTAATTTTTAGTGAATCATGGGGTTGATTTGAAACTCCTGGTTCGTTGAAACTGGAAACATTTTCGTTTTCTCCTTCATTGTATTCCACTAAGGCTTCTTCTGGCTGAATATCGTTAAAAAATATGAATACATCATTATCATTTTTTACGTTAATTTGATCATTAAATGAATTTTCAAAAAACACAACGTCTAGCGACAATGACCTAACGATTTATTGGGTTAAACAATCTATAAGCTTTACTTGTTTCACTATAACCGATCATTACACATTCTGTGCCTTTTGGTGCAAACTTTTTTGATGATGTCGTATTAAGCACAACGGCTTTAACTCCAAAACCTTTTAGATGACCTACAGCTGGTTTATACCCGTTCCAAATTTCATATGGTGTTTTATCATGTAAAATCTTTGTAGTGATACGATTTCGTATATATGACGACGTTCTAACTGCTTCGGCCCAAAAACCTTCAGATAAACCGGAATGTATTAGCATTGTTCTGGCCATTTCGACCAGCGTACGGTTCGGTTCGACCTTTCCGCAACACCGTTTTGTTGTGGCGTATACGGAATTGTTAATTGTCTTTTAATACCGTGTTCACGTAAAAAGTTATCAAAGTCTTTGTTTAAATACTCGCGACCGTTATCTGTTCTTAGACATTTAATCTTTTTACCCGTTTGCTTTTCGACTTCTGCTTTATAGTGTTTAAAAGCGTTAAACACTTCATCTTTCGATTTCAGAAAATACACTGTAACATATCTCGAATAGTCGTCTATAAATGTTACAAAAAATCTAGAACCACCAATAGAATTTTTATGAACCGGACCGCACACATCACTATGAATAATTTGTAAAAGTTCATTAGAACGATTTTCCGACACTTGAGGAAACGGTTTAACACATATTTTACCTTTCGCATACGTATCACATTCTAACGATTTAGGCATATTTTTAATTTTAATACCGCGTACTGTATTTTTATCAATCATGTTCTTTAAACAATAATAATTTACATGTCCAAATCTATTATGCCATTTATTTGCCTCTTTGTTCGACTGCACTGCACTGTAACACTTTTCTTTTATATATTTGCTTTTGTATATAAACAACCCGCTCTCCTCACTATACGCCTTTAAAATACATTCATTGTCTTTGTTTTTTATTTCTACAAAATTGTCTTTAAAAATTACACCCATTCCTCTGTCCAAAGCTTTTTTAACAGATATGAAATTATTGTTTATTTCTGTTACGTGATAAACATTTTTTAATGTTATATTTGTACCGTGAATATCGACGTCACCGCGAACGATTACATTTACGCTCATTTTATTCGGCAAGAATATTTTATCTTCATACTCTTCATATGTTGTAAAAAATTCACGCATATAACACAAATGGCTTGATGCTCCGCTGTCGATACACCAACTGCTGCTATCTATATTATCATTTTTGTTATTGTTGTTAAACGCTACCGTCTGCATCATAAAGCAAGTGTTCTTTTCTGTGTTCCTTTGCTTCTTACACTTTGTTGCAAAATGCCCTGGTTGACCACAGTTATAACATTTTCTGTTGTTGTTGTTTTTATAACTGTTTTGTTACTCTTTTCAAAACGTCTGTCATTATTTTTTTGGAATTTTTTGTATGTTTTCGACTGTATCAGAACTTCTGTTGTATTGCTGCTTGCCGCATTTGCATTTTCGTTTTGCCTAGCACCCTCTTCCAACAGCTTAACTTTTAACACACTGAATGATGGTAAACTGTCTCTTGCTTCAATTGCTACTACAAAGTTTTCATAACTTTTAGGTAGGCTCGATAATATCAAAATCACCAATATTTCGTCTTGCAAAGCAACATCTACTTCTGCTAAATTTTCCATCGTATTTAAAAATTCGTTTACGTGATCTACAATTTTACCGCCTTCAGGCATTTTCATGTATAAGAGCTTTTTAAATAACATAATTTTTCTTGCTGGCCCTTTAGGTTGGTGTATTTCCTTTAATTTGTTCCACGCTTGCGCTGCTGTTTTTACATGCCTTTATGTGGTTTAGTTGCGTCGCCTTAACACACAGTAAAATTGACGCCAATGCTTTTTCGTCTTTCATTCAAATTGGCTCTGGTTTGTTTCCCTTCCACATGTCACACCCCACAAATCAGCGTGTACTAGAACGCTTTTCATTTGGACACTCCAAGTTACATAATTGGCATCGTCTAACTTGTCGATTTGCATTAATGAGTTCATTCTAACGCGCACTTTTTTTCTTTTCACACAGAAAAATTCTAGTTTTTTACGTTTTCACAAAGAAATTTTTATTTTATGATTTCACACAGAAATTTCTGTTTTTTAGCATTTATAGTAATTAAATGTGCTAAAGTCCCGAAACTTATTTAACAAATTGTGAAAAGCAATCTGATGTAGGCGTGTCCCTATCCGGATTTCATTCCTGCCCAAGGAAATTTTCAGGGGACTTTGTTATTAGAATTTCTAGAGATATTTGTTATGTTAAATCACAAACTCAATGAGAATTTCTTGTCCTCGTCTAGGAGCGAGATTCAAAATTTAAAATATCAAGCAAAAAACAAAAATAACAACAAAAAATTGTCACAATTGGCTTTGTCATCTTCCAAATACTACTCTGTTTTTTTGACAGACCTAGCAATGTAGTGACGTTTATTCAAGTAAATCAACAATATAAAATCATATGTTTTCTATTAGTGTCAGTTACATTTAAATTTGCACAAGCACCTGCATATTTGTTATTTAAATTTATTTTCATCGGGATAAACATTAATTGCATTTATAGTAATTAAATGTGCTAGATTTATTTCACAGAATTAAAATTTTTACGACATTTAAAAAATTTCACATAAACTAAAAAAAGTGACTTTTTCGCCTTGTATTCCGTTTCTAAACTTTAGGGCTGAATGGGGTCGGGAAGGCATAGTCCGATTGTATAAAAGAGTACTCGATTTGTTGAGTGTATGTACAAAACTGAATCTTTATTTAAATTTTAAAAACCTTAAGTACTAAATCTTAAAACTAAACTAGAACTATTTTAATCTTTATCTTCGGTCGCATACACATGCGTACCCATACTTTGTTTACCTGGTGATAAACATGGCTTGTTTATCTATAAGTCGTAAACTGATCATAAACCATAATTTACTAATTATCATAAACACAGTGGAAAATTTATATGTTTATTATCCTAAACTAATAAACATTATCATTAGCAGAAGTGGGAAAAATTACATGTCTATTATCCTAAACTAATAAACGTTATCGTAAACAGATTTGGGAAAAATTACAATATATTATGTTTATTATCTTAAACTAATTTTGGGAAACTTTGTATTCTAATTGATTTTAAACAATCTTTTTGGGAAGTACAAATATTTTAAATCCCATGTTCATACCTGAACATTCTGCGGGGGGGCAAAAGTAATTGCTGCTATCTGGTTTACTTTGATTAGCTTTCTTATAAAGGCTATAATAAGTATTATAATTACAACTGATACCATAATCAGAGAAGTGTGCCCAGAGATATGATGAAAAGTAAGTCCTCTCAGCTTGATGTTCTCCGTTTTAAGATCCTGGACATGCTCTTTCAATTTCGCAATTTCAGTGTTGTGGTTGATGATGACATTGCCAAGAGGTTTTATGAGATCCTCTTCATTCGGATTAACATCCTCCGTCAAGTAGTTGTGAAATTTGTTATTCAGTTCTCCTCGAACCGAGTGAACTGCTACAAGAGTTATCTTATCTATCCTAGCGGTGCAGTCAGCCTCTAGGGTGAAAATGCCTTGTTTCGGAAGCTGCATGATTGTTTGCTGTGCATTCGAACACTTAATATGTGCTGATGTATTGCTGAAGATCTTAAAAAGCCAGTTGCCCTTTGAACGTAACTCGACCCAGAAAGGCATTTCTTCGAAATTTTCATAAGTACAGTTGAGTTTGTTATGTGGCTTGATGGGCGATAGTTCGCAAAAGTTGGTGTTAGCGTCAATCCAGGGAAAATTTTCTTCACAAACAATTCGATTGCTTAAAGTTTTTTTGCAATCGTTTAGGACAGCTTGCGTTAAAAAGTGAAAAGAATCGAAGTCATAATTTTTTTTTTTTTTTTTTTTTTTTTTTTTTTTAATGTTTATTAATTCTCAATACATAACAAACTTAAACTATAATAAACAATAGTTAACAATAATAATTTTTATATATACAAAGTCCCATAATCGGGCTCTCTAGTATTATTACTATAATAATTAGTTTTGATTTTTAAATTTTCTGTAAATAAATAACGTACTTCAAATGAAGAATATATAACTAATTGATTTCTGTAATGAAAAATTTTTTCAAAAACATTACATCAATATAAGCAAAAATAAAAACAATGTCTAAAGGATAAAAGAAAAGGGTTATAAAGGATTTATTAAGCAAGCCACCAAAACTTGTTGGTTTTTGAGCGTTGTAAGCTATAAAGCTCTCTATTGCCTACGCTTGTTTCATATCGAAAGTCATTATTTGTTATTGAGTTGCAGTTTACTGCTTTAATGTTAGCACGTCTATACATATGATAAAAGACTGGCATGCAATGTTCATTTTGAATCATATTCATCTTATCGAGGTATACAAATGCCTCAGGTGGTACGAAGCCTTTTTGCAAAGCTTCAGATATATACTCTTCATTTGTATAGTACGGGGCCATTATTAAATTATTTTCTTTACATAATGTACATCTTAAAATATAATTTCTTATTAATTGGATTATAAAATTGTCTATTCTTATAACATTTGAACTATTATACAATTTTTTGTTAGATATGTATTTTCTATAATTACTTTGTGGCGATCTATATGTTGACATGCAAGCTCTTATACATTTTCTTTCAAAAACACGTATCTTTTCCATGTAGGATGGTGAAATATTAAACCATATCGGACATCCGTAAGTGATAATTGGTCGTATTAATGACTGATACATAATAATTTTGACTTTTGGTTTTAAATATTTCGAGTAAAATAATGATTTGTACATGAAAAATGCATTTCTGGCTTTCAGTAAAATTTCATTAACATGGTTGTTAAAGTATAAAAATTTGTCTAAGTAAATACCTAAATATTTTACAATCTCCTTATTTGGTATGAATGTGTTATTGAAATTAGATTTAATCTTAAATGATTTCCAATTTTTCCTTATATTATTGTTGCATTTACTGACTGGCGGTCTAAATAGAATTGTTTCACACTTTTGTGGGTTAATCTTCATATGCCAATCCGTAGTAAAACTTTCAACCATATCAAAAGATGTTTGTAGATTAAGATTGATTTTTTCAATAGTGTTGTCAGCATGATATATTATAATATCATCTGCAAAAGAAATTATGTTATCTATTTTACCTAGAAGATCTAGTATAAATATATTAAAAAGAAGAGGTGAATTGACAGTGCCTTGCTGTAATCCGTTTATAATTCTGAATGTTTTTCGGCTCTCATGATTCTGATGAAAAATTTTAAACGTTTTATCGTTAATCATATTATATATAAGTATAATTAGGCACAATGGAAATTGATATTCTTTTAATTTAAATATTAAGCCTGGTATCCAAACACTATCAAAAGCTTTTTCCATGTCGATCAGACAAGCCCCTGTACATAATTTTCGGTTCCAATTCCAATTTATGTTAGATGTAAGTAATTGTATTGCATTAGTTGTTGAATGCTTGTATTTAAACCCAAATTGTTTATCGCTTATTAAGTTTTTGTCTTAACAAAACTCAATTATATTATTATTTATACAGATTTCAAATACTTTACTTATATTAGGCAGTAAACTTATGGCTCGAAGGTTCTTTGGATTACTTAAATCCTTATCCTTCTTTGGTAAAATAACAACTTTAGCTTTCTTCCACTCCTTGGGAAAATAGGAGTTATTAAGCATATTATTAAAAAGGTTACAATATTCGTAAATTATTACATTGGGAATGTTTTTCAAAACTATATTTGGTATTTTGTCTATACCCGAAGATAGTTTACCTCTTAAATTAGAAAAAATATAAAGAATTTTGTCCTTTGTTATGAAATAGTTTTCAGCCTGGTTTTCATTTAGTTCATTCGATTTCTTTTCATTGCTAAAATTAGTTAAAGTAGTTTTATTACTCTCGAAAGAGATTTTAGATTCCAGGAATCTATTAAAGAAGTTATTAACTCGGACATGTACATTGTTGTTATAATCGATATTCTTATAGGAGTGAACTGACTCTAAAAAGGAACCAATAGTATCTAACATTTGTTCCTTATCGTGTACTATGTAATTATTATAGCTATCCCTTTCTAAGTTCCCTACGTCTATTCCTGCATTATTCAGCAAAAATGTATCACTTTCAGGAATTTTTATTTTGTGTAGATTAAGAGGTTTAAATTTTTTAAAATTCTTCTTTATTCCATCAAACATTTGCCTCGAATCTTTAGGATCTAGCCCAGTTAACTTTTCTTGAACATTTTGATTATAAACTACTTTAAAATTTTCGCTAATGAGTTTCTTTATCATCTTCAACTTAACCTTCAACATATTAAGTACGGAATTAGTAAGAGTGTGTTCCAATCTGTTGTGTCTCTTTATCACCGTAAGTATTTTACTTTTCTCCTGATATAACTTCTTTATAATTGGGTTAGTCGCCTTGGAAAATAAGTCAACGTTTTGAAGTTTAGGCGTTACTTCCTCTATTGTACTTACAATGACAGTATTAAGTCTATCTAAATGAAAATCAATTTCAGAATTCGTAAGATTTCGATTATTTGGAGTTTGTGATTCATAATTAACTTTTTGGGCTACCCTATTTTTAAATTTCACCCAATTCGTTCTTTTAAAGATATATTTAGATATTTGTGTTTCCTCTAGAAATGTAAATAGTTGTTGTTCATTGTTCATAAAAGCATAAATCTGTATAGCATTATGATCACTATCATAATCAATAGTTTGGAGACAATTTAAAGTGTTATTTTCCGTAATAATGTGTAATCTGCAATCTGCGATACAGACATCTAAATATGACCCCGTTCTAGGAAAAGAAGGGAAGCTCGAGGCAAAAAATCTACATCTGAAATTTATTTCATTATCTACTAACCATTCCTTAAGTTTATTTCCCTTTGTATTATCTGTTGGATTCCCCCAATCGGGATGTCTACAGTTTAAGTCCCCGGCCAATATATAATAGTTATCATTATTTTGCAAATCTAAGGACTCAAAAAGTTTATGTAGCTCGGTTTTAAAATTGGAATCGTTGTTGCCCGAAGGATAATATGCAGAAATTATGTACATTGTTTTATTAGCAACCATTGGTATTTTGATTACACAAGTTTCAAGATATGTAAATAAATTAATTGTGTTGTTAAAATAATTGTTATATTTTAACTTATTTCGGATCAATATGGCCGTCCCACCACCTTGTTTTGAGCCATTCCTATCTTTTCTAATTATATTATATCCAATAAATTGAAGTTTATGTTTCGGGTTTAGTTTCGTTTCATTTAATAGTACAATATCCGGATTGTATTTGTAAAGAAATTGTTGAAGGTCATACCTTCTACTAATGGATATTAAAGAATTTACATTAATGTGTATAATTTTAAGATTTTTTGATATTGTGTTCATCGAAGTATTAGCCATTTTTAAACACCTAGCATGGAAAAGATTTTATCTACACGAGCTGTTTGTAGAAGTAACTGTTTTTGCAAATTTGCCATTTGATTAGTAAGATTCATCATTATATTTTTTAATTCTAACAAAAATGAGTTATTAGATGTTTCGTTAAAATCATTAGTGCTTATATTATTATTTCCCCTAACTACATTCGCAAAGCTTATTTCGGGCTTAGTGAAAAAATTATTGTTATTTGTTCTATTTTCTACTAAGGTTTTTTTCTTAGATCTAAGTTTTTGTTGTAGGTCTTTGTATTTTTCGCAACCCTTGTATGAAGCAGGGTGACCATACTTGTTGCACACAACGCAGTATAACTTTTCTTTTTCGTTGTCTGAAACATTATTTAATGGACATTTTCCTTTTTCATGTTCCGTGTTGCATTTCACACATTTGGATTGAAGATAGCAGTTTGCTGCACTGTGAAAGAATCCTTGGCAGTTACGACACTGTGGTATATCTGGACGCCTTATTTGTTCCCATTTCACACAACGATGTAGAATAGCTTTGATTTTTTTTAATTGATTTATACTGCTATTTGGAGATATTTGCACGAGAAATATTGGTAAACTATATCCTTTTTCAGTGGATTTTTTGGTAGAAAATTGACTTACTTTAATGAATTGTAGGTCATCACTTTGATATTTAGCTAATTCATTTAAAATATCATCTGAAGATATAGTAGATTCAAGTCCTTTTAATAAGTACGATTTAGTTTTCATACCTTTTGGTGTAAATGTAAAAAATTTTGTTTTTGTTTTTTCTAAATAAGCTCTCACTCTTAAAAAATCATCTAAATTGTTCATAAATAAAGATTTTTTGTTTTTAAATTCTTTAATTTTGAATTCCTTTATTTTTAAGGCATTTTTTATAAAGTCAATTAATTGTTTTGTTTCTATATCAAAAATGTTTATTGGGGGCACTTTTTTACTATCATTTTTAGTAATGTTAACCACTGTATTTTTTTCATTAGATGATGAATTGTTTTTAGCTCTTTGCACTTCATCCAATGCTGCAATAGCTGAATTTAACTTTTGAGTTTTCTCATTATTCTCTTTCACATGTTTCTCAAACTTCTTTAAAAGATCTTGATCACATTGTATGTCATTATCAGTGTCTAGTACTGCATAATAATTGTTTTTATAATGTTTTGAAATAGACGAATCCATGTTGTTGTTTTTTCTTTTTCGGTTATTTTCAATATTAATATTATTGTTATTGTGTATTACATTTTTATTTTTTTCTGAGTTTTGAGCATTTTGCTCACTCATTTAAGTGTTTTTTTTTATATAAACAATTCTTTTACGATTTTTTTTTTCGACTTTTAGAAAAATTAATAAAGGAAACACAATTTTTATTTAAAAAAAAAATAAAAAATAAGGTAACCGATTGTTTTGCAACTTTTTTTTAGTATAACACCAGTAAAAAATTCTGATCTCCGTAATGCGTCTGACATTCATCACGGTCGCGATCGAACTCCATCGAAGTCATAATTGTATACAACATAGGGTGCCTTTACTTGCGCGACCATAGTAAGTCCGTCTCGTGTGAATGGTACTAGAATGATTTTATAGAATTGTGACACTTGCCTGTTAAACAGTGGAATTTTTAAATCTATTATGAGTTGAGTTCCAATGAAAATTCCTGTGCCAGTTAGGAGATGCCATATTTCTTTTAGTTCAGACCCAGTGTGTCTTCCAGGCAATACAAATTTATCTGGAAGCGTATCACGAATTTTTACTATCTCAGTTTGTAGCTGCTGGGGACTAATTAATGCAGGATGAACCTTTCCATGGTTGATGCCTAACAATAATTCTATTGCCTCTTTTTGAACATCGTTGCACTCATCGATTATATCATGAATTTCCTTAGTTATCATAAAAAACCTGATCGATTCTCTATATACAAAATAATGTGTATTCATGGTTGAACTTATATTTACGATTTTATTCTTGATATCAGTAAAGTGTGAGTTTACTTCTTCGGTTGTTCTTTTCAGTAGATTAACTGTAGAATCTACTACTGATATCTGCTTTTTTGATAGTTCTTTAAGATCATGCTGATTTAACAATAAGTTCTTCATGTTATTCTCGAAGGCTTGGCGGTCATCTTCATTCATTAGTCCAAAGATAACATGGTAAAATGAAGCAATGAATTTAAGTGGGGCACTTCGCTTTGGTCTAGAATCTTCATTAAATAGTAGGCGGTTATTGATTTCTATTTTGTTTATCAGGTACTCCATGTTTCGCAGCACTGACCAGCATTGATCCTCAAATGTTTGAAGTCTTGGACAAATTTCTTTGGAAGTGTGTATCAGTTGGGAAGCCTTTGTAAGTACTTTAAAATAAGGATTCATTTCATAGTATACTACAAGATTCCAAGATGATGATACAACATTTATTTGATTCATGGGGTCTAAATATATAGCAGTATTATTCTTAATGTCTCGTACCGTTATTGCGCTAGTCGAACGTACAGTTAAAATCATACATAAACTTAATAACGTGAGCGTAAGTAATGATGTATTTGATGATAGCACTCTTGTAAGATTTGATCTTACTTTTCTTGGAAGTTTCTCTTCGTCTGGTTCGATATGCAAATCATTATTTGTATCTTCTGTAGTGTGATGGTTCTAATGGACATAGTTTATGGATGGGTCTTTTTAATATCCTATTCGCTGTCTTTAGGGTCACAACTCTTACCATACCGTCTTTCCCTGGATAATCTTCCGTCACTCTATCTAGCGGCCAACGAGCTGGATGTGTGTCTTCATTTCGTATGATTGTCTTCCATTTGTAACGTTGTTGTAGAGAGCACAAGTAGTCTGCTTTCCATTGATTCCAAAAATGAGTATTTAGTTTTTGCAGAAGATTCCATCGATCCAAGCAACTTATTTTGCTGTGTTTGTTTTCCTCAGGGCATTCTTTTACAGGTCGACCTATAAGAAAATTACCTGGAGTAAGAGTCTCAATTCCTTCTGGACTTCTATTAAGATCATGCAGTGGCCTTGAGTTCAATATTGCCTCAATTTGCGATAGCAGTGTGCTAAGCTCTTCGCAATTGAGTTTGTTTTCCCCTATTATTCTTTTGAGGTGGTACTTCATGGATTTTACCGCAGCTTCATATATTCCTCCGAAGTGAGGACTTGCGGGGGGGATAAAATGCCAACTTATTTTTTCGTTATTGGATATCCATTTTCTGAGATGAAGGTCATACTTTTCAAGATGTGATGATATTTTGACTTGCAATTCTTTACATTGTTCTATGGTATCAGCTCCAGTTAGAAGATCGTCCATATAAAAGTCATCTTTGATAATTTGAGATATGGATGGTATATTACATCGATTGGCAATTTCTTGAAGTGTTCTTTTTGCCAGGAAAGGTGCAGATGCCGTACCATAATTAACTGTGGTAAGTTTAAATTCGTTAATAGGGTCATCTTTGTTCTCCCTCCAGAGAATAAATTGATAGTGTTGATCTTGTTCCGCTACTTTAATTTGGCGGAACATTTTTTCCACATCGGCTGAAACAACGTATCTCCAACATCTCCATTTAGCGATAATATCAAATATGTCCTTTTGCAGTTTGGGACCCACATGGAGTATGTCATTAAGACTTCTTCCGTTAGTTGATTTGCTTGAAGCGTCAAATACCACCCGGACCTTTGTAGTGATGCTGCTCTCCCGAATAACCGCTTGATGTGGTAGATAATATTTTCCTTGATGATTTGCTGGTACTTGTTTCATGTGACCCATGGAAATGTATTCATTCATAAATTTATTGTATTCTAATCGTAATCCGTCATTTTCTTCTAGCTTTTTTTCAAGATTTATAAACCGTGCCATTGCTCTTTTATACGAATCTCCAAGTACCGTGTCTTCCTTAAAAGGTAGATTTACAATAAATTTTCCATCGCCATCTCTTCTTATTGTCGAAGTATAGTTGGTAAGGCAATAGTCGTCATCTGCATCTTCATCGCCAATTTCCTCTATCTCCCAAAATCGTTCAATACCTGTAGTTACTGCTGAAGTAATCCTCTTGTTGTGTTGATGTACATGTATTACCCCAGATAATATCCAACCCAGTGTGGTGTTTTGGCCTAGAATTTGGCCTTCTTTGTAAACGCCGTTTTCCAATATTTCATAAAATAAGTCGCTACCGATAACCATATCAATCCGCTCCGACTTATTAAAGTTTGGATCCGCTAAGTTGCAGTTACGCCATTTTTCAATATCGTATTCAAATGACTTATCAGGGTGAGCCGATGCCAGGCGGGTCAAAATGAAGGCTGTTGTTACTAATTTCGTATCACTCATAAATCTTGGATAAATTTCTACCGTCGCCTTTGATTTAGCCATACCTACACAAGTGTCGCCAAGGCCTCCTATTCTTGTATTTGCTTTTGTTCTTGGAAGTTGTAGAATTTGTGCGGCTTCTTCACTAATTGATGTTATTTGTGACCCTTGGTCGATAAGCGCTCTTAATGTCACTAATTCACCATGCAATGATTTTACCCGTATTTGAGCTGTAGCTAGTAAAACGTTCGGTGTCGGGCTGGTCACCATTGATGAAGTCTTTTCTTTATATGAATTAAAATGAAGAATGGTGTGGTGTAGTTTCCCACACTGTTGACACTTACTTTTACTAGGGCATTTTTTGTCCATTTTGTGTCCAAGGCAGTTGTAACATGTTTTTGAAATTGGCCACTCTTTTTTGACTGCGTTGCTTCTAGTGCCCGATATTGCTGCTCAAGAAACTCAAGCACGTCTTTTAAAACTTGTATTTCTTTAGATTTTCTTGTGCTTTGTTCGTATTGTAGTAGCCCCTCTTTGTCGATTTTTCTTATTATTATGCGTGCTATTATGGGATCGGCATCTCCCATATTAATTCCCATCGCATTTAATGCCTGGACACATTCGTTTGTTGTATCACGCAAATTTTTCATGTTGGAGGTTGAAAAGCTACTTACATGTGGTTGATCTAGAATTTTATCAATAAGAGTTGTGAATAAAATTCTTTTGTTACCAAATCTCTGATTTACGATATCCCACGCGCATTCATAGTTGTTTTCAGTAGTGGGTAAGTGTTGAATCAGTTTTATTGCGTCACCTTTTATTAATGTTTTAAGGCGCAACAGTTTTTCAACTTTCGGTAATTTTGCGTTTTCATGTACAAATTTTTTAAATAGGTCGTGAAATGAAGCCCATTCGTGTACATGACCATAAAAATATGGTATTTTTATTTTCTCGAGCTCTTCTGACTCTTTATTTTCCTTTAGCATGCTGATTTTTCCTGCTAAAGAATAATACGCTATGTCGTATTCCTTTTCGATCTCCTCTAAATCTTCGAGAACATCGTCTTTTACTAGTAATTCCGTGCAAAGTTTTATGTATAGCTGTTTAATGGACTCCATTTGTTTATGCCAGGAGCCCTTTATATTTTCGAGTAGATAAATGCTTCTTTGCCATCGTTGAGATTTTCTTTTAGTTTGCCAATTTCCCTTCTATATTGGCAAAGCCAAGCAGACGTTTTTTCATCAGTGTCATCAGCTTCAATATGCAAATTATAGGGGGCTTTAGATTTTACTTCGATCTTCTGTCCCTCCATCATATTTCTTAGTTGTAGCATTTGTTGTTGAAATTGCTCTTGAATTTGCCTCTGCATTTGCTCTTGGACTTGCAATATTTGTCGCTGCATTTTTTCTTCTAGTTGATTTACAGATGAATGTTGTTGATGTTCTGCAGCGTTTTTTAATGCAGTATTTGCCCCTATTTTGGAATGGGTTCCTACAGCTTTTACGAGTGTAGTACTTGCCATTGTTTGGGTTCCTACAGCTCCCACGAGTGTAGTACTTGCCGTTGTTGTCGACTGGTCTCCTGCAGCTCCGTCAAGTGCAGTATCTGCCAGTTCTTCTTTCTGAGTTCCTGAAGCATCGTCATGTACAGTACTTGCCAGTTTTGTTTGAATACGATTTTTAGTTTTTTCTACTAAGCCTTCCATCACTTGAAGACTGTTTCTAGTAAAATACTGATCGGTGTTAACTCCATGTTTTACGAGTTTAAGATGATTTGTAGAGTAAGTCTCCCATATTTTTCCTAGGTTTGAAAGTATTTCTTCTACAGTAGCCGTTCGTATGCCTTTCTGCTCCACTTTACTATGCAAAGCCACAACTTCAGCTTCAAGTTGTTTTTGCGTCTTGTAGAGGGTTGCGCGATCAGACATCTTTTAAATTTCTTCTTTTTTATTAAATTGATGAAATTACTGAACTTTTTATTTTTGCAGGTTCTATTATCGAAGGACCAAATGTATAAAAGAGTACTCGATTTGTTGAGTGTATGTACAAAACTGAATCTTTTTTTAAATTTTAAAAACCTTAAGTACTAAATCTTAAAACTAAACTAGAACTATTTTAATCTTTATCTTCGGTCGCATACACATGCGTACCCATACTTTGTTTACCTGGTGATAAACATGGCTTGTTTATCTATAAGTCGTAAACTGATCATAAACCATAATTTACTAATTATCATAAACACAGTGGAAAATTTATATGTTTATTATCCTAAACTAATAAACATTATCATTAACAGATGTGGGAAAAATTACATGTCTATTATCGTAAACTAATAAACATTATCGTAAACAGATGTGGGAAAAATTACAATATATTATGTTTATTATCTTAAACTAATTTTGGGAAACTTTGTATTCTAATTGATTTTAAACAATCTTTTTGGGAAGTACAAATATTTTAAATCCCATGTTCATACCTGAACACCGATTGAGCTAAAACTTTCACAATAGCATTTTTCACTAAATGACACAATCCTAGACCTGAGCACCTATAAAAATTGAAAATTGATTTTATAAAACCACTCTAGTGTTACATCATTACAATAGTACAACTGTCTATATCATTGTCTATATATTATGACTCATACTAAATTTCGTATGATTATATAAAGCATCATATTAATTTTTTTTAATCGGTTTATTATAAATCGAAAGTTTCTTTGTACACTAGGGTTGTAACTTTTGACTTTTTTTGCAATTATCAAATTTTAGCTACCCTAGCCATAAAAATATAAAGTAATGTAATTTTATTTTTTCGTGGTTTTCAAAAAGGTTTTCGTATAATCCTCTAAAATTTTAACGTAATTAGACAATAACAATGCATATCCAACTTAAAGGACACAAACATTTTCAAATTTGACGTATTTCGCGGATTTAAAAAAAAAAAAAACAGATTAATGCATAGTTTCGCGATATAGACATCATAATTCGCAAAATATCGAACACAATAAGCAAAAAGTTATTTAAAATATGTTTATATGTATTATTGGTCAACTATTACAACTTTATCCTTGAAAAAACATTTTAAGGAAGTGCACTTTATGCGGGGAGATTTTTATTTCAAAATGACATTAAAAGGCGATTTATATTATTAATACATTATTTCCCATTACGTGCTGATAGTTAAAAATTTAGTAAAAAAAAAAACTGTAACCCTAGTTAAAGTTCACGTATTTTTATAAGTTTCCCCGAGTTACAAAATACATTATCATAACAAAAAATAGAAAAAGTTTGGCAAATTTAGTAAAATTTGTTTTGGATTTTTAAAATTAATAAACCAGTTAAGAGGTTAATGGTCGCGGAAACTTTCTCGTCCCTGGTCCATATCTATTTTGAACATTTGTGGATACTTCGGAGAAACGAAAATGTCCGTTTTATAAAATAAAATATTTTTCGAAAAAATTTCGAGGGTCGTGGTCCCAATGTTCAATTTTGGATAGGGATGTCATTATCACGGGCGTGTGGTGAAGCTAAGAGTAATACAAATGTTCGTCCATTTTTCATTAATTTTCTCAGTTTCCAAGCTATGGGTCATATTCTAAAATCAGAAAGAGAGAAAATAGCGCAGTCTTGAAAACTTCGGATAAGCTGAAAACTTCGGATAAGCCGATTAAGACCAAATGTATATGTAATCGTTAAGGAGGAGTATAGCTTTCAGAAAATTAATTTGAGCACTAAGGTGCCAAAGTAGACCACCTCGAGTACAAAAAACTTTTAAAATGCTGTAACTTCTACAATTATGAACCGATTTCGATGATTTTAGACTTTTTAAATCCGCTTGATGAGATTTATAAAAAACATGTTTACGGTAATATGTTGCCTCTTAAAGTTTAAAAGTTGTGTGATGTTGAACATTAAAATTTAAATTTTTTGACAAGTTTTTTTTAGGTTTTAAGTTAATAAGTGGCAAGACATTAAAAAAAAAATTGTGTATTGCCACTTTTATCAACAATGTTGTGCTTAAAGTTTCATTTAATTATCTGTAAATGTAATTATTTACAATTATGGATTAAATATAAAAGTTGACGGTAAAGTAAAAATTGAGATTATAAAAAAAATGTATGAGTGAAGATACTTTTTCTCAAAAATTTTACAATATTTTTGACCTATTTCAAAAAATTGACTTTGCAGATTTTTCTTTACTCAACGGTTACAGATAATTAAATCAAACTTTAAGCACAACACTAATGATAAAAGTGGCAATACACTAATTTTTTTTTAACGTCTTACCACTTTTTATAAAGGGTTATTAACTTAAAACCTAAAAAAAACTTGTCAAAAAATTTAAATTTTAATGTTCAACATCACAGAACTTTTAAACTTTAAGAGGTAACGTATTACCGTAAGCATGTTTTTTATTAATCTCATCAAGTTACAGCATTTTAAAAGTTTTTTGTACTCGAGGTGGTCTACTTTGTCACCTTAGTGCTCACCCTGTGTTAACACAGGGTGACTTTATACATTTGGTCTTAATAGTTAAGAAATTCTATATTTATTACCACTTTTTATTTGATTCACTCCACAGTGCTTCATTTGCCAGGTAATAGCATATTTTAACGATCAATTTTTTAAATTTAAGAAATAAGTTCTAAATAAATTGTTTTGAAAAATAACACTCAAAAATGGTTAAAACACTGGAAATTTTTACTATATTGTTAAATAAGAGTCCCTTTAATCTATGCTTCAGTCTGTGTTTAAATAAAAAATTGGTTAAAAAATAGTCAACTCAATTTAAAACACATTAAATAGATTTTTTAAGTTTAGTTTTGGAAATACATGGAATTTTGTACTGCAATTTTCGTATAACAGTTTTTGTGGAAAAGTTTATACTGTCGATTTACGCAAAACAATCTAGAAATCTTGAAGGCCCGTAATCAAGATGTCCTCTTAAAACTGAAAAGTGAAAAATTTTAAAAATAAATTTAGGATCGGGAGATAAAAATCGTCCAGGACCAAATATATGTTTACAGATTCCCAATTTCGTGCTTTTGTGTTCATATGTATATAGATTAAGTAAATAATTTTGCAGCAGTTGAAACCTACAAGTTTTAAGTGAATAGTTAAATTACTTTAAGAGTTGTAAAGAGTACCATTTACCACATTTTGCTCTTTTTTATACCCTTAACTTCTGAATATCACTCGACTAGCTCAAAAATCCGACACGCCGTTACCGGTAGTTTTTAATATCGGAATATATTAAGGTTTCCACTTTTAATAATTAAACATTAAAATTGTTTGCCTAATTTCAAGTTCATAGCTCCAGTGGTTTGAACTTTGTGATTAATGGCCATTTATCCCTTTTGAGCCCTGTTTTTACCATGTTTTTATGATAAATTCCAAAAAGTTTTTCTTCAGTGAATTGCCTGAAGGGTTTTGGACATAAGGAGACTTTTCCCCGTAAAAATTTCCAAAAATCACATCTTAGTGGATGTTTTTGGGAGGGGATGAACCTACATGCCAAACTTCGAGTTCCTAGCTCCAGCGGCTTGGTCAGGGTGATTAATGGAAACTTTTTTCTTTGTTTCACATTTTCCTTGAGTTTTTATTGGAAATCGTAAAATGTATGTTTTAAGTGCATTAGCCATTACTCTACTTGAAATTGTAGGCCGAAGGGGTTTAAGCAAAAAGATAAGATGAATATTTTTTATCATTTTTGTTCCACCCCTTAACAATTTCCAAAAATCGTCTACGACGAAGAAGGAACCTAAATGCCAAATTTCATATTCCCAGCTTCAGAGGTTTGGGCTGGGTGATTAAGGGGACACTTTCTTCTTTGTACCACATTTTTATTAAGTTTTCGTTTAAAATTCTAAAAAGTATACTTTCGGTCCATCATCGATGGGGATGAAAATTTTTCGGTTGAAGCATCAGTCAATCTGACACGACAAAAAAATTTCGATTGCTTCGACACAAATTTGGTAATAACTACCAAAAAATTCGATAGCTACTATCGAAATACGGTTACTACGACCGAATCAATTTTCTGGATGTATTTGAAATTTCAGATTTCTAGCCGAAGAAGTTTAAGCAGAACGTTAAGTTTTATCTTTTTTATGCGACCTTTTAATTATTTCCAAAAATCTGCGCCAGATATGCGGGTTCTGCGCCAGAGAAAGATTAATTTTTGAGAAAGATAAATTTTGGCGAAAAATAAAAATTTTTTTAGCCTTATGGGAAAAATACATTGCATGTTTTAAAACTTGTTTAGCCTTATGGGGGAAAAAAAATTGCATTTTTAAAACTTTTTTAGCCTTATGAGAAAAATATATGCACCTTAAAATGCTTATACTTGCATTTTTGATAAAACTTTTTTAGCCTTATGAAAAAACAATACATACACTTAATATAGAGGTACTTATATATCAAGTTGCATTTAAATATTTTTGTTTTTATCTTTGCTAGCGGATATACATACATATATACGTACAGACAATTATTTTTTTCTTTCATAAATTAGGTATTTGTTATCAAGATCACTGACTTTTTATTTCATGTTGAGTATTTAACTTGCTTTGATTAGTTTTGTTTTTTATCTTTGCTAGCGGATATACATACAAACATACATATATACGTACAGACATTTAGTTTTTTCTTTCATAAATTAGGTGTTTTGTTGTCAAGTTCACTTACCTTTTATTTCATGTTGAGTATGGTCAAGAGTAATTGTTTAAAAAGAAATCTATTGAGAAAGAAAATATTGATTTTGAGTGATTTTAAATTTTATATGATTAAAAAAATTATATATAAAAGGAAAATTTTATACTAAAGATTTTATTTATAAAATTCATCAGGTGAAATAAGCGTACAAAGTTGTTCTTCAATTTGTAATAAACTTTTCCGCTCTATTCACAATACTTAAAATTGTATGATAAAAAATTATCTTTTATGTTTTTATATTTCTATTTTTTATTTTTATTAATTAATAATCATATAATTACAAATTATATACTATTACCCTAACCGAGCACTAGCTACTATGGCCTTCGGCGCGTTGTAGCGAAAACAGACCAGTGCCTCTGGTGGGAATCGAACCCACGACCCCCGCACTGATAAGCCAGCACGCTACCAACTAGCCTACCGGGGCGCACAAATATTTCTATTTAGTTTTGTGCTTTTTTCTTTTTTTTTACTTATATAATTATCAGGAAATCATTAATGTCGGTTTGGGAATCAAACCTGAATATGTAAAAATTGATGATTTGTTACAAAATGAAGAATTTCAAATATCTAAATTTGAATGGAAGGATCGTAATTATGGATCCAAAGTTGCTGTGTATTTGAAAAATAACACACGGTTTTATTTACCAGCAAGAATGAATAAATCCCTAACAATTTAAGACCCCTATTTAACCATGATGAATAATAAGAAATGGAGAATTACTTTTAAGGGACGAATTTCACCTAACGGATTAGCTATTTTCGAATTAAAATATGATTAAATTTGTATATATTATATGTTATATTATTATAGATACTTTTTCAAAAATTATTAAAGGCATTATTTAATCTTAACAATTCTTTAAACAGATTTAAAAATTGTTAAAAGTTATAATTTAACATTTAAAACATTATACATATAACATTATAATTTTAATTAAATCTAAACACAAATAAAGAAAAACACAATTTTTATATTTTATATAAAAACTAATTAGAGTTTTATTAATTTCATATTGCATAACCGGATGTAAGGTAGACAGACATACTATTAATAAAATTATAAAGAAAATGCAAGTAAGCAATTTCAATTCTATATTTTTATTTTATACAATTTTTTGGTTTTTTTATTTTGTAAGCACATTGACCTTTTAGAACTTTAAACATAATAAATATTGAGTATGGTCAAGAGTAAGTATTACCAAAATATATTTAGAAATAAATGAAAGAAAATTTTTATACATTTAATTGTTTTTGAAACTTTGTTCAGTAAACATAAAACTTTTAATTAAAATCAAAAAAATGGAGTGCTACATTTGCAATAAGTCCTTTTCAACAAAAGGTATCTTAAAAATGCATATTAAAACAAAACATAGT
Source organism: Delia radicum (assembly GCA_021234595.1). Classification (NCBI taxonomy): domain Eukaryota; kingdom Metazoa; phylum Arthropoda; class Insecta; order Diptera; family Anthomyiidae; genus Delia; species Delia radicum. Next base: position 171,646,236 of record CM037854.1, on the reverse strand, counting down.
GAAAATATAAAAGTTGAATGTAGTATGTGTAAAAAATTATTTACTACAAAATACAACATTAAAAGACATCAAACAAATTGCGAAGGTGATAAAAAATTGAGGCTGGCAGTCTTAAAAGACGCATAATTAATCATGATATCAACAATATAAAAAAACCGCGCATATATAACTATGGTAATGAAACTACTTGTCAAAGGGGCGATTCAATTGAGGCTGGTTCGTCATCAAGTGTTTATAAAAAATGTGATGTATGTAAAAAAGATATTCCGGAACGGAATTGGAATCTCCAATAAGTTCACAATCACACCAACAAAAAATTAAAACTGAAAATACATTTGAAACCGAAAGCTGCATAAATTTTAAAACAATATATCCTGGTTTTAAAAATAGAATTAAAACATTAGTTTATGCTTTGATGTCGCTAAAACGTTTAAAAATAAATATATATAAATATAAACCCCTTTAAAGGGGCATGTATAAACGTTAAAAGCAACGATGTATATTGTTTTAAATGGGCTATAATATCAGCCCTTGCACCAGTACATAGACATGTACATTCATGTCGAACATCTAGCTATAATTTTAATAATAATCTTCCAGAATTAAATATTAATGATTGTTTGGTAAATTTTGCTGGATTAAAGTTTCCATTTAAAATAGAAGATGTCACTAAGCTTGAGGAGATAAACCCTAATATTAGTGTGAATGTTTTCGGGTATGACGAAGAATTGAGTTTAATTGTTGGACCATACCATAAATCGAAAACTCTTAAACCAAAACATATTAATCTTTTATATATTCAAGATGAATCTGCATCAAACGCACACTATGTTTGGATTAAAAATATGTCAAGGTAAGTTTAACATAAGGAAAGATAAAAAAATAAATAAAATAGACGAAAAAAATTATATATGTACATTAGGGTGACAGCCAAAATTTTTTTCGCGAATTTTAAAGCTTTTTCAACGGAGTATTGTGCCAATAGGTCCAAAAGTTTTGTGACGAAAATTTGAGCCAAATCGGACAACGTTTTCTGGACGCGCATCCAGGTCAAAGGTCAGGTATTTTCATATTTTACAATATATACGAAATAAATTTTTTGAACTCGTTTATTTTTTTTCAATATTTAATGAAAAAATGTGGATTTATATATTTTCGTGAAAAAAATAGTAAAAAGAACTTTTTTGGTAATTAACCTTTCCTTTATGTCAGGAAATTAATAGATGCTTTTATTCATAAACGTTAACTACAAAAACACATTTGTTTGTTTGTATTAAATCACACCATCTACATGGCAAAAATTTTAAAATTGCTAATTTCCTAGACAACAACCATTATTTTTAACGGATTCTAATGATAAATTTCAAGGCCTACTAGATTTTTAAAATACGACTGAATTATGTATTTCCAAAAAAATTATATAAATTGCATTCAGTCGTCTGAATTACTTGTGTAAAGTGCTTTTGGTTAGAGATTTTTTGTGAATTTTGTAAAAATATATATTACAATGCCCTCGTTAAGGGAAGAAATATTTTTAATAGGCTATTCAAAACACCAAATAGTTGGTTCTAAACTTCCCTCGAAGGGGGACTGCCTCAAAGTTTTTTTCCATAATATGAGGACAACGAAATTAACTGCAAAAGATAGTGCTGATCTTGTGGTAAGAGAGTGTATAATTTTTTGGGAAAAGGCCCGTATTCCTGTTCACGATTTGCACTGGTGTACAAAAAAAATGTTGCGTCTGTATGAGGAATGGAAAGATTTAAAAAAAAATATATCTAGAGTGTCCGACATTCATAAAAACAGAAGAAAACTGTGGAGCGATAATTTAGGCGATCTCTTCGATATTGCTCGTACCGATGCACTGGAACTAATAGATTTAGAAGAAGACAAGCAATTTTTAATTAAACAAAGAATGAAAGGTCGCGAAGGTTGTATGTTGGGAGTCGACTGTAATCTAAAAAAAAAGAGGAAAGAAAAAGAAATCGCAAAAAACAAGAAGAGTTGCGTAAAAAATTAAGTGACGAATTACCATCAACTTCATCAGGTAAAAATTTAATTAAATGTTAAATAACGTTGTTTTAAATTTTTGTTGGAAGTACTGAACTGTGACAAAATTTATTTCAGCCTGCAATATGATTGAATTTTCCGCGTCTGAAGATGCTGCAACATCAGAGGAAGAATATTCTGAATGTTCGATTGAGGCAAAACGTTTTCACAGTACTTCTTGTACGAAAAAGCAAAGTGTCTTAAAGTCAAGACTAGCTGCAGTTTTCGACAAGTTAAAAATAAGTCAGAGAGATGCTGTACACTTATTGGTTGCAGTTATTGACGCCGTCGGACTTAACACATCCGATTATATTTTAAATCGAACCTCCATAAGTCGGGAAAGAGCGCAATTAAGATTAACGCAAAGTGAAAAAATTATAGAAAATTTTACTGCAAGTGATCAGCCTTTGACCATCCATTGGGACACTAAACTGTTATCGACAATAACAGGAAAATCAGAAGACCGTTTGGCTATAATTGCTACGGCTCCAGGCCTAGAGCAAATTATAGATATGCCTGATATTCCCTCTGGGACTGGAGCGGAAATTTCTTCTGCAGTTTATGATGCATTAGAAGACAAACATATTTTGGAACGAACGGAAGCGTTTGTTTTTGATACAACATCATCCAACACTGGTAGATTGAAAGGTGCATGTGTGCTTTTGGAGAGATCAATTGGAAGAGAAATTCTATTTCTAGGCTGCAGACACCATATTTTCGAAATTGTTTTGGCAGCAGTTTTTACGGAGGCCAATGTTGGAGTGTCGTCTGGACCGGACATAACGATTTTTAAAAAATTCAAAAAACATTGGCCAGAAATAAATACAGATAGTTTTGTGCCAGGAATAGCTCATCCACGAATTATGGAAATTATAGGCGATAATGTTGGTGAACTTTTAAATTTTGCTTTAGGAAAAATGAACGATTCATTCCCGAGAAATGATTATAAAGAATTTTTGGAGTTAGTAATTATATTCCTTGGTGGCAATCCTCCTTCAGGAATAAAATTCAGAAAACCCGGTGCACTGCACTACGCAAGATGGATGGCCAAGGCTATATACTCTTTAAAGATAGTGATTTTTCGCAATCAATTTCCTGAAGTGACAGATTTTGAAATCAGTGCTTTGATAGAAGTAACAGGTTTCATTGTAAGTTGTTATTCAAATTTTTGGTTTGATTCAAATAAAGCGGATAAAGCTGCTTTAAATGATATTATGTTTTTGAGAAAATTGGAAAACTACAAAAGAGTCAATCAAAATATTGCGGCCAAAGCCATTTCAAAGGTATTAAATCATCTGTATTACTTAAGCGAAGAATGTGTGGGATTTTCTTTGTTTGACGAAAAGATAGACAACATAACAAAAAGCAAGCTAGTAGCGAAGATATCTGTAGATATATCTGGAAATGAGGATGAAGAGATAGCAAAGAAGCTAATAATAAAGAAGGAAAACTTAAAAAGTTTTATTTTCAGAGACAACTCTGATATTTTACAAGATTTGTTTTCAAAAAATACCAAAAAAGTTTTCAAGAGATTTGGAATTTCAATAGAGTTTTTCAGCAACGATCCACGTTCTTGGAGTGTTACAGGAGAGTACCTAAGAGCGAAACAAATTATTCAAAACTTGGCTGTTGTTAATGATTGTGCTGAAAGAGGCATTCAGTTAATTCAAGAATACCATGACAAAATAACAAAAGATGAGGGACAGAAACAACATTTAATGAAAGTAACTATCATATATTATAACTTTTTTAATTTTTTTTTCTCTTGACATGGTTTAATATTTTACAGGTGGTACAAAAATATAGGCAGCTGTATTCAAAAAATGCTAATCTATATTCTCTGCAAAAAAGATTTTGATCTGTAGATTTTAAAAGAAAAAAAACCTACCAAATCACCGATCATAATTTTTGTTTTTAAAATTAGAAAAAGTAGTAGATTGACCATTGAATGCGGTCGACGCTGGTAGCGCAGCAGAAAATATATGCATATTCCATCCTGAAATGTAAAAACTTTATGTTAATTGAAAATTTTTCCTGCAATATTTTTAAGTTATTTTATCAAAAGTACACAGAATTTATATACATTGCCAATAATGGCATACATATATTAAACATTTTTGAAATAAAATAGTTTGTGGATCACTTTGACGCAAGGGAAATTTGAGAGTTAGTTCCCAAAAAAAACTATTTGAGTGTCCTCTTTATTAAAAGTCTACAAAATCCAGATGTTTTTGTAAAATAAAGTAGAAAATATATGAGTTTCTCAACTTTATTTCATACTAGCTGTGAAATATGCAAATACCTGACCTTTGACCTGGATGCGCGTCCAGAAAACGTTGTCCGATTTGGCTCAAATTTTCGGCACAAAACTCTTGGACCTATTAGCACAATATTCCGTTGAAAATACTTTTAAATTCGAACAAAAATTTTTTTACATACAAACCATTGTCACCCTAATGTACATATGCATAATATTCGCTTTACTTATAAATTGTTCTTTTTAATATTTACAGATTAATTAGTAAACAGTCAAATAATTCTAAGAGGAAACTTTACTTATGTGATTACTGTCTACAACATTTTTATAATGCAGAAAAATTAGCATCACACATCAATGAGTGTAATAGAAGGGTATCTTTGGTTCCAAAAAAAGATAAGTCTATTTTAAGTTTTTGTAATTATAAAAGAAAACTTGATGTTCCTTTTGTAATATATGCCGATTTCGAGTGTATATTAGAAAGTATTGATACATCTTCTTTAAGTTTTCAACCTACAAAAAATATTCAAAATCATGTTCCTTATGCTTTCGCATATTATATTAAATATAGTTTTGATTCCAATATTGATAAGTATTGTTCGTATAAGGGAATAGATGCACCAAAAAAATTTGTAGAATACCTAGCTAAAGATATATTTTGGTCAAATCTGTTATAAATTTTAACTTAACTTGATTGGATTTTTTTTTAAATATTTTGAAAATTCAAATTAGTCTGTGGAAATCATTTCAAAAATTTTCTTGAATTTATGATTTTAAAGAATAATAGTTTGAAAAGGGCAGAAAAATAGAAAAAAAAGAAAGAAAAAGAATTCTTCTTGGCATTGAATTTAAATTTTATTTGAAAAAATAAAAATAAAAGAACGAAAACGAATATTTCATTAATTAATTAATTAAGTGTCGAATCTATATTTAACCATCAATATTTAACCAAATTTAATCCTGTGGGAAACAAAAAGAAAAAAATACGCTTTATTTACGAATTCATATTGATGTATAAAAACTTCCTTTTGTGTGATGGAAATTTCCTCCTGTTTACCATAAATTATGCTAATTTAGTGTGATAAGTACAACTTCTTTTGCGTTCAACATACGTCGTGGAATATCAATACGTTATTGATGTGGTAATTATAATCATTGAAAACTGGAATTTGGTTATCAATAAGGCGTGTTAGTTGATATACGTCGATACTAATTTTATTATCCCATTTGTGGTAAAATTCAAATTTGATAAAAGGCCTTTTGTCATTGCTGGATAACCTTTGTGAGTTATAAATAATTTTTTTTTTTGTTTATGAAACAGTCGGGGTGAAGGAATAATTTTCTTCTTATAATATATTTAAATTCTACTTTTATAAAATCAAGTTCACTTTACATAACGTTCCATAATAAATTAATTTAAATGAAATCCAAACGTATCATTTTTGCACTTATCTCATAAATATGAACAAATTTAATAATTAGATTTTATTTACGTTTCAATTTCAACCATTCCATACAAAAATTTAACTTGATTTTCTTTAAATTAAATTCTCAACTTTGATTTAATTTATTTTATACATATAGAATATTAGTAGTAGATATTTATAAATTTGTATTTTTTTTTAAGGACGTGATTAATTTGTAAATTATTGTTAAAACCGTTAGATATATTTTGGTCAAATCTGTTATAAATTTTAACTTAACTTGATTGGATTTTTTTTTAAATATTTTGAAAATTCAAATTAGTCTGTGGAAATCATTTCAAAAATTTTCTTGAATTTATGATTTTAAAGAATATAAGTTTGAAAAGGGCAGAAAAATAGAAAAAAAGAAAGAAAAAGAATTCTTCTTGGCATTGAATTTAAATTTTATTTGAAAAAATAAAAATAAAAGAACGAAAACGAATATTTCATTAATTAATTAATTAATTAATTAATTAAGTGTCGAATCTATATTTAACCATCAATATTTAACCAAATTTAATCCTGTGGGAAACAAAAAGGAAAAAATACGCTTTATTTACGAATTCATATTGATGTATAAAAACTTCCTTTTGTGTGATGGAAATTTCCTCCTGTTTACCATAAATTATGCTAACTTAGTGTGATAAGTACAACTTCATTTACGTTCAACATACGTCGTGGAATATCAATACGTTATTGATGTGGTAATTATAATCATTGAAAACTGGAATTTGGTTATCAATAAGGCGTGTTAGTTGATATACGTCGATACTAATTTTATTATCCCATTTGTGGTAAAATTCAAATTTGATAAAAGGCCTTTTGTCATTGCTGGATAACCTTTGTGAGTTATAAATAATTTTTTTTTTTGTTGATGAAACAGTCGGGGTGAAGGAATAATTTTCTTCTTATAATATATTTAAATTCTACTTTTATAAAATCAAGTTCACTTTACATAACGTTCCATAATAAATTAATTTAAATGAAATCCAAATGTAATCATTTTTGCACTTATCTCATAAATATGAACAAATTTAATAATTAGATTTTATTTACGTTTCAATTTCAACCATTCCATACAAAAATTTAACTTGATTTTCTTTAAATTAAATTCTCAACTTTGATTTAATTTATTTTATACATATAGAATATTAGTAGTAGATATTTATAAATTTGTATTTTTTTTTTAAGGACGTGATTAATTTGTAAATTATTGTTAAAACCGTTAGATATATTTTGGTCAAATCTGTTATAAATTTTAACTTAACTTGATTGGATTTTTTTTTAAATATTTTGAAAATTCAAATTAGTCTGTGGAAATCATTTCAAAAATTTTCTTGAATTTATGATTTTAAAGAATATAAGTTTGAAAAGGGCAGAAAAATAGAAAAAAAGAAAGAAAAGAATTCTTCTTGGCATTGAATTTAAATTTTATTTGAAAAAATAAAAATAAAAGAACGAAAACGAATATTTCATTAATTAATTAATTAATTAATTAATTAATTAAGTGTCGAATCTATATTTAACCATCAATATTTAACCAAATTTAATCCTGTGGGAAACAAAAAGGAAAAAATACGCTTTATTTACGAATTCATATTGATGTATAAAAACTTCCTTTTGTGTGATGGAAATTTCCTCCTGTTTACCATAAATTATGCTAACTTAGTGTGATAAGTACAACTTCATTTACGTTCAACATACGTCGTGGAATATCAATACGTTATTGATGTGGTAATTATAATCATTGAAAACTGGAATTTGGTTATCAATAAGGCGTGTTAGTTGATATACGTCGATACTAATTTTATTATCCCATTTGTGGTAAAATTCAAATTTGATAAAAGGCCTTTTGTCATTGCTGGATAACCTTTGTGAGTTATAAATATTTTTTTTTTTTGTTGATGAAACAGTCGGGGTGAAGGAATAATTTTCTTCTTATAATATATTTAAATTCTACTTTTATAAAATCAAGTTCACTTTACATAACGTTCCATAATAAATTAATTTAAATGAAATCGAAATGTAATCATTTTTGCACTTATCTCATAAATATGAACAAATTTAATAATTAGATTTTATTTACGTTTCAATTTCAACCATTCCATACAAAAATTTAACTTGATTTTCTTTAAATTAAATTCTCAACTTTGATTTAATTTATTTTATACATATAGAATATTAGTAGTAGATATTTATAAATTTGTATTTTTTTTAAGGACGTGATTAATTTGTAAATTATTGTTAAAACCGTTAGCAATTCTTATAATAACAATTCTAAGTTTAATTATGTTGCTTAAATAAAATATTAATACTATTAAAATGATTTGCTATTTTTTTTATTTTTCCACGAAAGGTTAGAAAATTTCAAATGGATCGTACTTGGGTGGGTAAAAGATGCAGGGAGACTAACATCGTATCTCTCTCTTCCGATATTTCATTTGCTATTTCTTTTGTTACTCTCTCTCTTTATTAATATATTTTAAGTGTCGGCATTAGGGTTAGCTACTTAATTTTATATTTTTTTTAACCGATTCTTAACCTACTTCTGTGGAGACAAGATCACCACCACAGCCCTGAGCACGGCCGGAATCCTAGGTAGCATGGGTCTCCAAAGAAGTAAGGCCGTGAGAAGCATGAATCGTTACAATAGATACGTCAATAAACAAAACTGCCGTATTTCGAGTGATGATACTTAATCATCAAGTGAATGTTGAAACACCGTTACATCCAGAAAATTTGACTGTTTTGTGTGTTTTTTGGGCTGGTGGAATCATTTTTCCGTACTTCTTTAAAAACGATGCTGGTCAGAACGTTACAGTCAATGGTGACCGCTATAGAGTCATGATTACTGACTTTTTCGTTCATCACCACAATTGATTTATTGAAGGAAACGTTTGGTAACCGCATAGTTTCACGTTTCGGACCCGTGAATTGGCCTCCAAACTAAATGTTGTTGCTGAATTTTTATTAAAACGACCATTAATATGTTGTTGTTGTAGTTTTAATATTTTTATTGTTCCATAATATTAACCGTCATTGTTTGCTGTTTTTGTTGATGGCTAGTGTTTTGGCCACACCAGTATCTTCTTTCCTTCAGGTAACTCGGCGTGTTACCCATGATGTTTTATTAGGTGTATTTTGTTATTAATTTTGAGGTTAAAAAAATGTTACTTTTATTTAAACTGATTTTCTTTTTCTTTTTTTATGTTGTCAATTTTTAGATTTGATGATATATTAAATTTGCGTTGTCACTGCGTTTTTCTTTAAAAAAAAACTTAAAATTCATACATATTGTATCCGTTTGTCTTTAATCCTTTTCTTTTTTTTATGGGCCAGGGCCTGTTGGACCCAACCTTTATTAACTTTTATCCTGCTCCTGGCAGGATCGCCAATAGAGTAATAAAACACAACTGTAGCGTTATGCTTGGGCTCCAATGAGCAACTGATTTTATTATTCTATAAAACTTAAAGTATAAAAATGAACTTAATACTAGCTACAACTAAAGTGTTGGAAATGGATACGTTTGCATTAGTCCACGTAGTAACGGTTTATTGTAGCATGGACATGCCATTGAATGTATGTCATTATTCCATACAATGTATGGATGTTATATTGTATGTCTGGTACATGGCAATTTACAATTATTAAACACACTACAACACCACTTTCACATTATCATCAAGAATAAAAATACGCCAGCAAATGTCCAGAATAAAAATACGCCAGCTCTGCAATGACTTAGAACTAGAAAAAAATAAAATTAGTGTTAATGTTAAAATTCAGATGTTAAATAAATAACTAAAATAAACTTGCTTATTTTTTAACAGTTTTTTGTCCCGGCTACTTTACCAAATATTAATTCCAATATTGCATGTATTTACATCAAAATAATGTTTAATTAATATTTTATATCATTGAGATAAAACTGTTGTATGCATTTAGTTATAGTTATACTATATAGTTAGTCTAGTTATACTTATACTCTATTCACACAAGTATCACCATTCCTAAATACAGCGAAGCAATGTTAGTTACATTCATTTTGTTTGTGCTTTAATTTAACTAGTTTGTTTTATTTTGCTTTGTTTTCATTTCACAATTCCATTCCATTTTAAATTCTGTAGTACTGACAAAACTAGGGAATGATTTCACGTCTGTTTTAATTGCATTCATGCATACTGTTAAGAAATTTAGAGGGAAAATATCGCTAAAATTGAAAGAAAATTGGCAAAATGAAAAAAAACCACCAACATTTAAAAAATTGCAAAAATTTAAATAAATCCACAAAATTTTAAAAAATCCACAAAATTTTAAAAATTGTAAAACTTATAAAAAACCGCTGAAATTGAAAAAAAAAATTTTAAAAATTCCCGAAATTACAAAAAATCGCCATATTATTAAAAATGCCAAAATTGAAAAAAAAAAATGAAAAACTGTCGTAAAAATTGAAAATACAAAAATCGGAGAAATTCAAAAAAATCGCCATAATTGAAAAAAAAAAAAATATCGCCAAAATTTAAAAAAATCTTAAAAATTTAAAAGCTTGTCAATATTTAAAAAAGAAATTGCCAAATTTGTGATAAATCGTCTAAAATTAAAAAAAAATCGTAAGAATTGAAAAATTGTCAAAATTCTGTAGTCTTGTTGATCTTTTAAAATTGCATTTCATTTTGCATTGTCAGGTTTGATGTTACTATTACAAATAGAAAACACTAATTGTAAAAAAATATAAGAGAAGATAAAAAAAAATCCTGTGGGGATCAGCGCTAAGGGAGTATCGTACTTTCGACCTAAGCTACTAGATCATCTTCAGCCTCATTATGATAGATTAGAAAGCGCTGATCCCCACAAGATTTGTTTCAGCTTCTCTTACATTTATTGAGAATTAGTGTTTTATATTTCTAATAGTAACATTTTAGTTATGATATCTAACATGACAGTTCAAAATGCAATTTAAATAAAATGCCAAATAATAAATCGTCAAAATAAAAATAAATCATAAAAATTAAAAAATTTTCAAAATTGAAAAAAAAATCGGCGAAATTGAAAACGATCTCCAATAGTGAAAATCACCATAATATACAAAAATCTCCAAAATTTAAAAAAATTTCAAAATTTAAACAAAAAATTACAAAAATTGAAATAAATCGTCAAAAATTAAAAAAATCACCAAAATTAAAAAAAATATATTCAAAATTTAAAAAAAAAATTGCTAAAATTAAGACAAATCGTTAAAAATGAAAATAAATCGTAAAAATTTAATAATTGTCAATTGGAAAAAATCTACGAAAGTAAAAAAAAATTAAAAAAAACCTACATTGAGATAAATTGTCAAAAATGAAATAAATCGGAAAAATTTAAAAATATCTCCAAAATTTAAAAATATCTCCAAAATTTAAAAAATCTAATTAATGGAGCTGAAGTTTAGCACCGGTATAACAATTTTGCTTCTAGCTCTTTTAGTTTTCTAGTTATGTATGAAAGTTTTAAATTTTATGTAGACGAGTTTTGAGGACAAAAACTTTACGAATGAAAAAAAGTTGTCTCAGTGAACTTTATCTCTTTTAATTTTGGAGATACAAGCAATTTTGCAAATAAGTGCAATTTTCGCTCTATGATGCTTGGTTTTATAGAAAAACGAGATCTAAAAATATACAAAATCGCTTTGAAATTTTATTTAGGCGATTTTTGAAGAAAAAAGTTTCACAAATAAAAAAGAAGTTTTCGAGAAAAACTCGATCTAACGATTTCTTAAATTCAAACAATTTTTTTGGACTTTTTAAATTTTTGTGTTTTTTTTTTCTTTTTTTTTTTTGCGTTTTAATGTTTTTTTTAGTTTTTGAGAATTTTGTATGTATTGTTGATCTTTTACAATTGCATTTCATTTTGAGATTAAATGTTACTATTACAAATTGAAAACACTAATTGTTAATAAATGTAAGAGAAGATGAAAAAAACCTTGTAGGGATCAGCGCTAGAGGGAGTACCGCACTTTCGACCTAAGCGACTAGGTCTTCTTCAGCCTCATTCTAATCCACCACCCACAAGAAACTCAAGGTTTTGATCAGGTATATATATCAACCAACCACAGAAAATCGTAGATGTTAATTGATTACCCGAACAACATGAATTATTTTCGTCTTTTCTTACAAGTTTAGCCAACAGCTTTAAATCTTAACGCCCGTATTCGTAAAAAATCTTAATGCAGATTCATTCATTTTAAGCCATAAATCTGTATTCATAAACGAATATTTGCTTAAAATGCCTATTTTAAACATTGTGTAAAAGCTAATATTAGTTTACAAAAAATCTTAATATTAAACTGCATTTCAAATACATTTTAGTTAAAACACAAATTTTTGCCATAAAACTGTATTCATAAAAGAATATTAACTTTTACACAAGGTTTAAGATAGGTATTTTAAGCTATTATTCGTTTATGAACACAGTTTTAAGGCTTAAAATGTGTTTTAACTAAAAGTTATTTGAAATCTGAATTAAGATTTTTTAGAAATGCGTAAAACTACAAGCAAAGCATGCATGTTTCGTTTCACTAGCAATGAGTATGAAAACATTATATTTTCTTGCAGGTCTTTAGTGTTTATGTTCATTGTCGGTTTATGTTCATTGTTTTGTTGCTCGTTTTTATGGTTTATGCATTCATATAAGGTTAGTTGTTTTCGAAAGCTTCGTTAGACGTTTTAACTACTATTGTAGTTGTTTTATCAATAGTTAAAAATGACTAAATGGTTAATCATTTTCATGACAAATACAGTCATCGTCTTTTTTACTACATTTGTGGTCATTTTAACTGTAATTTTTAGTCATTTCTACATTCTTAATATCCTGAGTGATTATTAACGTGTTTAAATACACTCAGAAAATTGCATCAGAAAATCAAGTAGAAACAATATAAAATTAAATAGAAACAGCTTTGAAATCAAACAAAGTATGTTTTCTATGTAGCTTAAAAATATTTTTACTTGTTTTTTAATGCGGAAGTGACATCTATAATGTTGAAATATTATTTTATATACGAAATATCTTTTCTCATATTTTCTTTAATAATATTCGTACTTAATTTAAAAATTTTTGTAAGAAAATTATATGTTAATTTAAATATAACGCTGTCGTGACGCTACTTATTATTTTTAGTTATTTCGTATTTTTTTCAAATTTTAAAAGAATAGTACTTAATGTGCCCATTTCAGCGTTAAGTCAAACATTAAATCCACATTCACACTAGATGGCAAAACACGTGTTTTTCCAAAACACGTATTTTAGGTCTTTATTCTATTAAAACAGTTGTTTATTCTTTTACGCTCGGTTTTGCCATATAAAGACGAGCTTTTAGGATGTGAATTGTCATACAACTTATTTGAACGCATTTGGTAATTGGAATACTAGGTTAGGTTAGGTCGAAAAGGGGATTCGGAGAAGGGAAATACTTCCCTAAACCGACTCAAGTCCCTGAGGACTTACACTTAAGCCAGAATGTCGGCTTGTTGTGCGCTCTAAACAATCGGTTCTATGTCCTATGTCTCCTTACTATCCCAGGAATTTCGTCGCATTGACGAAACTCCTCAACTTCTTCCATCCTATGCCCCTAAGATCCCCCAATGTGGATATTGGGTCACTGGATAGTATTTCGACCCGGATCCCGGCAAATGCCGGGCATTCACAGAGATAGTGTTCCAAGGTCTCCTCGTCTTCCCCACAGGCCCTGCACACTTCCGAGTCCGCCCTACCAATACGGTGGAGATGGGCCCTAAGTGTCGAGTGTCCCGAGAGGATTTCCATCAAAAGACTCAGTTCCTTCCTAGTGAGATTCAGAATTTCCCTTGTCTTGTCCTTGTCCGGGTTGCCCCAGAGAATATTTGTAGTCCTGCCAACACCCGCATTTTCCCAGATGGTCCTATGCATGGTGTCAGCCCATTCCACCATTGGAATACTGCTACGGGTACGTAGTTTATTTTGTTGACTGAAATCATTGTCTGTCGAGCTTTGTGGGGCTTCACACTAATACGGTATTCAGTATTTTGCCAAAACGAGCGGAAAAGAATAAAGAACCGTTGGAATAGTGTAAAGAGTTTAAATACGTATTTTGGCAAAACACGTATTTTGGCAAAACACGTGTTTTGTTGTCCAGTGTGAATGTTGCTTAAACACATAAAATCGTGTTTTGGAGTTTAACGTGTAAAGATGAGTTATTTTGCAATACATTTTTCTGACTGCAAATCACGCAAAATTGCCGTGTTTGAATTCTAAACAACTACACTCAGAATATTCTTACAGTAATACTACAGGTAGGTCATTCGGCTAGTAAACAGTAGTAGTTGTTTTAACAACTATTGTAGTAATTTTTCTATGAAAAAATTAAAAACGACTAATTTAGACGGTCATTTCAAAAAATAACCAAACGAAAATAATGTACTTCAGTAACAGTTGTTTCGAGTAGTTATTTTAGTATTTTATTAAACAACTACCAAAACAGTAATTTTTCAGTAAACAGTTAGTTATTTAAAAATACAAGATTATGTCAAGCTTTAAAAATTTTCTTTTACAGTTATATTAGTTTTTTGTTTTTATATACATTGAGATTATTTTTATGTTATTTTCAATTTATATCGAGCTTTCAACCTCCGTATATTTACAAAAATAAAGCAAATCAAACATATTAGCTAGGTTGATACTAGTATTTCGATCTGGCTATAGATCTCATCAGAACCCGAAGTTTTAGAAAAGTTAGAGCCTCCATAATAGGAAAACTTTAACAAAAAACCTATTAATAATCAATTTTGCTCCATTCTTGTCATCTTAGTAATCGTTTATATCATTCAGTTTATATTTGTTATTATTGATATGATCATAGTTTGTACATAATAATTAGAAAATTTCATTGCATCCAATGCATAAAAACGTAAGAAACCTTTTGGAGAAAGTTAAATGCAGCAACAATCCATAAGTTGTCACTCTAATAAAAATGCAAAAATCTTGTTTCCGGTGGGGCGAACAATAGCAATAATAATTAATTATTCTTGTTTCCGGCAAAAAAAAAAATGCCGGTTTGAGAAATTTTGCATTTTTTTGCTGCAAAAGTTAAGGAACAGCTGTTCGAAAAGTTTAACCTAAACACCTCAATTTTACGTGTGAACATGTTTAATTAGGTTTTACATAAGGTCCATTCGTTTACTTTTCCAGTAAAATCCAGTAGATGAGTAAATTTTGGGTAAAATGAAAATTTTACTCTCAAAACTGGCTCTTGCACAAAAAAGTAAACGAACGGAAAAATTGCAAAAACTTGCAGGTTAATTCAAACATATGAGCGCTAAAAAGATTAGTGTTGTAAAATATGTGTTATTTAGACTACCCAGTATATATTGTTTTTGGTACTTGCTGCATTGCATTTTAATAATTATAAATTCGTAGCAATTGTATTTATTTAATAAACTTTTGTGGAAGCTTTTAGACTTGTTTAGTTTGTACATGACTTTTAATTTTGTTTCTAGTTAAATAACATACGAAAATACATGAATATTTGATTTTTGATATTCGGTACCCTGAATAATATGCAGTAAGAAGTATTCATATATTCGTTAGCTTTACATCTCTAATATATTAATGTAAATAAAAACAATTAACACAGATATTAGAAAACTGATAAATTGTTACTGTAATAATTGTAACTGACTACTTTAATTTGTTTCAGGTTGAAAATAATTATTTTTAGTTTTTGCCGCACTTTTAATTCAGCTTTTGTTCTTTTAAATGTTTTTATTACTAAATGTATGCTTATTTTTGTTTGTTTACTTAATTTAATCATATGTTTTTGTTTTCTACTGGATTTTACTGGCAAAAATTTGTCCAGTAAAAATTTGCAGGTTTTTTGCTGACAACTGTCACTTTACTCTCTTAGTAGATGCTCTCTTTTGCAAATTTATGTGTACGCGAACGCATTTCAGTAAAATCCAGTACAAAATTGTACAAATTTGTGCAAATTTTGTTGTAAACGAATGGACCTATAAACGTGTTTAAGAATCGTAGTCTCAACTTCTTATTAGAATTTAAACACAATGGGCCCAAGGCATAGTCAAAAATAAAGTATACTTTAGGAGTTATAAACTGTACTTTTTTAAAAAAGTATACTTTAGGTCTGCTATAGAAAAGTAAAAGCATACTTTAATCGTTAAAGTAATTTTTAAATTTAAAACTAGCTAAAGTTAAAAACACAATCAGCTGTTTTTCGGCAGACATTTTTGTAAAAAAAGAAAAATGTTTAAATTGAAAAATATCGAAAGTTATTTTTCAAAACTTAAGTATTTAAATAAAAAAAAATATAGAATATGTTCACTTTTAAAGGAATTCCTTATCAGCAGTACCCAGTTTGGCTTCCACTCCCTTGGATTTTTCAGCTCGTATAAAACTTGTATTGTATTCATCACCAAAAAGAAACAACTATAATAAAATTTTCCAATTTCAGGACTTGCCATTGCAAGCTTAAAATGCATTTAATGCCTTTATTAATAAAATAAAGCTTTTATTTGTGGATATTTCTTTTTTTGTATCTAATATAAATTCAGCTGTTCAATTTTGCCACTTGCTTATATTTTAGTACCAAGTGTATGAAAACGTTTTGTACATTTGATGTGACACCTATTTAAAGCCGCTTCAGCTTGAAACTTATTTTATTTTTGACTATAATAGCAAAATAGTTTTTTTTAATTAAAGTCGCTTATATAAAAAGCTGACTTTAGTGCGGGACTATGATTACGGGCCAATAATTTTACGTGTTTTGCAGTCAGGATAATGTATTGCAAAACATCTCATTTCAACACACAAAGCTCGGCAGACAATGATTTCAGACAACAAAATAAAACACATTCCAGATACCAACTATGTTCAAATAAGTTTTATGTTAATCCACATCCTCAAAACTCGGCCTTAATATTTAAATTACAGCTGAACATTAAATAATATTCTTTAAAAACTTGAAAAAATACGAAATAATTAAAAATAATAATTAAAATCCCCCAAAATATAAAATTTTTTTCTAATTACTAGATTAATCGATCATAATTGTTTGAGTTATTATTTTTTTTTTAATATTTATTTAGCAGGAGTGCTACTAATTTTACAATTTACTAATTAACATTTATAACTTCAATAGTAGACATAAATTCACCACACTTTATTCTTTGTGTTCTGCTTTTTAATTAACTATTAAACCATTTAAGTTCAATTGCGTTTATACCAGATCTATTTACTTTGCTCAACAAAATTCCTCTATTGTCTCAAATGCACGCTCAAAGTCCAAGAAAACTGCTAACACACACTTTTTATTGTGTATTTCTGTTTTCCATTGAATTATTACCAGGTTAAGAATTTTAAATTACTCGAACAATTACTTGATCGATTAAACGAGTAACGAGTAGGCGATTGAATACACTGGTTTATACGCCATTCACATGAACATAAATTATACAATATAATTTTTTTATTGCCATAATACAAAACTTAAAAAGAAAAACGTTAACCCAGACGATGTTGGCGACAGATACAAAAAGATTTTTCATGTTTATTAGCAATGTTCAACTTTAGAGACCCCTTACGAAAAGATAAAAAAAAAAATAAAACGGACCATCCCGATGAACATCTAATCGTTAGTAATGCTGAAAACAATCTAAAATCATGGCAAAAACATTATTTCGTTTTTAAAACCTAAAACAATTTTTGAGAAAAACTCGATTTTAAAATCTAGCCAATCAATTCAAGATTTAGGACCGTCATTAGTGTAATGGGGATAAGTTTTGAGCATTGGTACAAACATTTTTTATCTAGCTCTTTTAGTTTTCGAGATATGGACGTTTTCAATTGTATTAAAAGTATTCTTTTTTTATTTTGTTTTTTTTTAATTCAGCGATTTTTTTATTTTTTGCCAATTTAAAATTTGAAGATTTTTGTGATTTTTTATGATTTTTTTAGTTTTGGCTATTTTTTAATGATTTTTCAACAATGTTAATTTTTTCTATTTTTTTTAGAGTTTGGGTTTGTGTGGTTTTATTTTTAATTTGAGCGATTTTCTTAATTTTTGGCAAATTTTTTTAATATTGGCAATTTACAATTACAATTTTGTCTTTTTTTTTTGCGATTTTTTAAAATATTTTTTTTTTTTTTTAATTTGTTGCTATTTTTTAATTTTTTTTGCGATTTTATTTATTTTTTTATTGAGATTTTTTTTGCAATTTTTTTTCAATTTAGGCGATTTTTTACAATTTTGTTTTTTTTTAAGTTTAGCTTTTTTTTAATATTTGGCGATTTTTTTAAATGTTGGCGGTTTTTTACAATATAGAGTTTTTTTAAATTAATGAGATTTTTTTTTCAATTTTAATGTTTTTTTATATTTTTTTTTTTAAATTTTGGCGATTTATTACAATATTGTTTTTTTTTTTTGGTTTTTTAATGTATTTTTTAGCGATTTTTTTAATTTTAGAATTTTTTTTGCGATTTTGGGTTTTTAATTTTTTTCGATTTTTTTTTTAATTTTTTGTAATTTATTTAAATTTAGGCGATTTTTTTGAATTTATGCGGTTTCTCAATTTTTGTTTTGCGATTTTGGGTTTTTAATTTTTGCTATTTTTTTTTTTTTAACTTTTTGTAATTTATTTAAAATTAGGCAATTTTTTTGAATTTTGGCGATTTCTCAATTTTAGTGTTTTTTTATTTTTGTCGATTTTTTAAATTTTGGGTATTTTTTACAATTTAGCATTTTTCTAAATTTTTTAGCGATTTCTTAAGTTTAAACAATTTTTTTTTTAAATTTTTCGTGTTTTTTTTTCTTTTTTGGAGTTTTAATGCTTTTTTAGTTTTAATGCTTAGTTTTGGCAATTTTTACAATTTGTCTTTTTGAGAATTTTGTATGTATTGTTATTCCCCGCCCGGTAGGCTAGTTGGTAGCGTGTTGGCTTATCAGTGCGGGGGTAGTGGGTACGATTCCCACCAGAGGCGCTGGTCTGTTTTCGCTACAACGCGCAGTAAGCCATAGTAGCTAGTGCTCGGTTAGGGTAATAGTATATACTTTGTAATTATATGTTTATTAATTAATAAAATAAATAAAATTGCATTTCATTTTGAATTGTCAGGTTTGAGATTATAATTAAATGTTACTATTACAAATTGAAAACACTGATTGTTAATAAATGTAAGAGAAGATGAAAAAAAACCTTTTAGGGATCAGCGCTAGAGGGTGTGCCGCACTTTCAACCTAAGCGACTTGGTCATCTTCAGCCTGATTCTAATCCACCACCCACAAGAAACTCAAGGTTTTGATCAGGTATATATATCAACCAACCACAGAAAATCGTGGATATTAATTGATAACCCGAACAACATGAGTTAATTTCATCTTTTCTTACAAGTTTAGCCATTCATTTTAAGCCATAAATCTGTATTCATAAACGAATATTAGCTTAAAATACCTATTTTAAACCTTGTGCAAAAGCTAATATTAGTTTACAAAAAATCTTAATATTAAACTGCATTTCAAATACATTTTAGTTAAAACAAAAATTTTTGCCATAAAACTGTATTCATAAAAGAATATTAACTTTTACACAAGGTTTACGATAGGTATATTTTGCCAAAACAAGCGGAAAAGAATAAAGAACCGTTGGAATAGTATAAAGAGTTTAAATACGTATTTTGGCAAAACACTTGTTTTGCTGTCTAGTGTGAATGTGGCTTAAACACATAAAATCGTGTTTTGGAGTTTAACGTGTTAAGATGAGTGATTTTGCAATACATTTTTCTGACTGCAAATCACGCAAAATTGACGTCTTCGAATTCTAAACATCTACACTCAGAATATTCTTACAGTAATACTACAGGTAGGTCATTCGGCTACGCTCAAAAAAATAAGTTAGTAGAAAAGTTAGTAAAACGTCTTGTAAATCAGGTATACTATTTTTTAGCAAATTTTTTTGCTAAAACCGTGTTTTCAGCTAAAATTTTTGTTATACTTATTCAGCACTTAACTGTTTTATACTAATGCTTTACTAATATACTAATGTTTTACCAATTAATTTTGCTAAAAAAAAATTGTGCTGATAAGCAGATGTCGCGGCATGTCAAGATGTAGTAGAGAAGAAGAAAATGATACTAAAAAGTACAACTCTAATAAGACATATAAAAAATCAACCATGGAAGACTTTTGTATCTGTTTTTCATACATAAAACAAAATTGAGGATTAAAATAACTTAAATTTTGCGTTGTCACCGGCTTGTGAAAATAATTGTCTATTAATTAAATAAAGACAAAATAAAATATTCATTTATTTAAACTAAATGTTTATATGTGTGGTCAAATTGCAAACAAAGAGAAATGTAGACAGAGTAAAGTGAAATGTAGACAGAGTAAAGTGAAAGACAAAGACACACATCATAGGTAGATTTTTTTATGGTTCCTTTTTCTTATTGCAAAAAGGGTTGTTTTTTTCATTTCGTTTGTTTTTGTTAATTTTTTCATTTCGTTTCTATAATTATCTTCGGCAGTTGCGATATAATCATTTAAACGATAGCATAATTTAGACAACCATTGATGTAAGTAATTGAAAGACAATTTTTGTTATGTTATATATATTTATTTCTATATATTTTCAGATATTAAATAAATTCATGTCGTCAATGTCGAAAAATGAAAATTTTTATATTTCGTTATTATAGTAAATTATTTTTAAAAGAATCACAAAAATATGTTTTATGATTTTCAGCAACTAAATTAACTAAATTACAATTTTTCTACAAATTTTTTGCGTTTTTTTCAGTCTACTAAAATTCAGCAAAAAATTTATTAATTTTTAGCAAGTCTTTTGTATTTCTTATCTACTAAGTGTTAGCAAAACTTTTGCTGAATCTACAAATTTTGTTGCTAAAAATCAGTTCGCTGATTTTCAGCAAAAGATTTTGCTGACATTAGCAACTTTTTTGCAAGCATCCTCCTGACTAAAATTTTGCTGACTCAGCAAAATTTTTTGCTGACTTTACAAACTTTTTTTTTTTGAGTGTACAATTATTTTCACAAGCCGGTAACAACCCAAAATTTAAGTTATTTTAATCCTCAATTTTGTTTTATGTATGAAAAACAGATACAAAAGTCTTCCATGGTAGATTTTTTTATGTCTTATTAGAGTTGTACTTTTTAGTATCATTTTCCTCTTCTCTACTACATCTTGACATACCGCGACATCTACTTAATTCTGCATATATCTTTCAATCTGGTTGCCGTCCACACTATTAATGTGCTTATCAGCACAACTTTTTTTTAGCAAAATTAATTAGTAAAACATTAGTATATTAGTAAAGTATTAGTATAAAACAGTTAAGTGCTGAATAAGTATAACAAAAATTTTAGCTGAAAACACGATTTTAGCAAAAAAATTTGCTAAAAAATAGTATACCTGATTTACAAGACGTTTTATTAACTTTTCTACTAACTTATTTTTTTGAGTGTACTTAAAACAAAATTGAGGATTAAAACAACTTAAATTTTGCGTTGTCACCGGCTTGTGAAAATAATTGTCTATTAATAAAATAAAAGACAAAAGAAAATATTTAAATTTAATATGTATTTCTATAATAAATGTTAATAGATTATTAATCTAGTGTGGTCAAATTGCAAACAAACATATACAGGCATGTAGACAGAGTAAAGCGAAAGACAAAGACACACATCTAAGGTAGATTTTTATGGTTCCTTTTTCTTATTGCAAAAAAAGGTTGTTTTTTTCGTTTCGTTTGTTTTTGTTTATTTTTTCGTTTCGTTTCTATAATTATCTTCGGCAGTTGCGTCCTTAAACGATAGCATCATTTAGACAACCATTGATGTAAGTAGTTGAAAGAAAATTTTTGTTATGTTATATATATTTATTTCTATATATTTTCAGATATTAAATTACTTCATGACATCAATGTGGGAAAATGAAATTTTTTATATTTCGTAATTATTGTAAATTATTTTTAAAAGAATCACAAAAATATGTTTTATGATTTTCAGCAAATATATTAACTAAATTACAATTTTTTTACAATTTTTTTGCGGTTTTTTCAGTCTACTAAAATTCAGCAAAAAATTTATTAATTTTTACCAACGCTTTTTTATTTCTAATCTACTAAGTTTTAGCAAAACTTTTGCTGAATCTACTAAAGATTTTGCTGACATTAGCAATTTTTTTGCTAGCACCCTCCTGACTAAAATTTTGCTGACTCAGCAAATTTTTTTGCTGACTTTACAAATTTTATTTTTTGAGTGTAGTAAACAGTAGTAGTTGTTTTAAAAACTATTGTAGTAATTTTTCTGTGAAAAAATTAAAAACGAAATTTAGACGGTCATTTCAAAAAATAACCAACCAAAAATAATGTACTTCAGTAAGAGTTGTTTCGAGTAGTTATTTTAGTATTTTATTAAACAACTACGAAAACAGTAATTTTTCAGTAAACAGTTAGTTATTTAAAAATACAAGATTATGTCAAGCTTTAAAAATTCTCATTCAGTTTATATTTGTTATAATTGATATGTTCATAGTTTGTACATAATAATTAGAAAATTTCATTTCATCCAATGCATAAAAACGTGAACGTTTCTTCTGGAGAAAGTTAAATGCAGAAAAAATCCATAAGTTGTCACTCTAATAAAAATGCAAAAATCTTGTTTCCGTGGGTCGCACATTGTAAAAACACTTTCAATAGAAATAATAACGTTGGATATTGCAAAAAATTAATTATTCTTGTTTCCGGCAAAAAAAAAAAAATATGCCGGTTTGAGAAATTTTGTATTTTTTGCTGCAAATGTTAAGGAACAGCTGTTCGAAAAGTTTAACCTGAACACCTCAATTGTATGTGTGACCAAGTTTGTTTAGGTTTTACATAAACGTGTTTAAGAATCGTAGTCGCAACTTCTTATTAGAATTTAAACACAATGTGCCCAAGTCATGGTTAAAAATAAAGTATACTTTAGGAGTTCTAAACTGTACTTTTCTAAAAAATATACTTCAGGTCTGCTATATAAAAGTTTAATCGTTAAATAATTTTTAAATTTAAAACTAGCTGAAGTTGGTTTTAGCCTATTTAAAAACACAATCAGCTGTTTTTCGGCAGACATTTTTGCAAAAAAAGAAAAATGTTTAAATTGAAAAATATTGAAAGGTATTTTTCAAAACTTAAGTATTTAAATAAAAAAAAATAAAAAATACAGAATATGTTCACTTTTAGAGGAATTCCTTATCAGCAGTACCCAATTCGGCTCCCACTCCCTTGGATTTTTCAGCTCGTATAAAAACTTGTATTGTATTCATCACCAAAAAGAAACAATTTTATGCCTTTATTAATAAAATAAAATTTTTATTTGTGGATATTTCTTTTTTTGTATCTAATATAATTTCAGCTGTTCAATGTTGCCACTTGCTTATATTTTAGTACCAAGTGTATAAAAACATTTTGGACATTTGATGTGACACCCATTTAAAGCCGCTTCAACTTGAAACTTATTTTATTTTTGACTATAATAGCAAAATAGTTAAAAAATAGTTTTTTTAAATTAAATTCGCTTATATAAAAAGCTGACTTTAGTGCGGGACTATGATTACGGGCCAATAATTTAACGTGTTTTTCAGTCAGTTCAGTGTACTGCAAAACATCTCATTTCAACACACAAAGCTCGGCAGACAATGATTTCAGACAACAAAATAAAACACATTGCCGTAGCAGTATTCCAGATACCAACTATGTTCAAATAGGTTTTATGTTAATCCACATCCTCAAAACTCGGCCTTAATGTTTAACTTGCAGCTGAACATTAAATAATATTCTTTAAAAACTTGAAAAAATACGAAATAACTGAAAATAATAAGTATAATCCCCCAAAATATGAATTTTTTTCGAATTACTCGATTAATCGACCAAAATTGTTTGAGTTATTATTTTTTTTTTAATATTTATTTAGCAGGAGTGCTACTAATTTTACAATTTACTAATTAACATTTATAACTTCAATAGTAGACATAAATTCACCACACTTTATTCTTTGTGTTCTGCTTTTTAATTAACTATTAAACCATTTAAGTTCAATTGCGTTTATACCAGATCTATTTACTTTGCCCAACAAAATTCCTCTATTGTCTCAAATGCACGCTCAAAGTCCAAGAAAACTGCTAACACACACTTTTTATTGTGTATTTCTGTTTTCCATTGAGTTATTACCAGGTTAAGAATTTTAAATTACTCGTACAATTACTTGATCAAAATTCATCGATTAAACGAGAAACGAGTAGGCGATTGAATACCCCAGTTTATACGACATTCACATGAACATAAATTATACAATATAGCTTTTTTATTGGCATAATACAAAACTTAAAAAGAAAAACGTTAACCCAGACGATGTTGACGACAGATACAATAAGATTTTACAAGTTTATCATCAATTTTCAACTTTAGAGACCCCTTACGAAAAGATAAAAAATTAATAAAACGGACCATCCCGATGAATATCTAATGTTAGTAATGCTGAAAACACTCTAAAATCGTGGAAAAAACATAATTTCGTTTTTAAAACCCAATTTTTTTGAACCCTGTGTTTTGGCAACCAATAATTAGCTCTTTATTATATTCCAATAGTTCGTTATTATCTTCTAAACGATTTGGCGAAACAAGTGTTATGCAATCTAGTGTGAACGCCGTATAATATAGCGTTCACACCTAAATGGTTTTGGTTTTGGCAAAACTCTTTATTCCATTACAATCGTTTTTTTATTCTTTTACAGTCGTGTTAGCACTACTGAGAGTGTCTTGCATTTAGTTGCGAACACCATATAGACATAATAGTTGCAAACAACCCCGTTATTGACATTGTTTAAACCCATCAGATATTATGATTGGAAATGTGGCAACATTAACCAAATATTGATTGGTGAATAAACCCAGACAGCAATTGTACTAGTCTGAGGACAAACAAATATTATAGTGGTTTTAAACTAGTGACAATATAAATAATTTGAAAACTGTTGGAATAGTTAATTTGCAAAATCATAATATTTAACGTTCAATTTTACTTACTTGTGTTTTCCAAAAAGTGTATATTATAAATAGCTTTCAAAATTACATATAAATATTTTTGATGTATGAAAAACTGTAGATATATAACAGATCGATAAATAAAAAGTTAGATGTAAGTAGTATTTAGATATAGAAGCATGTACATAATAAATTGTTTTCCGTTGTAATTAATGTAAACAAAAATTTTATAAATGCTCTCAACGTTTTTAAAAAATCTCCCTTCAGCGGTGTATTTAAAACAATCTATTGGAAGTATGGTGTTGGGCATTCTTAAAAAAATCTTATTAATGATTAGTGGGGCCAGAAGCTATGAGTCCTGGTCAGAAAACCGGTATACCCCCACACTAGCATGTAAATCAGGATAGGTGATGGATATTGAAATGAAAAAAAATTTATACGTCAGATTTGGTGTGTAAAGTTGTTGTGTGGCCCGCAAGTATAAAGCAATTTTTGTTTATCGAACAACTAAAATCTACACCATTTCAAGGTGCTTTCGAGCAATAGTAAGTTTTTTCAACAAATATGCAATTATACATAAGGGCGTCCCGAATAATGTACTTTTTCGAATTGTTTGAAGGATTACCGCATATTAAAGAGCGGAATATGTGAAAAATAAGTAAACAAATTTTGAACTGGATCTTCATATCCCTACCAGTTACCGGTTGTAGTGCATTTTCGAATTATTTTCGAATTAAGAATCAAAAGTTTCTTAAGGTTTGACTTATTACTAGAAAAACATTTTAAAATTTTCTGTAGAGTAATTTTTCTTAACCCGAAAATTTTTAATGTATATCAAGTACAATTTCTATTATATTTTATATATATATATATATATATATATATATATTTAATTTGTACAAAAAATAATTGTACTTACTCAAAACTAAAAAATAGTCTGGTGGACGAAAATTACTCTACAGAAAATTTAAAAATATTTTTCCAGTAATAAACAAAAATTACGAAATTTTTGAGCCCTATTTCAAAAAAATATCGAAACCTTTTTTGGTCAAAATGCACTACTACTGGTAACTTCAATCGCTGGTACGAAAATTAAGACCCACTTAAATTTTTTTTTACTTATTTTTTCCTTATTAAGCTTTAATACGCATCGATTGAGTGATATTCCAAACGTTTGTTTTATTCGGGACTATTATGAATGTACAATTTAGCTTTTGTTTACAAAACGTTCAAAATCCAGTTTAAACTAGGTTTCCTAATCTAGTTCGTGAGTCATTTTATACACAACCACATGACCGAAATATAGTTTAAACTGGACTTATATTGGGTTTACACTTGCACGAGTTAAATCAGGTTAAAAATCACCCTCGTTTACATTATAAAATTTGGTAGGCAAACTGGCTTGACAACAATATTTTGTAAACAAAATACAAATAACCTCAAACTGAAAATTTTTCTAAAAAGTTTTTAATTTACTGGAGAAACACGAAATTCTGCAGCCCTTATGAATGTTAGTTTTGCTGAAAAATTTCTTTTTTATTGGGTATGACTTCTCGGAATCACGACATTTCTTTTTGTTCTTCTGGTCACCATACCATTGTTGTTTGCACAAATTGTCAGCGCCGGAAAAACAAATAAGTAACTAGATGATAAACTTAATTTTTCTTTCAATAAAAAATGCAATTTTATTGGGCTTACAACTGAAATTGTATTTAGTTTTCCTAAATTAAATAACATTTTTTTTATTTGTTTACAAATTTTTCCACAAGGTGATGCAAATTTCTCTCCTAAAATAGGGGAAAACACAGTGTTGTATCGCTACAACCTAATTTTAAATGTTATTTCAGTTTACATTTAAACTAAATGCAGCTTAAGAAGAAAATGATCAAAACACATAATTTTGAAGATAGTGTTCCTTCTTTGATGATATAATTCTTTCTGACTTCAGTTCTGCTTCATGTAAGCATATTATAATTGAAATGGTATCTTTAAAACGATTAAAATTGCAAGATAGCAAATTAGGTATCTTATTAAAAATATTTTTCATTAAAATATAGAAAAATTATAGTTTTTGATTAATTTAATAATGAATTTACACTTCCACGAAGTCTGGTTTAAAATCAAGTTAAATCCAGTGAGAAATCACCCTCACAACATTTTGTAAACAAAACAAAATAAATAAAATAACATCAAACTGAAAATTTTTCTAAAAAGTTGTTAATTTAGATAAAAAATGTCTTTTAATTGGTATGAATTTTTGGAAGCACGATATTTCTTTTTGTTCTTCTGGTCACCATATCAATGTTGTTTGCACAAATTGTCTTCGCCGGAAATAATAAGAAACTGGGGAATGAATTGAATTTTTCTTTCAACAAAAAATGCAATTTTATTGATTTCAACTTTAAATTACGTTTCATAACCAGATTGTCACCAAAATCCGGTTTAACCCAGAATAATAATATAACAATTATGAAATTATTGAATATGTTGCGTTAAAGAAATATATATTTTAAAAATAGGTATGTATTTCAGGGTTATGACTTTTTTGTTGCGAAAAAATTACAGGGACAATATGTACTGATAAAAAACAATATTGTATTGATAATAACAATAATGCACATCAGTGGTCTTCATCCATATCACCCGGAAAACGTTTTATTTTTTGTTTTTATCAAAAATAAATATCAATAAAATTTAAAATGTTTTTATAAATCAATAGAAATCAAAAAAAAAATTCAAAAATATGTTTTTTGGTTTGATTACTGTAAAAACCATACGATTTCAGTGCAATTTTTTCTGATAAAATTTTGTGAAAAGTGGTTTGCTATTGGTGATTATTAAGGCTCGGAAGTTCATGTAAATACATGTTTGCTGTCGTAAGCTGGAGGAAGTAGTTAAACAAATATCTTTGCGAATCAACAAATATTCAATAAAAAGGCATCGATTTGTTAATGCATAGTAGAATAACGAATATACTTTTTATTACATCTAAAGTATACATCATAGCTTGAAAAAGATTCTCTTTTTTTAATCAATTCGCATTAAATTTGATTAACTTTATGAATCAGTGAATAGTTCATAACCAATTTAAAAAATGGTGACGTATTCAAACTTATACATTCAAAAAAGTTTGACAGTTATTTGTGTAGTAATCTGTAGTTGTAGTTTTTAACTGCGATTACAGTTGTTTTCTATAAAACAACAATAAACCAATAATAAAATAATAAAAATATAATAATGTAAATAATAATTACAAAATGTCTTGTACGGATCATGTGAATAATGTTGTACGCAATGTATTCCTTACGCTTCGCAATCTGCGAATGTCCTCTAATTTCACACCTACAGAGTTAAAACGAAAGCTTGTTGTTCAGTTAATAGTCCCTTTGATCACATATTCGGCTGAAGTTTACAGTAAACTGGACTCACATTCACTCCATAAGTTACAGGTATGCTTTAATAATGCGACGAGATATGTATACGGTTTAGGTCGATACTGTAGTATATCGACATGGAGAAAAATGGTTCTCGGCTGTGACCTAGTTGATTATTTACGCATGCGAAACCTGATATTCTTACACAGATTATTATGCGACAAAACCCCTCTTTATCTTTATGAAAAACTTAACTTTGGTAGATCAGCCAGATGTGTAACATTGAATTTGCCGAACTATACGCATTTAAACACAAGCAGATTCTTTTTCGTTAACGCCATTAGTTTGTGGAGAACCTTACCAGTAAGGTTAAAACTTATACAGAGAAAAAACTGTTTAAAAAAAGCCCTTTTTGAATATTTTACTCTAAACAATTAGCTTCAACTCTCAATATTTATTTTTCTCATTAACATTTTGTTAAATAAATAATAAAAAAAAATAAAAAAAAAAAAAAAAAAAAATAATACAAAAAAATCAAATTTACATGTTGCTTTAACTAGCTAGCCAACTTTATTAAAAATTGTCTTTAATATTTATTAAAATTTTAATCTTAAATTTTTATCCTATTTTTATCTATTATATTAATATACACTACATATTGACTTTTCAAGTGTCTAAATGTTTTTAAATGTCGTTACTATTATTATAATTATGACTTTCTATTATGTTATACCAATTGAACTATAAAAGAATTTTATTCTTAATGTTCTAATAATGAAACAAAATAAATCTAAATCTAAATTTTATTGTATCTCCAATACATCAAAACCTAATAACTGGAGTACCGTTTGGAATTTCGGCTTCACATTTTTAATAGGATGTAGGAAATAAAATATTTTGCTATAATCGAAAGAAAAATAATTGTTTATTAAAATATTTATTTATTTATTTATTCAGAATATATTTTATAAAGCTTAATTAATAAAATATAGAATAAAGGCGCCGGGTAACTAGACCATATGCGCACGTATATAAATTAAAAGTTGTGTAAGTTCTATATACAAAGGATTAATTAAAGAGCAAGTACCGAATTTAAAAAAAATATTAAATAGATTAAATTTAAGATTTCTACAAAAATTAATATTTTACATGTAATAACATAGGCTTTGGAACTAAACATCTCGGATATTATGTTTCCGTGGACATGTTTGGATTTTAGGCAAATTACTATCAACTGCACAGTCTAGAATCTTCTTGAGTGGTTCGTTTATTTTCGAGTATGGGCAAACAGTTAAAATATGGGCAACGGTTAGAGTAACATCGCAATGATTGCATTTTGGCGGATCTGTTTTCTCGTAGTAATGCCTGGAATTAAAGATGGCTTTACCCACTCTTAGGCGGGCTAGCGTTACACGCTGGGTCCTCGTTAAATTAATGCTATATTTTGGTCTCTCAGGCGCTGGATTTTGTTCCCTTTGAATAATTTTAAAAGGATTAGTTATAGTCTTAGGAAAGCATGGTGTTTCCGTAATTTGAGGCAAATTTAGGGCGCTTTTAGCGCCATTATCAGCATTTTCATTACCCTGAATTCCAATGTGGGAAGGAACCCATAGAACTAAAACTTGATGGTCATCATTTTGTAGTCGCAGCATATCGTCATAGACGCCATTATGATTTTTAGTTAACGCTTTTACGGCACTTAGGCTATCAGTGCATATTAAGGTTCTTTCGCCATGTAAGATGGAAATTGTAATGGCAGTTCTAATGGCTGCGATTTCAGCTGTAAAAATTCCTGTATGGTCAGGCAAACGGGTTTCATTTATAGTGTTAAATTGACCTCCAGAGATTTGTTCAACTATTGAATAAGCCGTCAAGTTGTTTTGGAACGATCCATCAGTGTAGTAGATCCTAGTCGGAGAAAAATTAGAGATTTTTCTAGAAAGCATACGTTTAAAGCGTAAAGGATTTGTGGCATTTTTATTGTAAATACTAAAACTGTCGTCCATCTTAACAAAAGTGTCAGAGCAAGCAACGTTATCAGGCTTATCCGGTATAGAGATGTTCGATTTACTAAGAAGTGAAATTATTTTATTTATAGCAGATTGTGGATTTTCAGCATTAGAGTAAAGATGTCTCCAAAAAGTTTCGTGCATGCCGTCGGAGGAGATGGTTATTGATCTGGCTGCCATGCTAACAGCACTTTTATCCAACTGTGTTTGAAAATCTGTGAATAAAGCTTCTTCTCTTAATAACTCCAGTGGGGTTGTCCGCAGCAGACCAGAAGCAGTTCTGAAGCAATTGTTAATTGAAGTGTTTATCTTGGCTATGTTCTTCTTTGAGGTCCATCCGTATATTGTGATGCCATGCAAAATTGTTCCGATTGTTAATGCTTTACAAATATTTATTGCAGTATCAATGTGAGGTCCCTTGTTACGAGAGCAAATAAGTTTCAAAAGGTTGTTTATTTTACTCAATTTATATGCCAAGTGTTTGATATGACAGTTCCAAAGAAGATTTTTAGTAAATATAATACCCAAGACTCTCATTTGGTCAGAAAGTTGAAGGGTTACATTTCTGACACAAATTGTGCGACTTTTACAGTTATTCTTTCTGCATACGTGAAGAACCTCAGTTTTATTCGCAGGAACAATAGCTCCTCTAGTTTTCGCCCAATGGTAAACTTTAAGATCCAAGTTGTTTAAATTCAAACGGACGGTTTGTGGATTACCAGAAGCTACAGCAAATATATTGTCAGCATAAATACCAACGTAGTCGATACCGGGAAGATTTTCCACGGCCTTTGCCAAAGAATTTGCATAAACGTTGTACAATACCACAGAGAGTGGAGAACCCTGGGGTACGCCGTTGTCCAAAGTGTAGGTTGCAGAAAGATGTCCATCTACTTTAACAATTACCTTACGTTTATCAAGGAAAGACTTCAGAAGTTTAAGAATCTGTTTAGGAACACCCCACTCATTTAGCTCCAATATAATATATGTTGATACTACTCGGTCAAAAGCTCTTTCAATGTCCTCTGAGAGAAGTATGCTATGTTTGCCATTTTTGAGATTTTGACGTAATATTTCCTCCAATTGGTGACAAATGCTGTGTACACCGTGTCTGGGTACAAAAGCGTGTTGCATATGCGATATATTTTGCCTAGTAAATTTCCAGAAACGCTTTGCCAAAATTTTTTCAAATATTTTCGAAAGAACTGGCAGTAAAGAAATGGGACGGTACCCCTCCAAATTATTCGGATTTTTTCCTGGCTTAGGAATGGGCGAAATAACAGCTGTCTTCCAATCGTGTGGGTAAACGCCGGTGGACAGTATATTACTATATAACTCGCAGAGACGTGCTTTAAGGTTATAGGGCGCATTTTTTACCATTGAGTATGTGATTTTATCAAGTGCTGGTGTTGATCCTTTTAGTGTTTTCATTATATAGTCAAGTTCAGAAACTTCAATCTTCTGGATCAGCATCGTAAATTCTTGGTTAGATTGTGGTAGGTCTTGAATGTTAAGATTTTTCTTTGCCGAGATAATTTCCGTCTCGAATGCCCCATCGGAGCCTATGGAGCACCAAAAACGGGCAAAGCTGTCAGCGATCTCCAAAGGATGAGTAATACTGTTATCTTCTATGTAAATAGTTGGAAAATTGCTAATACGATCTGACCTTAGATTTTTAACTTTACCCCATAGAACACGTACATCCATAGATGGGTTAAGAGAATTTAGAAAGTTTTCCCATGTAATTCTTTTAGCTGATTTACACGCTCTCTTTACTAGTGCACATGATCTTCTGTATTGTACGACGTTTAGCTGATTACGGCATCTCTTAAACATTTTCCATGCTTCTTGTCTTAAACGAGTCAATTTAGCGATTTCGGGATTAAACCATATAGGACTATTTTTCTCTCTTGGCTGACGACTAAGGGGAATTGTTTCATTGGCCGTTTTTCTTAATATACGTTTAATCTGCGCCGCCTCCTTGTTTATGTTGGATGTTTTTTCAAATTGATCATTAACTTGGACAGCTTTTACTTCAAACTGAGTCCAATCTGCTCTCTTATCCTGTTTAGATTAGATTAGGGCAGTAGATGTTAAATGTTGGGTAACATTTAAATTTTTCTTAACTAGTAATGCTATGCCCGATTTGGCATAGTCATAATCGTTGTTGTGATGGTAAACTTTATAACCTGGCAAATGCAGCATGTGTAGGTTTTTCTTTATTATATGCGTCTCTTGTAGAGCTATGATGTTCGGTTTATGTTTATCTACTAAGAGTTCCAAAGCGTATTTGTTGTTAATAAATCCTTGCATATTCCACTGTAGAAGAGTAAAATTTAGTGTTACAATCATTAAATATAACCTTATTTGTTGCCCCTTGAAGGCTGAGTATTTTTATAAGTATTAGGTGTAATCAAAACATTCAATTGAGGAAAACTGTTATATAGTTGTGTACACGGTGTGTCTTCAATGTTTGAAGTGTTTATTTCCGTTCTCGAAGGTGTATTTAATCCTAGGCCTTCTGTTATGTCCTGTATAATCATCTCCTCAGTAAGGTTTTCATCTAAATTTGGTTTAAAGCAATCGTTAAAAGAATCATCTAAGATAAGTGAGTTGGCATCACTTAAAGAAATTTCATCTTTTAAAACAGCAGTGGGATTTAAATTTGTTGATTTTTTTTTTTTGAATGGCTGTTATTTGAGAATATGAATTTTGTATTGGTGTTAGATTATTTTGAGTTGGTTGTTGCATTTTTTTTGTATCATTTGTTGAATTATTTTTAATATGGTTGTTTGTAGTGGTTATATGTTGATTTTTGTTTGGTATGTTAATGTTGTTGTTATTGTTAATATTTGACGAAGGGTTTTTAGTGGCTGAGTGTGTATTTTGAACAATTTGTTTAATATTTGAGCTCGCAGTTTTGTCTGCCTTGTTTTCTATGCGTATTGGTTTATTTTGTATTGCAGTTTCCATGTTATTTGTTGTTCTTTCGCCATTTGCTATTTGTGCGTATGTAGGAACTTTTCTATTTCTTTGAACCGGTTTAAGGGTGTTTAGAGTAGGATTATCATTAAAAATGTTCCATGCCTCCCGTGTAGTACATCTTCTTGTAATTCTTAAATAATTCACTGATTTATGTTTCCAGAAAGTTGGACAATCCGAATCATAAGATGTATGGGTTTCAATCTGGCAGTTTACACAGTACTTACGTTTGCAAACAGTATGTTCTTCAGTATAACCACATTCCTTACATTGTTCAACGTTTTTGCACCATTTCTTTGTGTGACCTAACCTTTGACAGGTTATACACCGCATTGGATTTGGTATATACTCATCGACTGCAACTCTTTCCCAGCCAATCTTCAAAACTTCTGGGCGGTAGATTAGGTCAAAAGTAATAATTGCCGCACCTGTTGCTACTATTTTATCTCCTTCCTTTTTTGTGATCTTTCGTACTTCCACAACTTTTTGATTTTTGAGAGATTCAAGTAGTTCCTCTTGTGAAATATCAACAATTTTTCTTGAGAATATTCGACCTTGAATTGTATTTAGAGTTTTGTGCAGAGTTATTTTAACGGGGATAATATCAATTAAATTAGCTCTAAGAAATTTTTCGGCTACCTTGCTGTCAGGCACTTTTATTAACAAGTCACCACTTTTCATTTCTTTAACCTCTTATCGATCGCGAGATATATAGTCAAGTCCACGTTCCACATGGAACACATTGTAAGAAGCCAGTGAAGGAACTTGTACTCCTTCTTTTTGGGCAATAGTTGATGCGACTAAATAACGGGGGAGATGTTGTTGGTTTGCTGTTGTTTCCGGTAAGGCTACGAAATCTTCAGGTCGTGGTCGTTTTGATTTGTTGGCTTTGTTCCTCCCGGTCAAAGATTCAAGCTTCCTGAACCGGTTGTAATCCGGGGGATGAACCCCGTTCATAGTGCTAATTTCGAGAACAAAACTGTTCCTCTTTTTTCCAAACTAAAATTTCAAACAAAATAAATTTCACTTTTTTTTAAGTTTTATTTTTTTTTTGCGAGAGAAAAAAAACACTACGCTCAATAAATTTTAATGTCAATCGATAACACTACAATTAACCGTCAAGAGAAAAAACACGTGTTCACTCGGCTATTGCCTGACATAGACTCTGATTTATTAAAATATATTTTAAAATACCGAAAAATAACTGGCCAATTAAAAAATACTGATATTTAGCTTTATCTAATTAAACATGACTCAATAACCAATTATTGAAAAAAATTATTATTCGAAAAAATTGTATCAACATAAAAAGAGTCTTGGGAAAATTTTAAAGTTTGGTCAAAATAAATTAAATTACAGCGGGTGATAATATTACAACGTCTTGCGATTTATTGAGGTCTATAAATCAAATTTATTTAACCAATTGTTTACCAATGAGTCTTTAAAGACACGTTAACTCTAAAGTATTGCCAAAAATACAAACAGATACCTATAAAAAAAATTTTACTGATTCGGAAAATTTAACATTTTTTTCTATTAAAAACAGTGCAATCAAAAAAAATTTCATGCAGAAAAATTACTATTGTATATATGTGATTTAATAAATTTTTTGTATTATTAAATTTTGGTGTGTCTTTAAAGACACATTGAAGTGAAATGTGTATATTAATTTTTTCAATTTCTTAAAATATATATTTTTGGAAAAGTTAATCTTTCAGTAAATTTTCTAGTTAGTAAAAATCATTTACTATGCCAATATTATTTGTAAGTAGATTAAACTTCAAGAAATTATAACTATTTTTGCATTATACCTATTTTCAATCAACATTGTAATTTTTGCTCATCGGTTTGTTCATAAAAGTAACAAAAAGATCAAACCTAAAAGTGGTTGAGATCTAATATTTGGTTGGAATGAGTGTCTTTATGGGTGGTGTCGATATTATGTTTGTTGATACACGCAAAAAAAAAAAAAGTTTAAAATCAACTAAAAAAAACGTATAAGTTACCTAAGTTTATTGTATAAAATGCAACTTGAAAAGTTTTTCTACAAGTCATACAAACAACTTCGGCAAAAAGTTGCAAAATAAAACTACTGACATTTATACTTTGAAAACTTTGCATGCATTCGTTTTATGTGAAATTGCATTGTACTATTTTATTAAATCAAACAATTGAATTTTGTTCATTTTATAAATTTTTGTTATTTTTTAAACCCTTTGCAAAAAAAAACTCATTTAATTTTTTTTTAATAATATGCGTTTTTTAATGTTTTTTGTTTAAAATATTAAATATTATAAAATAAAGAAACTTACAACACATTTCCCGAAAACCAACCGTACGAATTAGGCAGGTGTAATAATGCTACTGGTGGCTGGCTATACGGCTGACAGTTCTACACGACTTTTTTAATATAAAGCTAAAATAATGTAATTTAAGATGCTGTTCCTTTAAAAAGCATCTTAAATTACATAATTTGTTTTTCCTGTTTAAGATCCTCAAATTTAATGTGTCTTTACCCACATTGTTTATCCATTGCGCTGTGGAATATATCACAAAATATTTGTAAATAATTCGGCCATTTCTTACTTAGTGCCCCGATTGCAATAAAATTTGGAACAGGCATAAGTGACGTATAACCGAGCTTAAGTTTTAAAGCTTACAAACCCCCCGGTTACGGTAATATGATGACCCAAAATAGGAAACTTTTTGCTTACAACATTTTGAGTGCTCGCCACTTTTTTGTTTCTAATCCGATTTTCAGAAAATTATATTGTATATTTGTAATCCTCTTGTAATCTAACAAAAAAAGAGTGTATACGTGTGAGTTATCACTAACAGTTCCTGAGATATTCCCATTTGAAACTTGGTCTGACGCAGGTCCAGATTTTTGAAAATAGCGTGACGAAATCCAATTTTTCTAAAATATTGGTTACTAAATAAATTCTTGATTAAATAAAAAATATGAATGCAATAACTTGTTTGCCTCAACAACTTCTGTTGAGTTCATTTAAATTAAAAAACAAATTTTGTTAGTTTTAATATTCAATTTATTAATTAAATTTATTTTTGAATATTCCGTTTATTCGGAGACACTTTAAAACAATTTGTTTGCTGTACTTTAAAAAATGAACTGACTGATTGTTTGTAATTTTTTTTCCTTTTAAATGATTTGCAAAGAATTTACAATGCCGTTATCCAGCAATAACAACTAATAGAACAATAGTTAATTCAAAATTAATACAGTAAATAAGTTTGAATATGTATGTACATACTTATGTATGTGAATATAAAGACAGAATATAAGAGAAAATTAAAATAAGGAAAATATACAGTGGCGGCGGTAACATTCCCCTCCTTGTAAGCGAATTAGGCATCTAAGAGTTTACCGTCATTCACATTACCGACGTCTAAGACTGCAACCTTAGCAATGGGCCTCTCGTAGATACCAGAATTAGTTTTAATTTTTACTCGGCGGACCTGACCATCTTTTGCAGCTACTACTTCCACTATAACGCCTTTGGGCCAACTATTGCGGGGAAGTGTGTCGTCAACAATTATTACTACGTCTCCGACTGATGGTGGTTGTACCTTTTCGAACCATTTGCAACGACGTACTAGGTTTGGGCCGTATTCTCGTACCCATCTTCGCCAGAAATGATTCGCGAAGTTCTGGGTTTGATGCCACCTTTGCCGTAGATCATGATCGTGTTCCACCAAAGGTTTATATCCGTCGGGGGAGCCAAGTAACAGGTGGTTTGGCGTAAGTGCCTCATCATCAGCTGAATCTAGAGCCACAAAAGTCAAAGGACGAGAGTTGATTATAAATTCGATTTCCCATAAAGCACATCTTAAAGTTTCGTCGTTGAATTTAAACGCGGGGCACATAGAGTAAAGGATAGATTTTACGGATCGTATTAGACGTTCCCATGCGCCGCCCATATGTGGTGAAGCTGGAGGGTTAAATCGCCATTTTATTTCGTCATGCTTAGAAAACACGCTGCGTAAATCAAGGTTTTGTTTTTCTTCACGGAGAATTTTTTCCACAGCTTTGAAGTTCGTCCCGTTGTCAGTATATATTTCTCTCGGAGATCCACGGCGACTGACGAAGTTTTGTATACACATGATGCACGAGCTAGTATCCAGACTGTGAGCCACCTCAATATGAACTGCACGAACTGTCAAGCAGGTGAAGAGGACGCCCCATCTTTTTTCTTTGCGCCTTCCAACAGTTGCATATAAGGGACCAAAAAGTCGATTCCGACATAGGTAAATGGACGCTCGAAGCTGGAAAGTCTTGCTTTTGGTAAAGATGCCATTTGTGGTAGTCGTGGAACTGCGGACTCGTTTTTACACCGTTGGCATTTACTACGAACTGTTTTGTAGAGAACTCTCAATTTTGGTATATAAAATATGGATTTAATTTTGCATATGATTGCTTCGTGCATACAATGGTGGAAATTTTCGTGATAGTAACGCACCACAAGAAAGGTAATGTAATGATTTTTTGGTAAAATTATTGCATAATTGCAACTCAGATTTTCAGCTCGTCCGTTAGAACGTAGGACACCATTATCATCAAGGAAAATATTTAGCTGACTTAGACTGCTGTTTCTAGCGATTTGCTCTTTATTCTTGAGGCACCTAATTTCTTCAGAAAAATCGCTCCGTTGAGCATATTTGAACAAAATATTTTTAGCTTTCAGGACACACTCAAATTGCAAATCATTTTTGACTTCTTTGCTACAGCCCACTGATTTAAATTTTTCCATGTATTCGAGAAATTTCGACAGCGCCCGGTAGAGTCGTCTCCAACACGAGAAGTATTCGATATTCATGGTAAAACTGTCAGCTT
Source organism: Delia radicum (assembly GCA_021234595.1). Lineage (NCBI taxonomy): Eukaryota > Metazoa > Arthropoda > Insecta > Diptera > Anthomyiidae > Delia > Delia radicum. The sequence continues at coordinate 171,608,184 of CM037854.1, read as the reverse complement.
TGCTAATATGTAAAAGGTGATTACGTACCTCTTCAGTGTTGACGATTCCCAAATCTGAACATTTTGGCCAATTACTTTCATCTTCTTTTAAAAATTGAGGACCTCTGAACCACATTTTATTATCGGCTGCACACACCTTCGTTGCAAAATCAGCTGGGTTTAATTTGGAAGGAACCCAATTCCATTGTGTTACGTTGGTTGACTCAAGGATTTCACCAACTCTATACATAACTAACGGCTTAAAGTTTTTGGGGTCCATTGAGAGCCACTTTAAAACTGTTTTCGAATCAGACCAGAAAAATTTTTCAGTACAATGAAGTCGTGTTGCATCTTGAATTTTTCCTGCCAAACGTGTACCAATTAAGGCAGCTTGTAGCTCAAGTCTTGGTATGGATACTGGTTTGAGAGGCGCGACCTTGGATTTAGCGGCTACGATACAGATGTCAACGTCATTTTTATACTGGATACGGAAATAGCAAACGGCAGCGTAGGCATTTTCGCCTGCGTCGACAAACGTATGCAGCTGGACACTGGATGCCATTTTTAGTAATTTGGAGTAGCATCTAGGAATTGTTACAGATGTAATTTTTGACAAATTTAAGAGCCAGGACGACCATTTCTGCATGAGATCTTCAGTTAATTCTTCGTCCCACTTAATACCAGAGCGCCATATATTTTGGAGTAGGATTTTCAGGCCAATATTGCAATGGGAGACTAGACCAAGTGGATCAAAGATGGACATCAGGACTTGAAGTGATTCCCTCTTGGTCGGGACCACATTTTCTTTAAAAACGTCTCTTTTTAGCCTCGAAAATCTAGAATTATACTGAAAAACGTCATTATTGGATTCCCAATACATACCAAGAATTTTTTCGATGGCTCCAAATGAATTTCCAGCGGCAGATCCGTCTTCACTTAGGTGTTGTCTGACTAGTTGTGAATTTGTAGCCCAGTTTCTCATATAAAACCCTCCGGCAGCATGAATCATTTTAACTTGAGTGGCTAATTCGAGGGCCTCTTCTTCGGAGTCAACACTGTCGATGAAGTCATCCATATAGTGATACGAGTCCACTGCTTTTACGGCACGAGGATACATATCGCGGAATTTTTGCGCATTTTTATTTCGTACAAAGTGAGCAATACACGGGGCGCAGCTGGTCCCAAAAGTTAGGGCCTTCATAACATATACGCCTGGTTGTTGGTTTAAATCAGCATCATTGAGCCACAGAAATCGTTGGGCATGCATATCTTCATCTTTCACGTTAATTCGATGAAACATTTCAGCAATGTCACCACAAATCCCAATTTGTCCCACGCGAAATTCCATTAAAATGTTGAAAAGCGATGTAAGCAAGTCGGGACCACTCATTAAAAAATCATTCAGGCACTTTTCTTTGGATTTGGCTGCGGCGTCCCAAACTAGACGAACTTTTCCTGGTTTATTGGGGTTATGAGCCACAAAAATTGGAAGATACCATGTACGATCTGGATACATAAACATTTCTGAGTCCAACACCCTTCTAGCGTAGCCTTTGTTTAAAAGTTTGTCGATTTCCTCCTGCATAGTCTGCTGTAGTTGGGTATCCTTTTTAAACTTCTTTTGAAGACACTTAAGACGATGGCACGCTACGTTGTAACTTTCGGGCAACTTTAGATTCTTATCTCTCCAATTTTGAATCCTGATATAAAATTAATAAAAAAAAAACGTTTGTTTCTTTCTCCGTAGTATTATCAGAACTGTTTATTAAAATGAATTGTTTCTCTATTTATACTATTTATGCTCTACATAATAAATGTGTTATCCTGATAAACAAACACAGGTAGATAATTGTTTATCGGTGCTGTTGTTTTTTCCTAACACATAATTAGATCTTTATTATGTTTCATAAGAAAGGTACTAAAAGATTACAATACTAATCATGGGTTTTTCTCTTATATGATAACACTTAAAAATATATCTGGTTATTATTATTAATCGTGGGTTTTTTCCTTATGCGATAAGACTTAAAAATACATACCTAGGACAGTTTGTCAGAATACTTAATATAATTATTCAAAAGGGAGTTTTTGCTCGTTCTTAGAGTGAGTTGATATAACACCCCCAGACGAAGATGCTTGCCCGGTTCCCAAAGGGATTGAGGGTAAGTTAATAGTAACTCCATTTTGCCTAATATTCCTATTTCGGATTTTGATATAAATGTAGATACAAATTATGATAATTGTGATTATTACAATAGTAGAGATAGATATATTTTGTTAGTTTTCTCATAGATTATATTATCTTTCATTAAGTAGTTTCTATTGACTAAGGTTAATTGTTTTTTGTTAAAATTAGGTATTGGTTGTATAATAATCTCCTTATAGTTGTCTTGATTCATGTTAGGTACCTTAATTATAAAAATAATGTTTTTATTTTGGGTCGCAACATCTAATTCGATGTTTTCCATTTTTTCCAATGTAATGTTAAAGTCATTAATTTCCTGATCTGTTAGAATGTCCCTGTTTAGTGTTCGCAATTTTGAAGCCAATGTTTTAATGTAAGTTAAATAATCTTCAGTTTTGAATATGTATTTTCGAGTAATTTTGAATTAAGGATATCTCTCCTATTTGGATGATAGTGAATCCATTTAAGATCGGCTGTTAATAGCTTTTGTGCTACAGCTAGGTTGATCATCAATAGGATCGATAAGGACTTCCAAAGATCTGGAAATATATTTCTTTTGTTTAATGAATTGATCCTTATGAAATTCTTGATTATTATTGGTGTATTTTTTATTGTCTGTTTTCTTTACGTTAACTTTCTTTACTTTCTGATCTAGTTTGTTCTTGTATGTCTTCACATAGTTAGAGTTTATCTTTTTATCCACTCTATCTCTGTTTCTATATTCGCATATTTTCCTTTTCTTATCCTCCATTCTTTTAAATATCTCCTGAAGGTTTATTTTATTAGAAAAATGTAAATCTATAGGTTTTTTACCTGTAGTGAGGTGAAGTAAATTATTATAATTGCTTAGGGCTTGTACTGGTAAATCTATATTTAGATTAATATCATTTTCTATTTCTCTAATTTTTAATATTCGTATTTGTTCATTCATTGATCCATGAAACCTTTCTATATCAGAATTACCTGTGTGTCGATTAGGTGTTGTGAAGTGATATTGAATATTTTGTTTTTCCAAAAAATCAGTAAATAGTGGTGATCTAAATCCCTTTTCGTTATCTAGGATAAGGTTTTTGGGTTTCTTCATTAAAATAAATAATTTCAGGTAGGCTTTGATAAGTGTAAGAGTTGATCTGTCGGGTATCTCTTCGATCATTGCGTATTTTGTGAATTTGTCTATCATAGTGACATACATTTGTTGGTTGTTTATGAAATATATATCCGAATGATAAATTTGAAAAGGTTCTGTTGGGGTTTCCGTGTTTTCAAAGGGTAGTTTAATAGGGTTTCGTTCGTGCTTAAAGTTACAAATATGACAGTTATTAATGAATTTAGTAATTTCCTTTTTCAGATTCGGATAGTAATAAATTTTCTTTAATTCCTCATGAGTTTTAGTTATACCTGGGTGATTATTATCAAGTCTATGATGTTTTGCTATTATTTCTATTATCTCCTCGTAACTTTTTTCCGTTACATTTTCGTAAGATACAAACACATCAGTCTCCATAATGTTATTTGGATTAGATTTTCTTTCTTTATATTTATCTTGAAGTGTTATTAAGTCTTCGGTATTGTTACAACGAAGAACTACTAATTTGTAGACTGTAATCTGGTCTAATATTTGCTCTATTAGTTCAGGATTTAAGTTTTCATAATTGTATGTAGTTCTTTTGTTTGAGAATACTATTTCCTTTTCAATATTATTTTCTGTCCCCTTTTTAAGGACAATTTGGTTAGAAAAACTTTGGAAAGATTTCTCGGTCGTTTTGAATAAGTCCATACTATCCTCTTCGGCAGAATGTATGGTTTGGTTATCATCATCAGGGATAATGGGAATATTGTCTAACATCGTTATTCTGTGGGGTTCTTCCAATTTTCTTCTTGGCCTAGATTCCTCTGTTAAATCTTCTCTATTGTGTATATCTCTTAAATGTTTATTCAGTGAGCTAATTGTGGCATATTTTCTATTACAAAGAGAGCATATATTCTCACCTAATCTGATTGTCTTTTCTTTCACCCTCGTATTGACGTTAGTTTCTCTAATCCTTGAAAGTGCGTCAGCCACCTTATTCTCCTTTCCTTGTACATGGGATATATTAAATTCATATTCATTGAGTTTGATTTTCCATCGGATAAGTTTAGAATTAGGTTCTTTAAGACTGGCTAACCATATGAGTGGTTTGTGATCTGTTTGGAGATCGAACTTTCTTCCATATAGGTAATGTCTAAATTGTTTTACGGCCCATACTATGGCTAGTAATTCTTTTTCTATAGTTGAATAGTTGCATTCATGTTTATTTAATGTCCTAGATGCAAATGCTAAGGGTCCGTTTTTTTGAGATAAAACCGCGCCTAATGCATAATTACTTGCATCTGTAGTTAAAATAAAATTTTCATTAAAGTCGGGGTATTTCAGAACCATGTTTGACATTAATATGTTTTTCAATTTTTCGAAAGCTTCTTTATAGTCCTTATCATTTACATTGATAATTGAATCCTTTTTGAGGCGGATTGTTAAAGGCTTAGCTATCTTCGCATAATCAGGTATAAACTTACGGTAATAACCACTGAGTCCGAGGAAACTTTGTATCTCCTTAATGGTTTTCGGAATAGTTTGACGTTTTATGCCGTCTATTTTATGTGGATTAGGGCTTATGCCATCCTTTGTGACAATGTGTCCTAAAAATTCGGTTTCTTTTTTTAAGAAATCTGATTTGTTTAAAGATACTTTGAGGTTTGCTTTCCTCAAGGTTTCAAATATTTTTTCCAAATTATTAATGTGTTCCTGTAGTGAAGTTGAGAAGACCAGAATGTCATCCATGTACACGACGCAGATCCTATTTATATGTTCCCTTAAAACGTTGTTCATCATTCTCTGGAATGTCGCCGGAGCATTTTTCAGTCCAAAAGGCATTCTTACAAATTCAAAATGTCCGTTGTGAGTTGTAAAAGCAGTTTTCTCTCTATCCTTCGGTTCTACTTCTATTTGATAAAATCCTTTAGTTAGATCTAAAGTTGAGAAATAATTTGCCCGTCCTAGTTTATCTAAGACGTCATCAATTCTAGGAATAGGATATTTATCTTCTCTAGTGACTTGGTTTAATTTGCGGTAATCAATGACAATGCGCCACTCTTTGTTACCTTCTTTGTCCTCTTTTTTAGGAACAATCCATATAGGAGCATTATATGGGGAATTACTATGTTTAATGATGCCTTGTTCTAGCATTTCATTCATTTGTTTTTCCACTTCTTCAGTGTGGGTAACAGGATATCTATAGGTTTTGCTATAGATTGGTCCGGAAAGTCCAGTATCAATTTTGTGTTTAATCTCATTAGTAAAGGTCAAATCGTCACCTTTGTGATAAAAAACGTCTCCGTGATTCTGAACCAAAATTCTTATCGCCTTTGATTCCTCTGAATTAAGATGGTCTAAGTACCTAAATATTCGATATTGAATAGTTCTGGTAGTTGATTTAAAATTTTTGGGAGTATTTCCTCTGAATCTCCTTCATAATACAATGGGAAAGTTTTTCCGTTGATTTTAATCTGTTTTGTCTCGTAATTAATTATGGAGTTATTTTGTTCTAACGTTGGATGTCCTAAAAGACCGTTAAAAAATTCATGGAATTTATAGAGTCCAAAAGTAGTGTCCGAATTTAAAGGGATTTGAATAGTATTTTTGGGAATTGTGCCTTCATGGGTAATATGAAAATTTCCTGAAGCGGTTTTAATGTGAAGGGGGTTATTTAATTTTTTAATGAACTTAGGCGGACATTGGTCTAAATTGAGAAAATTTTCACTAGATCCTGTGTCAATTAGTACTCTAAGGGTTCTTGTCTGTCCTCTAAGTAAGATATAGGGAAGTCCACGTCGTTTGGGTTGTCCCCCAGAGAGGCTGGTACATCCTGATTCATAGGTTTCTACGTTTTTGTATTGGTCAACATTATTTTTATAATTTGTACACTTACAATTACATTCCATTCTTGGGGTTTGATGATGATTTTGTCTTCTAGTTTGGGCTGTGGTTGTGTCCATTGGTTCTGGTAGTGGTTGTTGAACATAATGTTGTTGTTGTTGTTGGTGAAACCTTTGTTGCCAATTAGGGTTATTACCTCTATGTTGTTGGTTATGCTGAGGGTTATATATCTTTGGTGCCCAATTTCTGTTGAGCTGTTGGTTTGAGTTGCTCTTGGGTTGTCCTTTTTGTTGTTGATTATTTTGGTGATTGTTCATTGTTATAGGTTTTCTTTTTTCCTCTGTTAGAAATCCTGATTGGGATAATTCATGGATGGCTTCTTCCATTGTTTTCGGTTTTAAAGCACATAATACCGTCCTCATGTGTACTGGCAATCTTGTCATAAAGATTTTTAAAGCTGTTTGGATATTTCTTGGAACATCTTGAAGGTTTCCTTCTTGTCTGGACTTTTGATTCAGTATTGCTAACTTATGTAATATGAAGTTGTAATATTCGAGGGCATTACCTCGATATTGTGCTGCTCTCAGTTCTTCGTACAATTGATCGGAAGTTTGAAATCCTCCGAAATTAGTTTCTAGCATTGCTTTTATTTCTGTCCAGCTGTTTAAATGTGTATTTATTTCCATTGCTCTTCTAGCTTTTCCAGTTAGTTTTGACTTGATGATGTTTATGCACATTCTTTGAGCTTGTGCGTTATAGGCCAATAGTGTGGGTAAAATATCATCGACGTTGGTACAAAAGGTTGACAAATCTTCTTTTCTACCATCAAATCCTTGTAGTTTTTCCAAATAGTTTAGTGGATTGATGTCAAGCGCTCGTAATTGTCCTCCAGCTGCTGCTGCTGCTGCTAAGTTAGGATTTCCTGCGTTGACTGCCATAATTCGTTATAGATTTTATTTTCAATAAATCTTTTTTACGAATTTTATACCTTTGTTAATTTAAGCTTAACAAGTATTTTGCTACTATTATTTTCACTAATAGATTTTTATTCACCGTTAGCAATTGATATCCTTAATATTCGTTTAAGGATGTAAGTATACCGTAGGTTCTTATTTGCAGGGATAACAAAATTATTTTTGTTATCCTACCGACTGCGCCAATTTTGAATCCTGATATAAAATTAATAAAAAAAAAACGTTTGTTTCTTTCTCCGTAGTATTATCAGAACTGTTTATTAAAATGAATTGTTTCTCTATTTATACTATTTATGCTCTACATAATAAATGTGTTATCCTGATAAACAAACACAGGTAGATAATTGTTTATCGGTGCTGTTGTTTTTTCCTAACACATAATTAGATCTTTATTATGTTTCATAAGAAAGGTACTAAAAGATTACAATACTAATCATGGGTTTTTCTCTTATATGATAACACTTAAAAATATATCTGGTTATTATTATTAATCGTGGGTTTTTTCCTTATGCGATAAGACTTAAAAATACATACCTAGGACAGTTTGTCAGAATACTTAATATAATTATTCAAAAGGGAGTTTTTGCTCGTTCTTAGAGTGAGTTGATATAACACTCCAAAGCAAATTTACCTCATATTGTTGATTTTTTATTTCCAGGCCATTTTCTAGGATTTCCAGGGCTTTTTTGTTTTCGGACGACATTATATTTTTCTCTTTAGCCACTTCCAATGAAAAATAGCCCTTTACTTCTTCATGTAGCATTTTGTAGCGATCTCCACAATCACACGAATGAATATTTAATGAAGATGAGACACCCATACCGGTGCCGCTACCCTGCAGGGCCCACCCTAAACGTGTTTTCGATGCGATCGGCTGATCGCGTTTACCTTCTCGTATTTTCAAAGGCACTGCCACGTTCCAGTTATTAAGCCCGATTAAAATCATAGGTTTAACGTTGTTATACGATTGGATGGGCAACCCTTTAAGGTATGGGTTGTTCTTACAAATTTGCTCGAAGTTCATCGATTGCGTTGGCAGGTCAAGGTTATAAACGGTATGCACATTATAAAGGGCAAATCGGGTGTCACTTTGGAGCCCGGATACTTCAACGGTTAACTTGACGGATTTATCATCTGATCGGGTAGTACCCCCGGTCCAACACATTTCAAGCGGTTCGGGTTTACCTTTAACGCCCAAAGTATCAAAAAATTGTTTTTCCATTAACGTCATCGTGGACCCTTCATCCAAAAATGCATACGTGTTCACAGAGCCACCGTTATAGTATACACGAATTGGCACGATTCTGAAACACTGTTTTCCTTCTTCAATTTCACTATGTACATTTACATTTCCGTGGTGTTCCGTCGCTGTCGTTGGGAGTACGTATTTATGTAATAAGGGGTGATGTTTCGCCGCACATCCACTAATACCACATGATTTATTTGAAAAACATTTGCGCCGGTGAAATTTTAAGCACTTACGGCATAAGTTGTTGTCTTTTACTAAATTCCATTTTTCATCTAAAGTTAATGATTGGAACTCACCACAATTTTGAATTTTATGGGCCTCACTTTTGCATGAAAAACAAACTGGTTTGTATGTATGATTTTGTTGATGAATATTTACCGATGCGCTCTTTTTAATGGCTACAGGAGACACAACTTGGCTAACAGCGGCAGCTATGGAATAAATCCAATCACTAAATACTTTTACCACAGGGACCTTTTCATCTTTTTTAAACATAGCCCAATTGAGCTTATGGTTACTTGGTAATTTGTCCAATAAAGTTTTAACCAGCATCGGATTATTCAAATAAGCCACCATATTGCATGCCTCCATTGTTGAACAAATATTTCGTATAGTGAGAGCATATTCGATAATACTTTCAAGCTTATCTTTCAAGGGAAGAATTTTTGTTGCCTTTTCTATCATGGTGTCGAGTATATGTTCTGGTCGGCCAAAACACATTTCAAGAGTTTCAATTATTTCACCTACCATTGATGGAATTAGCAGCTTACTTTTTACAAGCTCTTTGGCACGCCCACGAAGACACGATTGTAAACGCATTAAATTTTCGGCATCACTGTAACCGGCTATTTCGGTGCTATTTTTATAGTTGCTGATGAACAGCGGCCAGTCCTCTGGGTTTCCATCGAAATTTGGTAATTCCTTAGGTATTACCTGTCTAGCGTTAATTTGTGTAGATGTTGGCTGGGTGGACAAAAAACTGCTCAGAAAAGAACCAGTAGCTTGACTTTCATCACTTCGTAAAAGTATTTTATATTTCATTTCTAAATACTTTCTTTGAAGATCTTTTTCTTCTTCCAACATTTGCAATTGTAGCTGTATTTGAGATGACATATTACACGCTGTCGTATTTGGACCACTAGTGTTTTCAAAATGACCTTGCATATTTACACTATTTGGTATTGTTGTTGTTATTGGTGTCATATTAATGGAGCCATGATTACCTTCATTTTGGCGTGCTTTTGGATATGCACCTTTGTCATGGCCGCCATTGGTTTGACTTGTTGCGTACGATGGGCCTGGAACACTTGGATTGATTGGTCCAGTAATCTGTTTTTTAGGTGATGAGGATCCTTGGGCACCAACGGAAAAATCGCCTGTTGTATTTACCGGCATCATATTTGGTGCTGAGCTGCTGCTATTCTGTAGGGCAACAGGTTGTTCTATACCACATGAACAACTCCAGCTTATATTACGCCTACGCACTCAAAATGGAACCACTTATCACACGTATCACATTGCTCCATACGTTCGGTGTCTTTAGATTTACATTTATTGCAATTATAGTCGGTTTCCGACATTATTTTGTCATTAATTTGAACCACTATATTTTTTTATTTAAATTATCCAAAGACACTCGCTTTTTTATTAAACCGTCACGATTTATTTTTAATTATGTTTTATAATTATTTGTATATCAATCACGATAAATTGTTTTAAAGAAATGTTGAGTTCATTTAAATTAAAAAACAAATTTTGTTAGTTTTAATATTCAATTTATTAATTAAATTTATTTTTGAATATTCCGTTTATTCGGAGACACTTTAAAACAATTTGTTTGCTGTACTTTAAAAAATGAACTGACTGATTGTTTGTAATTTTTTTTCCTTTTAAATGATTTGCAAAGAATTTACAATGCCGTTATCCAGCAATAACAACTAATAGAACAATAGTTAATTCAAAATTAATACAGTAAATAAGTTTGAATATGTATGTACATACTTATGTATGTGAATATAAAAGACAGAATATAAGAGAAAATTAAAATAAGGAAAATATACAGTGGCGGCGGTAACAACTTCATTCTTTTAAAGTAGAACTTAAAAGAAAATCAAAGCCTTCTAAAAGACCTTTTTATATAAAAGCGAGTTGGGAGTTCGGTCGAGACTGTAATGTGTGTAAGTCGTGTTACGGAGATCAGCGCATTTTCTTGGTGTTATTGGGTATACAAATTAATAATGTCTAAGCGTATTTCAGTAAGGGCGTTCTGCATCGATCGAAACAAATGGTAGACAGAAGGGGCAAGGTCTGGAATATAAGGCGGGTGAGCCAAAACTTCCCATCCACTGTTATTCAAATAGTTTTTGACCGGTCTTGCAACATGTGGCCGAGCGTTGTCATGATGAAAGATTATGGCCTCGTTGCTCTCTTCAAACGAATCTATTGTGTTCGGTACAGGTCCCCTGTGATCATCTGGCCCGATTTCAACAGCTCATAATACAAAATACCCTTCTGATCCCACCAAATACAGAGCGCCATGGATATTCGGCGTTGATTTGGCTGGTTGGCCGGGCTTTACATATGACTTTTTGCGCTTGGGTTATCGTAATGTATCCATTTTTCATTTTTAATACGATGCATTTTCGACATGCAAAATCGCCTTTCAACGTCTCTCGGCTTCAATTCATATGGGACCCAATTTTCTTGCTTTTGAATGAATCCCAATGCTTTTAAACGTAGGGAAATGGCTTGTTGTGTGACTCCCAATGATAATGCAAGTTCTTCTTGCGTTTGCCAACAATGCTTTCAATTCCTCATTTTCAAACTTTTTCGGCTGAACAGGCCTCTTCCTTGTCTTCTGTGTCGAAATCAAAACTTTTGAATCGCGAAAACCATCGTTCACAAGTTTTTTGAGTTGGTGCATGTTGACCGTAAGCTTCTACTAACAATCGATAACTGTAAGCAGCCGTTTTCTTCAAATGAAAGAAGGTTATCAGACTTCCCCGCAAAACATCTTTTTTAGGCACAAAACTCGACATTATTATATCGATTGGAAAAAATGTGTGTTTATACTTTGGCGTTTATCGAATACTGAATTATAATGATAGATGTTTACCCTCCAAACCATATGTGATAGTTATGCCATATGTTGTCCAAATCGACATTATTAACTTGTATACCCAATATAATCACAAAATCAATATTTGGAACAGTTCAAAAGTACAAAATTACAAAAGATAACTTCACAAGAATAACCAACTCAACTATAAAAATGTTATTTAAAGAAAAAAGCAAAATTGTTACTATCATTAAAAGACACATTAGGCTAGAATACACCCTTTATGAAGCAAGTTTGAATATAGCAAAAACAAAATTGAAAATGATGAAAAAAACTTATAACTGAAAACTTTACCATAACCATTACCAGTCGCATTCGTGAAAAACTAACAAATATGGATCCTAAGGATTCCAGAAACATGTTTGGTCAGATAAAAAAGAATTTTAAAAAATTCACATCACTAAATTTTCAATAAATAAAAATTCCAGAACACTCTGAATATATTTTAATCAATGCTGGAATTAACCCGCTTAGCTTAGCAGGGGATGTCTTTAATAATTATATAGTACACTCAACAAAAAAAGTTTGTAGTCAGCAAAAAAATTTTAAAAATAATTTACAATAATTACGAAATATAAAAATTTTCATTTTCCCACATTGACGACATGAATTAATTTAATATCTGAAAATATATAGAAATAAATATATATAACATAACAAAAATTTTCTTTCAACTACTTACATCAATGGTTGTCTAAATGATGCTATCTTTTAAAGGACGCAACTGTCGAAGATAATTATAGAAACGAAACGAAACGAAAAAATAAACAAAAACAAACGAAACGAAAAAAACAACCCTATTTTGCAATAAGAAAAATGAACCATAAAAATCTACCTAAGATGTGTGTCTTTATCTTTCGCTTTACTCTGTTTACATGTCTGTATATGTTTGTTTGCAATTTGACCACACTAGATTATTAATCTATAAACATTTCGTTTAGAAATACATATTAAATTTAAATATTTTATTTTGTCTTTTATTTAATTAATAGACAATTATTTTCACAAGCCGGTCACAACGCAAAATTTAAGTTGTTATAATCCTCAATTTTGTTTTATGTATGAAAAACAGATACAAAAATCTTCCATGGTTGATTTTTTTATATGTCTTATTAGAGTTGTACTTTTTAGTATCATTTTCCTCTTCTCTACTACATCTTGACATGCCGCAACATCTACTTCATTCTTCGTATACCTTTCAATCTGGTTGTCGTCCATACTATTAATGTGCTTATCAGCAAAATTTTTTTATTAGCAAAATTAATTTGTAAAACATTAGTATAATATTAGTAAAGCTTTAGTATAAAACAGTTAAGTGCTGAATAAGTATAACAAAAATTTTAGCTGAAAACACGATTTTAACAAAAAATTTGCTAAAAAATAGTATACCTGATTTACAAGACGTTTTACTAACTTTTCTACTAACTTATTTTTTTGAGTGTACATGATGAAGTTCACGAGTAAGATACAATAGGTACGTTTTTGGAGTCAGTTCATGCTCATAAGCAGATTGATCAAGAGAACATTGTGCATACCCAGGTTAGTGATACTTTCAATAGCGTTTTAGAAACCAAATTATTATTCGAGAGTAATAAAACCACTCTTAACTAATTTTAGTTATACAAAATTATCAGATAATTTAGAAGAAACACAATCATGTAATTTTTTAATAGCTGAAAATAATATATCATACATTTTTTCTAATTTAAGAAATTGCTTTAAAAAATTACTCAGATAATGATAGACGATTATTGTAAATTATTCAATAATATGCTCAATAATACATATTTTCCAAATAATTGGAAAACAGCTTATGCTGTGATACTACCAAAAAAAAAGACAAAGAACCGAATAATCCTAAAAATCTTCGACCTATGAGTTTATTACCTAATATTAGCAAAATTTTCCGGTTTAAATTCAAACATTCGACAGTGAACGCTACACATAAACTTACTTCCGATATTAATTGGAACTGGCATAAAAAAAGTTGTACAGACGCGTGCCTCATCGATATGGAAAAGGCCTTTGACAGTGTATGGATTCCAGGTCTAATATTTAAACTGCTTCAATGTAAATTACCAATACATCAAATTATTTTAATATACAATATGATGAGGAATAAAAACTTCTTGGTTTATTATCAAAATTCGAAAATCACAAAATCTTTCAAGATGGTTAATGAAATACAGCAAGGAACCGTAAATTCTCCTATTCTTTTCAATTTATAAATTTTAGATCTGCGAAACAAAGTAAATAATATCATATCTTTTGCGGATATTATTATATATCATTCTGATCACAAAATAGTAGCAATAAATATGAATATTCAAAACATCTACAACATACAATTAATTGGAACATATCGCACAAAAATGCGTTGATACACGAGTTGATAAATGTAACTCAAACATAAAGAAACTGGAAACAGTTTGGAATAAAATCAAATTTATCAAATTGTAGCTTTCCAAATAAGGAAGTAGTAAAATATATAGGTAAATACTTAAAAAAATGTTTGTATATTAACCACCATGTCAAGGAAATACTTATAAAGGCAAGAAAGCATTCTTTATATATAGACCATTATTTCATTCAAGAAGATTAAAATTATAATGTATCAATCTTTTATTAGACCTATACTAACATATGGTGCCCAATTCGAAAGATTACAGTCTTTGAAAGAAAATGTTTAAGAGAATGTACATCATTATACCACAGCGAATATCTAAAATACATATCTAATAAGAAATTGTATTATTATACAATATAATTGTATTATTATAAAATATAATTAGAATAGATAATGTTTTTTAAAACTTATTTTCATTGCAAAAAGCTGGTGATATATATTTATTTATTGTAAATAAGATAAAAAAATTATAACCAATTTGTAAAAACCAAATTATTGTTATGTCAATAATACTTGAGAACTCGATTATGAGACAATGAAAAGGGTTTTTTTTATAGAGTTATAGAACTTTGAAATGGAATTAAACAAAGATGAATTTTTTAAATTGGCATGAAATTTACTTTATTCAAAAGATAATCTTCTGGCATTTATAATTTAAATATGACTTCTGGCATATGGCCGCCACAACTGGCTCGGACGTAGTCTAATCTGGAGGTCCAATTTTCGATGACTTTTTCCAACATTTGTGGCCGTATATTGGCAATAACGCGGCGAATGTTGTCCTCCAAGTGGTCAATCGTTTCGGGCTTATCGTAGCGTAGACTAGCAACTTCACATATCCCCACAGAAAATAGTCCGTATATTGGCAATAACGCGGCGAATGTTGTCCTCCAAGTGGTCAATCGTTTCGGGCTTATCGTAGCGTAGACTAGCAACTTCACATATCCCCACAGAAAATAGTCCAGCGGCATTAAATCGCTTGATCTTGGAGGCCAATTCACGGGTCCGAAACGTGAAACTATGCGGTTACCAAACGTTTCCTTCAATAAATCAATTGTGGCACGAGCTGTGTGACATGTTGCGCCGTCTTGTTGGCACCATAGCTCCTGCACATCATGGTTGTTCAATTGATGAACGAAAAAGTCAGTAATCATTGTGCGCCCCGGTAGGCCAGTTGGTAGCGTGCTGGCTTACCAGTGCGGGGGTCGTGGGTTCGATTCCCACCAGAGGCACTGGTCTGTTTTCGCTACAACGCGCCAAAAGCCATAGCAGCTAGTGCTCGGTTAGTGTAATAGTATATAATTTGTAATTATATATACCTATTCCCAACTGTGGATGAGTGTTAAAGCCAGACACTAGTGTTTATTTTCAATGCCAGACTTATGCTGACAACACAGTTTCTCATGATGAAGCTCTAAACACCACAACTATACTGAGGTAGATATTGCCACGTTCCATAGGTATACGTAAATAATCATCAAGTGGATTCGGTATGAAATTCAAACAAAAATAAACCCAAAAATTAACAAAATTTATTTTTATTAAATTTGAAATTAATTTAAATTAAAAAAATAAAATGCAACAAAATAAAAGTGCATTAAAATAAAAGTTCAGCAAAATAGCAAAACAAACAAAAATATTTTTAAACAAAAGGAGAAAAAAAAATATTAAATGATGAATGGGTAACACGCCGAGTTACCTGAAGGAATATGCTGGTTCGGCCAAGGCACCAGTAACCACCAAATAAACCAGTATCCATCTATCTTCAATCAACATAACAAATTGAACATCAGTGAAAATATTTTGTGTAATGACTAGCCAAATGAATCGAAAAATGCGAAAAAGGATAAACTATGTTGAACACTTAAAACCATACCATTCGTCATGTAGGTCTAATCATCAATTATGTATAATATACTAGTAGGTACATATAAACATAATTATTAATTAGTAATTATTCAATTAATTTTAAAATTAAATTAAATTTATAATTAAATATAACAAAACAAAAACCATAGTGGGGGCCAAAGAATCGAAGATAGAGAATCCAAACGCGAATGTCATCAACGAGGTGACCGTGGAGATTGAGTTTCCGGAAGTTTATTTCATAATAATAATAGCAATTCTTGCTCTCCAATTGTTGACAATCAGTTGCACAAAAGGTCGCTGCGGAAGAGCTCCATTAGGACCGCATCATTGGCAAACGGCCTTGATAAGGACGAGTTTTTTTTTGTTCACTTAAGTATCTTGCAAATCTTGCGTATAACCATGATTTCTTATTTTAATATGCCTGACATATGAACTGGCTGCATATTGTAACTAATGTTAGACTCGTGAGGGATAAATTTGATAAGTCGTATAAGTGTCTAAATAGGCCTACCAAGGACGAAACGGTTGAAAAACATCTCAGGATATTATTTAGTAGCCTAGAGGAAAATCGAGTAATTTTAAACGTAAATTACTCTCGCCTAACCGCGGCACACAAGGCAGCAGCGGATAATTTTTTCGCAGACGTTTGTGATAATCTCGTCACCGTCTCGTAGACACATTGAGGTCAAACTACCGATCACACTTCACGAGGAGGTCATTTATGACGTGGAATTTAAAGCTTATACGGGGACTATTTTGGAAGTTAATGAAAATCCCAACATGCCACACACAATAGCAGATTTTCTTAATTTAGCCACGAAAATCATACCAGATTTCGAAGGGCACCCAACAAATATGCAAAGATTTATAGATGCACTAAACTTGGTTGAGAGAGAGGGCAACGAGCAAGTGGCGGTAATTCTGATAAAAACGAAATTAAAAGGTTCTTCACGAACATTAATTTCAGCTGAAACAACTATTCAGCAAATTATTACAAAACTAAAAGATACAATTAAAGGTGAGTCAACTGAAGTACTCACAGCCAAGCTAATGAATGCGAAACAGAATAATCGATCAGCCAATGCCTTTACAGCAGAGATCGAAGATCTGACAAAAGCGTTGTCAAACGCATACATAGCTGATTGATTGCCACACACGGCAGCGGAAAAATACTCGACTTACCAAGAAGAGATGATATTCTTGACCAATTAGGTAAAGCTACATTTTTCTCTTGCCTTGATTTAACATCAGGATTTCATCAAATTGAATTAGATGAAAATTCAGGAGATATAACATAATTTTCAACGGATAAAGGCTCAGTTCGTTTCAATCGTCTCCCATATGGACTTAAAATAGCTCCAAACTCATTCCAAATAAAGATTTCGATTGCATTTGCTGGACTTTTACCAGCCCTAGCATTTTTATACATGGCTGATTTAGTTGTATTGGGTAGTTCAGAACATCACATGTTGAATAATTTAACAGATGTATTTGAGACGTGCCGAAAATATATTTTAAAACTTCATCCAGGAAAGTGCTCATTTTTTAGTCACGAAGTGAGTTATTTAGGACACAATTGTACAGATAAAGGCATTCTTCCAGATGATAGCAAATTTAGGATAATTCAAGACTATCCAGCACCCAAAAATGCCGATGAAACTAAACGGTTTGTAGCATTTTGTAATTACTATAGACGTTTGTTTCCAATTTTGCGAAACATTCTCGACTATTAACGAGACTATGTAAAAAGAATGCAAAATTCGAGTGGACTGAATAATGTGAATAAAGCTTTCAGATACTTGAAGGATTCATTAATGAGTCCAGAAATTTTACAATATCCAAATTTTGACAGACAATTCTGTATTAAAATCGATGCTAGCAAATATGCATGCGGTGCCGTACTAAGCCAAGAGTATGATGTATTACAACTACTTATTGCATACTCCTCACGATCTTTTACCAAAGGTGAAAGCAATAAATCTACAATCGAACAGGAATTAGCGGTCATTCATTTTGCCATTAAATATTTCAGACCATATATTTATGGTACAAAATTCCTGGTCAAAACGGATCATCGACCATATTTGTTTGCTATGAAAAATCCGTCGTCCAAGTTGACGCGAATTCGATTAGATTTAGAGGAGTATGATTTTACCGTAGATTACTTGAGGGGTAATGATAACCATACTGCTGATGCTTTCTCAAGAATAGATTTCGAAGAAATCAAGAAAATAAAGGTACAAGCTGATAAAGTATTTAAAGTTACGACAAGACAGCAGAGTAGGAAAGCTAACAAAGAAAAAGAGTAAAACTCTACAGATAAAGAAAAAATAAATGATTTTAAAATACATGACGCGTTCAGTGCGAGAAAAAGTAAACAAAGTGCCAAACTAACGATAAATGGCGAATATATATGTTTACAGAAAATGAAAGTCGACTATAAAAATAATAATAAAGTGATCAAAATTAAAATAGATAAACTTATCAATAATGAAAAAATTGACTTAATTCAATTGTTTCCAATACTTGAAAAATTAGCAGTTGATAATAATATAGAAAAGCTGAAGCAGTCATTAAATGACGATATATTCGAAAAAATCGGGATCAGTGAATATAAAGAAAAGGGAAATAAAATACTCAAGAGAGTAAAAATTGAACTGACGCCCAGAATATCAAAGATTACAGATAATAACGATAAGGAATCAATTATACGAAAATATAACGATGATCCAATCTGGGTGGCCACCCAGGGATTCTTCGTACATTGAACAAGATACGAAAAAAGTAGTCTTGGAAAAACATGACAAAAGACGTCACCAAATACGTCAAGTCATGTACTAAATGTCAAACGAACAAGACATTTAGGGACACAAAGGAGGAAATGATTAAAACTCCAACTCCTATCAATGCGTTTGAGATTGTACAAATAGATACCATTGGACCATTACCTAAAACGGAAAACGGCAATGTGTATGCTGTCACAATTATTTGTGACCTGAAGAAGTATTTAATCTCTATACCAGTCATTGACAAAAGTGCGAAGATAACTGCAAAAGCAATATTTGACCACTCATATATACTCATATACGGACACATGCGGAAAATAGTTACTGATATGGACACAAAGTATAAAAAATTTTTTTTGATGAAGTATGTAAGCTACTGAAGATAGAAAATACTACTTCAACATCTTATCATCATCAAACTCTTGGAACTGTGGAAAGGAGCACAGAACATTTAATGAATACATTCTTTCATACATACACTCAAATAAAAAGTTACTAAAGTCAGAAAAAAATGTTGCTGAGTCAGTAAAATTTTAGTCAGGAGGGTGCTTGCAAAAAAATTGCTAATGTCAGCAAAATCGTTTGCTGAAAATCAGCGAGCTGATTTTTAGCAACAAAATTAGTAGATTCAGCAAAAGTTTTGCTAAAACTTAGTAGATTAGAAAATCATAAAACATATTTTTGTGATTCTTTTTAAAATAATTTACAATAAGTTACAAAAAATTAAAATTTCCATACTCCCACATTGGCGACATGAATTAATGTAATATCTAAATAAATATAAATAATTATATATGTATAACATAAACAAAATTATCTTTCAACTACTTACATCAATGGTTGTCTCAAAGATGCTATCTTTTAAAGGAACGCTAATGCCGCAGAGAATTATAGAAACGAAACGAAAAAATAACAAAAGGTAACAACCCTTTTTCTGCAATAAGAAAAAGGAAACATAAAAATTTACCTAAGATGTATGTCTTTGTCTTTCGCTTTAGTCTGTCTACATGCTGTATATTTGTTATTAACTTTACCACTCAATTTGACTACAAATACACAACTTTTTTAAATTTAAATATTTTATTTTGTCTTTTATTTAATTAATAGACAATTACTTACACAAGCCGATGAAAACGCAAAATTTAAGTTGTTTCAATCCACAATTTTGTTTTATGTATGAAAAATAGATACAAAATCTTTCATGGTTTATTTTTTTATGTGTACTACATCTTGACATCTAATTCATTCTGAGTATAAATTTTAATCTGGTTGGCGTTCACGCCATTGATGTGCTAATCACCATATTTTTTTTTTAGCAAAATAAATTAGTAAAACATTAGTAAAGTATTAGTAAAACATTAGTTCAAAACAGTTAAGTGCTGACTAAGTATAACTAACATTTTAGCTTAAAACATAATTTTAGCAAAAAATTTGCTGAAAAATAGTATACCTTATTTACAAGATGTTTTACTAACTTTTCTACTAACTTATTTTTTTGAGTGTAACAGTCGATAAAACTGATTGGGACGAATGTTTGAAATATTTTACATTTTGTTACAAAACAACTCCATCATTGGTGCATGATTATTGCCCATACGAGTTAGTGTTTGGTAAAATACTTACAGCCGTATTTATAAAAAAGTCTTATTGTGAGTTTACAGAGTGCAATAGCTATTATAGACTTTTTGTCTTATTAATCACTCAAAAAATAATAATAATAGCAATGGTAACAATTAAAAAAAAAACATTTATTTTGCTTTTCACAATTTGTTAAATAAGTTTTGGGACTTTAGCACATTTAATTACTATAAATGCAATTAATGTTTATCCCGATGAAAATAAATTTAAATTTATTCATTTTATTTTGTACTTTAATCAGGTACGAGTACATACATACATACATATGTATATAAAAAGGCATAACTAAAAACTTTAAACAAAAAAATTTCAATTACAATCAATATTGCGAACTTTAAAATAAAAAAAAAAAAACATAAAATAATAATACTTCCAATAGTAGTAAATAAATTCATACGTAATGTTCATATATCAGTAGTATCTACATAAAGATGTTAACTTTTTTTATGAAAGAGCAGTTTTGTTTGAAGAATTTCAAATTCCACTTTAAGGTTTGTTATTCTCATCTTTTCTACTTCAATTTGAAGAAGGTGGAGTTCGTGCCGGCATTCTAATTCATTTTGCGTGATTTTAAAAATGCTTTCTTCCGGCGCTCTGTTTTTCTGAGAAGCAGTCTATGTAAAAATAGTTGAAAATATAAACATATTGTATTAGGGGTTGAAAGAAATTTACTTTTATACAAACCTTTTTTTTGCTAAGAGTAACTTTATCGTTGCATTTGGCGTTTGCTTCAACTTCCTTTGCCTGTAATTCTTCCCTTTCTAAGGGAGGATTTGCAAGAGCAACAGATACTTCACATATTTTTTCTTCTTCCTAGAAAAAATGTAAACTCAATTCTGTAAGTGACTTGCAATAAAAATGAAATGCTTACATATGCAAAATCGTTTTCAAAGTCGCAGTCATACTGGTTTGTATCCACCACAAATTCGTTCAGCAGCCATACGGATATATCATTTGCTGATAATTGCACTTCTGGCGGCGGTTGCCCTCCCCCAGTTTGCTTGCTTTTAGCACGGAATTCTGCCATTTCTTTCTTAGAATTAATTTTTATTGTGGTCCATTGGGACTTTAACTGTCCGATCAAACGTTTTTTGCCGGAACACAAACTGTTAAAGCTACAAATGCAAAAATGTAGTCCCTTTAAAAATAATCTACAAACAAACAATGTTACTTACTCTTTCTCAAGATCCATCCAAGCTTTTTTCTTTAACTGGTTGGTGTTTGTGTCTGTATTTTTATTTTCAATATCTTTAACTCGTTTTTTTATTAACTCCTTTAACAGCTCCTATAAGAAATTGTAAAATGGAAAAAATTATAAGTATGTGTAATAGACATTTTTAAATATATTGAATGATCTTTAGAACCAGCTCACGAAGCTCTTACCTTATCCTCTTCACACCAGTTTTCAGACCTTTGCCTCTTTTTTGTTTCCTTCAAAAAATAGAAAATATACAATTAAAATTATTTTGGTATGTCCATTCATAGTATTTATTAACACACATACCTTGTTTTCCACTTCTTTTGTTGGTTTTATTTGTTCTAAATCCATTTTTTATTTTTTTTTGGCACAAATCAGTATTTTTGGTTAACAAATCACAGAAATAAAATAAAAACTTGACAAAATATGTTAGTGATGTAAATCAGATGTAAACAAACTCTTTATTCGATTATTTTTGTTACCATATACTACTCAAATAGAAAACTCAAAACAGTTTTGCAATATTTTTGTTTAAATTTTTTCAGGACTCATTTTATACGTTTTTTATTTTTAAAACATACTTTTTACGTCGAATGTTGAACAAAAATTATGGACAAATAAACATATAATTGATTACCGGGTTTATTAATCAGTGGTTTAAAGCGTAACTAACAACTGCATCCTTCGAACTTATTAGTTCGAAGGATGCAAGCCAAGTAATTTTATGGAAAATTTTAGAAATGTACAATACTTTGTTTAATGAGAGAATTAACTGTTTGTCAAAAACTAAAATTTTTTAACAAAAACAAAATTGCTTGTAGCGAACAACGGTGATGAATAGAACAAGAAACAATTGCTTTGCCTTACGGCAACCAATATACATTGCGTTGATAATGCAATTGTTGGTGGCAAAAAGAATGCGATTTGACAAACAACTAATTCCCATTAGGAAATTTAAGTATCAATTACAAAACCTTAACATTATAATTTTTTTCATTTTACAATTTCTTATAGGAGCTGTTAAAGGATTTAATAAAAAAGAGTTAAGGATATAGAAAATAAAAATAATCACTTTTAATCACTTTCTATTAATATTTTTCAAAAATATTCTGCAGAAATATTTTTATAAACGGTAAACAATAGTCGTATGTAGATTTAAACAAAATGTCTAAATACAAAATGTCTTCTTATTTTTGGTGTAAAGAAGGGTAAATCCAACAATAAAATTTCTTACTTTATGAATGGTTTATTAAATGTTTTAAAAGACTATTTTTCGTTTATAAATACAACTATAGCAAATTTTGGTTAAAAACGGTTAATAAATCCAAAATACATTTTTATAAATACGGCTGTAAGACTTTAAAAGTCCAATAAAAAAAAAAAAATACAATAATTACGAACTATAACTAACAACTACGGCTTATTAGGAATCAATGGTAATTAAAAGTAAGCATATGAACGAAGTGAAAATTAAATACTCGGACATAAGTGTGACAAATTAGAGTAACAGTGATATCGTTATGGTAAGTTGAATTCTGTTCGAAATTATAGGAACATAAGAATTTAAGTCCTGAACGTTTATATCACCTAATAACGGTTTCCTAACTAACAATCATTTATGATAGGGTGGGTCGAAAGACAAAATAATATCTTAGATATACCTTCATTTATGGGTACTTACATACAAACAATTTACTCACATTTACATCCATGACGATCCGCCAGGCCTGTCGTTCGGTGGAGTTGTTGTTGGTAGAGCTGATCCAGTGGTGCTAAATTCAAATTAAACAATATTATTTTATCCAAATTATTACCACCCCTATCATGACAAAGTGGTTAAGTATTAAAGTTTCACTCTTATGTTTCTATATATTCGTGTCGTTGATCTTATAGTATATTCAAAAAAATGAATGTAAGGTGTCTAGCTTCCAGCTACTGCTCAATAATACTCTTAGTTATCGACATCGATATCGACCCTAGGGTCAGCTAGACCCTAGACATGCGATCATTAATTTAATAGTTTAAATCGTCGTTCACAAAAAAAAATCCGAGCAAAGACGCATATGAACCTGGAGCAAATCACAAGAACAAACAAAAAATTAAATTTTATTCAAATATTACCCGGAAGAAACTCACCAAGTCCCGGGATTTTATATAGGTTAACTCCAACGTTGCTAACTTTTCCCACGAAAAGTTTATAACGATAAAAAAAACCCAATTTCAGAATGGGCCAATAATTTTGATAATATCCAATATTATTAACTAATATTCCGTATTTAATTACGTTGGTAAAATTTTAATGACCGTATACCAAATAATTTCAAATAGAATTTTTCTTAGTATTTGCACAAGTTATTCTTTTAATCACCAAACACGTTTTCATTCATCGTCCAAGAATTATACTCCCTAAACCATAGGTTTGAAGCATGTGGGTGAAAAAAATTGTTTTCGAACTAAAGTTGCTGATCAGAAACAAAAAAAAATTAAATACTTAATACGCAATTGCAATGGTAATATCAATCGTATGCGTGTATCATGATCTGCTCGAATGTGTAAATATGTATCCACGTGTGTGGTATCCAATTAGCCCTTATCAAACAAAAGAGACTAACAGTAATTCACACGATGCGTAAGCAATGAAAAAAAATTCTGTCAAACCTACTTATGCTCTTTACCACAGCCACGATAGATAACCAACAACATATTTACATCTCTCGATGGCCACTTCAAAAAATAATCAATTGCAATTTTCAACCATTACAAACAAGTTGATTTGGAGAATTCCTAACTGAGAAATAAACTGGGAAAAGTTGAAAAACAATAAACCTAAACAGTCTTTCCCTTATTTACGCAAATCCTTGGCATGAAAAATTCCAAGATTCTTACCACTGATATCAACTAATTCAAAATAGCAATGTCCGATCTTCTTAGCAATTTTTGCTTTTAAAAACTTGGGTGCTAATTTAGAGTTAAATTTAGATATTTTACAACTTTGTGCAAAATTGCGACGATAAATTGTGTAGCCAGGCTTAAAGTCGCAAATTCGGGATCGAAGATCATATCGGTGTTTATTCGCCTCATAAGCCCTTCTTAAATTTACTTTGACATCTTCCCTAATAATTTTAAGTCTATCATGCCTATCGATAATATGTTCGCCGTCGGCCAACATATTAAGTTTTTTTAAAATTTCATATGAATCAGCGTGAGTCACCATTTGTTGACCAGATAGCAAAAAGTAAGGGGAATATCCTGTTGATTACGCAAAGCAGTAGCAATCAATGGCAAATTCTTATCCCATTCCCTTTGGTCCCGATCCAAATATGATCTTATCGCCGCAATAAGCGATCTATTCACCTTTTCGGAAGAATTTGATTGAGGGGAATAAATTGCAGTAAAAGTATGTTTTATACCATATTTAGATAACATCGAATTAAACAAAACTGACAATATAAAATACTTTGTTCAATTGACACATAAATTAACCACTGACGAGTCCCAGGAGGGGGACGAAACTGCGGCAGTCTGGTGTATCCCTTGTGTCCGTAAAATTTTTCAATAAAAATGTTTTCTTCTTCTTCTTCCTGTAAAGAGACTAACTAAAAAAAAAAAAAAAAAAAACGCTCTTAAATTGAGTTCCATTATCGGATACCAATTCTTCAGGCCCACCAAATATTGGGAATACTTCCCTCTCCAAATAGTCACAAACAAGATTAGTTGAAAATTTTCTTAAAGTTTTTAAACATCGGAAATTTTGTGTAGTGATCTAAAGCTACCAATATACCTATATTCCCTTGTTTTGACTTTGGATAAGGTCCCAGTAGATCAACAAAAAGCGTTTGAAACGGACGATCGGTCTTAATTTGACTACCCATTGGTGGTATTAAAATAGTATTCGGAGCTTTACATTGTTTGCACACATCACAGCTTGAGATAAAATCACGGACTTCGGTCGACATTTGAGGCCAATAAAAATTCCTTTTTAATTTTTCTAAGGTTTTAGATGTTCCTCTGTGGGAAGAAGTAGGAGGACAATGAGCTTGCTCAATTACGCTTTTAGAAAGTTCAGTAGGAATCCAAAGCTTCCATTCATTTCCTTCGGACGGACAATCAGGACGGACAAATTCATTCCTCTTATAAATATAACCATCAATTACAGTTAAAACTGGTAATCTATTCATATTTTCAACTATTTCACTACGTAATTTTACATAACTGGGGGACTGAAAATATGGTGAACCAATATCTAATTCCGGGGCAATTTCTAAGCTATTACTTTCCTCAAAATCAAGTCTCGACAAAGCGTCAGGAACAGTATTAAGCGACCCTTTCCGGTGCTGAATGGAAAAATCGAATGCCTGGAGTTTTAACGACCAGCGTGCCAAACGACCGTTTAAATCGCTTTGACGCATGAGCCACTGAAGACTCGCGTGATCAGTCACTACCCTGAAGGGATGGCCCTCTACATACTCCCTAAACTTTTGAATACTTAGAATCGCCGCTAGACACTCCAATTCCGTTATGGAATAATTCCTCTGGGCACGATTAAGTTTGTGGGAGAAGTAGGCTATTGGCCTTTTCACACCGTCATCATCTTCCTGCGCCAAAACACCGCCTACTCCATAAGTTGAAGCATCGCACTGGATAACGAAGGGTTTCTCAAAATCTGGTGTTAGAAGAACGGGGGCACTAGTTAGTTTTTCCTTAAGAATTTCAAACGATTTTTGTGCTTCGGGTGTCCATTCAAAATTCCTATTCCTAGATGTTAAATCAGTTAAGGGCGCACTTAGGTCAGCATAACCATCGACGAATCTCCGGTACCAACCGGCAAGACCTAAGAAACGACGCAGTTCTTTTACAGATTGAGGAGGTTTTATATTGCTTATAGCCGAAACCTTGTCGGGATCTGGTTTCATAACCCCGTTTCCAATTATGAAACCCAAATATCGGACCTCTCTCATACAGAATTTACACTTAGAAATATTAACTGTCAAACCTGTTTCCCTTAAAATATTCGCAACTTTTACTAACAATTCTATATGGGTATCAAAAGACTCGGACACTAGGAGTAAATCGTCCAGATATATGAAAACTCGGTTTTGCAAATCATTAGGTATAATAGAATCCATAAGTCTACACATTGTCATCGGCGCGTTCGTAAGGCCGAACGGCATTACTCTAAACCTATATAATGGCCTATTGGGAGTAGTAAAATCTGTAAGATCACGTGACGACTCCTCCAATTCCACTTGCCAGAAGGCATGTTTAAGATCTAATGACGATATGTATTCGGCTCGAGGTAATCGGCTCAAAATTCCATTTATTTTCGGCAATGGGTAAGCATCTCGAATTGTAACACTATTCAATTTCCTCGAGTCAATACATAAACGAAATTTTCCCTCTCTTTCAACAATCGAAACAGGACTTGACCACGGACAGTTTTGAGGGGCCGGTTCTACTACACCAAGCGACAACATTCTATCGACCTCTGCATGAAGCTTCTTTTTAACCGCTGGCGATACCGAAAAATACCTTTGCTTTATTGGTTTGGTATTAGGTTCTAATTCAATGGAATGTTTAATAACTTTGGTCTTTCCTAAGCCTTCCCTTTCAAACGAAGGAAACATTCTAATCGCGGTTTTTAATATACGCTTCTGTTCGCCTGTTAAGCAATGCATTTTGGGGTCTTCAGTTAGAGAATCCTCATCATCATACGAAATACAACTTAATATTTTATCTAAAATCCCAAATTCATTAAAGAAATCCATCCCCAAATACAAATTTTGTTTCAATTTCGGAATTATATATATCTTCAAATTTCTCTTGAGGTTATTAAAACTAAGTTCCGTTACCACATATCCCTCTATTTTGTACTTAGAACCACCGGCAGCTTCTACCACCTCATTCAAAAGCTTAATTGGAATATTCCTTCCTAATAAATCTAAAGCAGCATCTGAACCAAAACAAGTCACCTGAGCACCAGAATCGAGAAGTCCTAAATACGTTTTATCAAAAATCTTAACATTAACATAAGGTCTAATATCTAATTTGGGTGAAGTTAAAGAAGAAATAGTTTTTATTAAATTTTTACGATCCGACATTACTTTCTGCCAAAATCTACGATATCTAAGAGTAGAGCGCTTAATTTTATGGTTTTGTTCCACTATTTTATTTTCCATACAAATACTATCACAAAATATCCTAGCTTTAGCCTGTTGGTATTCGATTAAACGTTGGTGATAAGGTTTAATATGAAATAAAATTTTAGTTTTTGGTGTTGTTGTTCTCACATTGCAAGCTAAACTAGTTTTTGTACAATATTTTTCCGGGGTTACTTTTTCAGTTGAGAGCCGATCGTGGTGTTGTCGATCACCCTCGCTATCGAGTTTCCCGGAGGGTTACACTTAATACATTTCGGTTTATAAACCCCTGGATGACCACATCCATAACAAAATATGGACCTATCAGCCAGACAATCAACATATCTGTGTCCCTCACTACCACAATTCCAGCAAATCAATGAGTTATTCTGAAAATGTCTTATACGATCTAATTCCGACACTTCTACAACGTTTTCCAAGTGATCGTGTATAGGTTCAAATTCAATTTCATTTATCTGACGTCGAGGGGGTCTATTATTAAGCTTTTCCACGTCCTCACATAGCACTTCTCGTCGAAGCATAAGGTGACGAAGATGAGACACTGATTTTATATCCAAATAAAAAATTTCCTTTCGCCAATTGGGGCGAATATTACGACGGAGAATCTCTACCAATTCTAATTCTTGCATAGGGTATCTTAATCTATCACTAAGATCGAGAATAGAATGATAAAAATCATCAAATTTCTCCGTGTCCTTTTGCCTTCTATCTCTAATTAATTCCCTTACATCGATGTCTGACAAATGATCTCGAAAATGCGCACATAACGCCACACACAACTTATCCCATTCTAATTTGGCAACTTTCGACCTATATCTCCAAAACCAAGCCGATCCTTTACCAGTAAACAAAATGTGGATGTGTTCGCACAAAGCATGAAAATCACCTCCTAAACTATCTCTAGTTAGTGAAGTAATCATATATATAAATTTGTCTACAGGCATCCTGTCATTTGAACCGCTAAACGTTATGTTCCAACTTTGAATCAAGTGTGATATTTTACTATTATTAGTAACAATTGTAGACAAAATTGAATTTCTATTCACCACATTATCAGAACGCAAAGGTTGATTTAGTCGAGAGTTCATTTCGGAAAAATTAAAATTAGAATGAGGCAAACTTTGACTTCCTGGATCCAATTCTGGAAAAATTTCCTGTGGAAATTCCGGACGTGCTTGAGGAACAATACTTAATCGATTTACTTGATAAGATAACGATTTGGCAATTTCCTCTATTTTTGCAAATTCATTTTGAACGTGTGACGAAACCATTTCCCTAATTGCATTATTAATATTTTCATCAATCAAACCGGGTCCAGCCCTATCTTCAGGTATATTTCCACTATCGGGCGTAGCTCCAGTAGACCAATGTAAAGGATTGCTTACATTACCAGCACCAGCCCTAGTTCGGTGTGCGCCCGAAAGATGTTTACTAGTTTTCTTTGGAACTGCTCCTCGAGAATTATTAAAAGCGTCTAGTAGATTCGGAACATTTGCAGTTGGAAGAATTGTGACCTCTACCAGTTGTTCCTTTTCACACGGCTTCCTACATGTTGGACAGTTGCCATACTTTAAAACCCAATCATGAATACACACTGAATGAAAAACATGTTTACATCTAGTCGAAGTGACAGGTCCCGAACCTGACATAGGTTGTGAACAAACTAAACAAACATATTCTTCTGAACCGCCCACATTAGGGGTTACCTCATTACTATAACGAACAGCCATTAATAATAACAAATTAAGAATACCATACAAAGAAATAAAAGTACAACAAAAATACTAATCGAAGTTATAACGATTTGCGTTTCCTTCTTAAAAGATTACTGACTTAATAAAAAAATCAATTCATAAATTTTTGTTTTACCTAATGTTCCAAACTTACAATTACAAAATTAACTTCCAATTTAACAACTTCAAAATACATATTATGAGGAATTATACGAGGCAATATTTTCGAGTTAACTCTTAAATTAAAAGTAGGACAAACAACCAGATATAATACAAAGTTTTTGTAACTCCTAATACTAACAATCAAAAGTAACAACGAAATACCACGACGTACAACTCAGAGAAAAAAAACCATGTGAATACGTAAATCTTCAAACAGAAATCTAATATCATTAGCGGTCAGAGTAATAACAAAATTATCAATAACAATGCAATTCCTGCTATTCTAACTAAAAATCTTTCAAAGAATTACGACAGTGAAATTTACCTATACTTCTGCCAGAAAAGTATTTAAAGTGGGGTCATGTGTTTGATAAAATTACACAATCCGATTTACAACAAAACCCGAAGGCTTTTGCAATAAGGTACAACCTTTTAAAGGAGGTATTCAAAATAATCCACCTTCTAGGGCATGCCCCACGTTGGGCGCCATTTCTGTAATAAACGGTACCAAAACCCAATGCCTCTGAGCTATCGGCGTTCGCACGTACTGGCAAAGGCTAGTTCTCGTCGGATGGGGGAGTGATTCTTGCCGACGCACTCAGAGACGCCTGTATTACAAAAAGAAATCTACGTGCTTAAAATATTTTGAAACAATCGGAAACTAAAGAAATTGTCAAATGGAGATTAAGTGAGGCCAGCTGTTATACCCCTAAGAGCCCTTCCCAACCTTTGGTTTCCTAACAACCTATTTCTAATTTTATTGGAAACCCATAGTGAAGTGCGAGTTCGGACTTATGCTATAAACACATAGACGACTGCAGCTACACGACTACAGCCTGTCAAAAATAAAATACACACGTTTATATGAAAACGATTATTTTGGCACCAACACAACTACACGGCTACCCGACTACTTTTGCCGCTGTAGTCAACTTAGGTTAATTTCTATTTTTGTTGGCTGCAAAACAAAAATAGTGTTGACAATAAAACAAAATATGTAACAAATTAGTGCTTAAAAATATTTTATTTTGTTAAACACAAAAAACGTCGCAACATCAAATGGTATAATTGCATTAATATTCAAGAGGGGTTATATAAATTTATTTTCACGTTATAATAATGTATTATAAATAAGTAATTGTATTTTTAAGTGAACTTTATATACGTGTCTACAACCAAGCATGTTGTTCTATTTTAATAAAGAAAAAAAAGATGTAATTGGCACTACTGAAACAAAAATGTATTTGTATCAGGGATGTTAAATGGAGTTTTCAATTTTGTACCAACATCCAAAAAAAATTGTACTTTTTGGACGTTGACGGTACCATTTTTTTTAAATTTATTAAAACAACAAAAAAAAAAATACATAAAAATTCTCTTGTACAGAAAAAAACAAAACCTTCCAATAACATACATTATATGTATGAATAAAATAAGGCATAAAAAAGTCTTATGAATATATGAGACCAAATCATGGAATTATTTGTTTAAACTATTTGGAATTTCTACATCATAGCAGCATAAATTTGTCGCTCTTAACCAATCCTTAGTCTGTATGAGACTTGATAATGTTGGCTAATGTAGTCTGTTTCTTTCCTTAGTTTTTATTATATTTTGAAAAGAAAAAAACTCTTTCCACATTTGCAGACCAGTGTGGAATGGATAAAATTCCAGCAACGACTAGAAATGTCTGGAAACATATTGACATTCAGTTCATTTTGAAAATTAGCTACTACCGACCAAAAACTACAAACGTTTTAATTTTTTAACGACTTCAGTTAAAAAAATTTTAGTTTTTACTCTGGCTCAAGTAATATTTTTACTAAGAAGGCAAGAATGGAGCAAAATTAATGATTAATCGGTTTTTTGTTAAAGTTCTGCCTATTATGGAGGCTATAACTTTTCTAAAACATTGGGTTCTGATGAGATCTTTAACCAGATCGAAATACTAGTATTAACCTAGCTAATATGTTTGATTTGCTTTATTTTTGTAAATATACGGAGGTTGAGAGCTCGTTCTAAATTAAACATATATAAGATTGTTTGGAATTTTCTTTCATTTCTTTAACAATAATTTAATTTTCGTTTGAGTTTGAATTTTAACGTCTTTTTCAGACAATTGCAGTTAATACTATAATTAATATGCAATTTTATTTGATTTAATTGTGAAAGGCGTGGTAGAGAAGAATGAGTGTATTTTCTAAAAATCATAACTACATTGCAAATATTCAATTTTTTCTGAATCAGACTGCGCAGTTTCTGGTATTGAACGTTCGTCAGTGACCCTGTTTTTTTTTTGAATTTTTGAATAATGTAATATTTGTTATGTTTTTATTTGTTCGATTGCGTCTATATGAAATTTTTCTGTGCAATCACTGACCGTGGTATAGATAAACTGATTTCTAATGCCACATGCACTCGCACTACACGTTAGACAGAGCGCTTTAGCCCTCTGAGCTATAGTTAGGTCGAGTTTTGTTGTGATTAAAACTAGTTTTATTTAATACACGGTGTTTTTGTTCTTGCATACATAATCTCAGAAGTACAACTCCAACAACACAACAGTTCTATTTTTAGAAACTCACCTCACTCTAATGTCCACTGTTTTCCCATATGTTATAAGTGATGCCATATCTATATATCAATTTTCACTTCTTCAGAATTTTAATAAATTCAAAATAAAAGTGAAGTTGGCTGCAACAAGTGTCAATATATGTAAGAGCTGCCAGATAAATTTTGTAAAAAATCGTAAATTTTTAATCGATATTAAAAAAAAAAAAATGCCAACTTTATTCTTCAAAATCCTTAAAATGATGATAAATCGTAAAATCTGGCGGATATAGTCGCATATATTTTAAGAGCTCATTACATAAAACGAATAAATGCAATGAAAAAGGACACAATAACAATTTGTTTGCTATACTAAAAATTCAAAAAGGGGAAAAATTAAAAATGTTTAAATTGTACCAAATGAGTAGCGGTAGTACCACGGTACTTTAGAAGGTCAAAATGTACCAAACAAAGTACAATTGTACCAACTTTAACATCCCTGATTTGTATAAAAAACAGCTATTGATATTTTTAAATTGAATCGTGATCAGCTGTTTACTATGCTGCTGTCGTTTCCAAAATAATAAGTAGCTGACCACACGGCGACGATTGCAGTCAACGGCATTTGCAGTCGTGTAGCTCTGCAGTCTGCTGTGGTCTATGTGTTTATAGCATTAGGCAAACGAAATTATCTTAGTAGCACAACATTTTATTCACAATTTTTCAAGGCATAACAAATAAGAAGTTACATATACTAAGACTTTAAAAGTCCAATAAAAAAAAAATACAATTATTACGAACTATAACTAACAACTACGGCTTATTAGGAATCAATGGTAATTAAAAGTAAGCATATGAACGAAGTGAAAATTAAATACTCGGACATAAGTGTGACAAATTAGAGTAACAGTGATATCGTTATGGTAAGTTGAATTCTGTTCGAAATTATAGGAACATAAGAATTTAAGTCCTGAACGTTTATATCACCTAATAACGGTTTCCTAACTAACAATCATTTATGATAGGGTGGGTCGAAAGACAAAATAATATCTTAGATATACCTTCATTTATGGGTACTTACATACAAACAATTTACTCACATTTACATCCATGACGATCCGCCAGGCCTGTCGTTCGGTGGAGTTGTTGTTGGTAGAGCTGATCCAGTGGTGCTAAATTCAAATTAAACAATATTATTTTATCCAAATTATTACCACCCCTATCATGACAAAGTGGTTAAGTATTAAAGTTTCACTCTTATGTTTCTATATATTCGTGTCGTTGATCTTATAGTATATTCAAAAAAATGAATGTAAGGTGTCTAGCTTCCAGCTACTGCTCAATAATACTCTTAGTTATCGACATCGATATCGACCCTAGGGTCAGCTAGACCCTAGACATGCGATCATTAATTTAATAGTTTAAATCGTCGTTCACAAAAAAAAATCCGAGCAAAGACGCATATGAACCTGGAGCAAATCACAAGAACAAACAAAAAATTAAATTTTATTCAAATATTACCCGGAAGAAACTCACCAAGTCCCGGGATTTTATATAGGTTAACTCCAACGTTGCTAACTTTTCCCACGAAAAGTTTATAACGATAAAAAAACCCAATTTCAGAATGGGCCAATAATTTTGATAATATCCAATATTATTAACTAATATTCCGTATTTAATTACGTTGGTAAAATTTTAATGACCGTATACCAAATAATTTCAAATAGAATTTTTCTTAGTATTTGCACAAGTTATTCTTTTAATCACCAAACACGTTTTCATTCATCGTCCAAGAATTATACTCCCTAAACCATAGGTTTGAAGCATGTGGGTGAAAAAAATTGTTTTCGAACTAAAGTTGCTGATCAAAAACAAAAAAATTAAATAGTTAATACGCAATTGCAATGGTAATATCAATCGTATGCGTGTATCATGATCTGCTCGAATGTGTAAATATGTATCCACGTGTGTGGTATCCAATTAGCCCTTATCAAACAAAAGAGACTAACAGTAATTCACACGATGCGTAAGCAATGAAAAAAAATTCTGTCAAACCTACTTATGCTCTTTACCACAGCCACGATAGATAACCAACAACATATTTACATCTCTCGATGGCCACTTCAAACAATAATCAATTGCAATTGTTTTTAAACCTCAAACGTAACCATGGGTCAAATTTAATTTCAACCATTACACTTCCGCCAACGCTCCCAAAAATGTTGTTGTATCCACTCTATTAATTTGTAACTTTTAAGCGAAGCAAGGTTAACGTTGCATAAATTTGGTTCTGCTAATGCAGTTAATGGGCGACCGATTAAAAAATGTGCTGGTGTTAAAGGTCATAAATCGTTTGGGTCACTAGACAGGGGTGTAAGAGGGCGGCTGTTGAATATGGCCTCTGCTTGACAAACTATGGTGTTCAATTCTGTAGCATATAACCAAATTTTAAATGAACAAAATCAGCAAGTTTTTCCATCGAGTACAAATAGCAGTAGCACGTATGATTTTCCGGCCTCTATCTCGTCGGCAATTTGGGGGGATTCTAGTAGCTATCATAGCTCGATAATTAAGAAATTGTATGAACCGAGAATTATTTTATTTGTACGTGCTGGATGAGGATTATAAACTGTAGAAGTGAAAAAGTAAAATGGAAAAAATAAAGACAGGAAACGGAAGACATTTGAAGGGAGTTGAAGACACTCTGTTGACCGAATGTGTATAGGTGTTAACACATAATATTTCCCCTCCCAACCATGACCATATTGTGGAAAGCCTGTAGTTTATATTTGGTCCCAATCATGTTTTTCCCCTACCTGACTATCTAGTGAGAAATCATAACACCGAAATTTAGTGTAACATTATAAAATTCATAATTTTATTGAAATAAAAGTAGCGAAAAAAAATTACCATAACTTAATGTTATTAAAATCTAATTAAAACTAGCTTATATCGATAGCTAATATGAAGTGAGACGAAGAGAGCGCTATATTTAACATAATTCAAACCTAAAAATTTAATAAAAAAAAATGTTTCACAAACAAAAAAGAAATCAATCACCAAAAAAATTAATGTTCAAAAATCAAAAAGCTGAAAAGAAGAATTAAAGGTCTATATCTAGTTCGGATATCAGGGTAGATATAATATAAACAAATTAATAAAAAAATATTCGAATTAAAAACGATTGAACTCGCGATTCATAACGTGTCAACCGAATCACAATGATATTAAATAAATATCAAAACAAAACGATAAAAACATAAAAAAAAATTTATAAATTATCAAAACTTTTTAAAAAAAATTAAACTTTATTTATGAGCGACGAATTCATTCCTTTAAGTGAATGTAAAATAAACTTTAAACTAAAAACGCAATGTAAAAACTTTCCCGAATATTTACTAAGAAAAATAATGAAAATAAAACCAATGTTTAATCTGAGTGATCATTTAACCAAGCAAGCGGAATAAAGAATGCATTCTTTTAAATACCAGTGGAAAAAAATACAAAATTTATAAAAGATCGCATTCCTTTAAAGGCAGGCAACAATGCAAAAAAAAAACTTCTTTATAAAATATTAGTTTAAATGAATTTTGAAATTTAATTTCTTAAAAAAAAAAGGATTCATTCCTTTATAGGAATGGGTAATAATTTGCTTTTAATATTTGGGAATAAAAAAAATTTAATTTTTAATGTGAAATAAAAAAAAATACTTTTTATTATATTAAAATTTGGATAGATTAAAATTTATAATTAATGAAATCATTCTTTTGAATGAGTGGAAGAAATTTTATATTTTAAAATGAATTAATGATGATTTCATTCTTTTTAACGAATGAAAAGAAAACTTTTATATGAAACTACTCTTTTACAGGCAGGAACAAAAATTATTTAAAAAAAATTATGAATTTGATGGTTAATAGGGTTAAAAATCCATAGAATGAAAATTTATATTCTAAAATAAATTAAGGAAGATTTCATTCTTTTAAATGAATGAAAAAAAAATTGCTTGAACTTGAAAAAAAAGAACTTACTGTTTTATAAAAACAGTAAAAAAAAGTATTTAAATAACACTTGAGGGAATACAAAATTTATAGAATTATAAATTTATATTCTAAAATTTATGAATAAAGAATTCATTCTTTTATATATATATTTAAAAATATTTACTTTTAATAACAGCTAAAAGAATGCATGCTTAATATAATAAATTTGTTTTGTTTTAAATGTAAATTGATAAAGAAAATGAATTTACTCTTTTAAATGTATGAATTACAAGAAATTCACCACACTTGCTCTTTACAGAAAATTCTCTCTTCTTTCCTTTTGCAATATATTTTTGTTGTTGTCGAACATAAATAAATAAAATAAATAATTAAAATTATGTTTGTATGGATTAATTACCAAATTTAAACTTTTTATACCACATTTGTGGTATCAAAATTTAAGT
Source organism: Delia radicum (assembly GCA_021234595.1). Classification (NCBI taxonomy): domain Eukaryota; kingdom Metazoa; phylum Arthropoda; class Insecta; order Diptera; family Anthomyiidae; genus Delia; species Delia radicum. The sequence continues at coordinate 171,571,818 of CM037854.1, read as the reverse complement.
TAGAGAATTTTTCGATAAATTAGCGTTATCAATTTTCTAATAAAATGATCACTTTTACTAAAATTAAACTTTTAACACTGTTTGGTTAACAGATGTACCCAAAAGTTAACATTGATAACTTCTGTTAATAACAGAATACAAGAATGTTAGGTTTACCTTAACAGTGGTACTGTTGATGCCTTAACAGTGGTAAAAGCTTGATTTTAAGACAGATTAAAGAGAGTAGACAAAAAATTAAATAAAATGAAAAGAAGTACTTACAGCCTTTTCACTCCCACGTTGAAAGATCTTTCACGCTGGAACAATGCTGATTTGATGAAAATGATGATGTTGATGTTGATGAAAAATTATAACTTAAATAATATTGTAATAAAAGTTCATTGCCGATTTTTAAAGTAAAAAAAAAAATATTAAAGTATTTTTTTTTTACAAGGAAAAAACTTTTTTTTTTAGTGGTAAATAAACCGGGGAAAAACGATCTGGTTATCGAACTAGCCCCGTTCGTTTTCTCTTTTTATATTTTTGTTTTGCTAAGCACTTTTAATAAACATCAAACCGAAATGATTTTTTTTTAGTTACACGTTTTGTTCGGAATTCGGTTTTTAATTAATTTTTAGTAAATTTTATAATTTTAGTACCTTTTGTACTATTTAAATTAGATAACCCGGGTAAAAAAAATACGCGATTCTTTTTGATTGTTGCAATAGTGTTGGTGATAGTAAATTTAATATTAAAAATTAAATTTAAAAATTGTAAAATGAAATTTATAAAATATGTATACAAAAATGAAATAAATCTTAAAATCTTGTTCTTTTGTTTCACTCTCTATATGCTTTTATGTTCTTTTTTTCAGATTTTAGTGTTTAATAGTTTTTCAATGGAAAAAAAAATTTTTTTGTAATTTAGAAAGTTAATCGACTTTGATCTGTGATAAGAAATTCTGTGATATTAGTTTTTAGTTTTTGCATCGTTTTTAGTTTGTTTTTGGTCTTAGTCAATTTTAACATTCAACTTTTTTTCTTAGCCTTTAAGTTCTTTATAGTTTTAGCCAATTGTGTTTTTACACTCACAGTTTTATGTCAGATTTTAGTGTAGTTTGTTTTAGCCGACTTTTCCTTTTTACACTTAAAATTTTTGTTAGTTATCTTTTTTCTTTTACACTCAAAAATTTATTTTGTTTTAAATGTAGATTTAGGTTAGCAAAATTTTCATTTAGTTTTAGAGAAAAATTGTTTTATTAGCATTCACTTTTATAAAACTTTTTATGACTTTTCATACACTTTAGGCTTTAGTTTTCTATAGAGTTTTTCACAGTTTTTCTACACAGAATTTTCACAGACTTCACTATCACAATTTACACTAGATTTTCCCTAATATTTTTTTTTTTTACATTGTTGTATTGTTTTACTATTTATGTCCTTACGTGATAAATTTCAGCTATGAGGCGAATAAAAAAAGAAATATACATAAGAGGAAATTAATAGGTAATAAAAAATGTTCTTTAAGAAAATAGGCACATGAGTTCTTTGCCAACAATGTACTGGGCTAACAAATATATATAAATATGGATTAATAAATTAAAAAAACAAAAAGCAAAAAAAATATTTTATATTAATTCTTCTTTTTCTTGCGTTGTAATTGTTTTTAATAGAAACAATTATAGTTCAGAGATTTTTAAATTTTTTGACATATAGATTGTTTTAATATTTTAGGTTTTGTGTGTTAAAATTAAGTTATGAATGAATAAATAAATCAAGTTATATTTATATATTCAAGCTAAATAAAAATGCGTTTTCCCAACCAAAATCCCACATAATGAATGAAAAAAAATACAATTAAAAAAAAAATTATAGTACGCTTGGCTTTATTAATTCAAATATCATTGGTTGTTGTCAAATATTACCTGTGTACTTATTTTATTAAACAAAGCGACATAAACCTACTCCATCCAATGCTGGCAAGCAACTAACCAATTTTTTTTCGGTTTCTCTTTTTATTTTTATTTACGTTCGGGTTGTGTGTGTGTGAAAAACGATTAGACTTCGTTGTTTCAACAAGTGTTTGCGCATCACTGCCCTACACTGATTTAATGTCAATATTTAGTTTTATGATTTGAATAAATATTGTTAGGTCACTAAAATTTTGTTTTAACAAAAAAAAAATAATGACATATGTGAAAATGTTTGGATAAGGAAAACGTGTGTAATTTGTAATCGAGAGATCAACGTCGTCGTTCCGCTACGTATTTTTCAACACAATTTTGCAGATATAAAGGACTACACTTTGAATACTATATATGTAAATACCGCTGCAAAAGTAGTTAAAAACAAACGAAATTTCACTTCAAAATAGGATGACTTACATTTCATTAAATTCAACTAACATTGTCATTCGTTTTTAACCGTTGATAAAATGAACTACAAATGTAGTAAACAATTGACTAATGTTTATTTGTTTTATTTTTTTTTGTAATTAAAATAAAAAACTGATCAAATGAATGGAAATTCATAGTACATTTATTTGGTGTGTTTTTTTTAATGAACTACAAATGTAGTCAAAACTGAAATTTCGTCAACAAATAAATACTTTTTCGTTTAAAAATATTACTTACTCAAACAACTACAAATATTTACAGCAGCAGTTTCTTGAGTGTATGCCTCAAAGAGTTGTTTTTGCCTCAATTATGTTTTAAGTGAAAACTTAATAATATAATAATAATAATCTTTATTTTGTTTTTTCTCAAATCATTATATTGGATTAATTTAAATTTAAATACTTAAACAAAATATAATTTTAAAAAAGGGGTTTAAATGACAATAACTATAAAGTTGTCTGTCATATATCATTTTATTTTCATATATTTTTACTAATTGAATTCATCTATTAAAAATTTTCTATACTTCAAAGGACCTGTAACATAATTATAAATTATATTCCAACCATCATGTAAGTTACCATTTAATATATCATTCAACTCATTCTCTTCAATGATCGTTTTCCCAAAATACCTGAGTCTGAATTCTCTTAATATTGGACATTTTCCAATGAAGTGCTGTAGTGTTTCATCTTCTCTCATATTGCATAAAGTTCACATCTTGTTGTCTTCATTTCTGAAACTATTAGCGTTCAGGGGCAGCATACCACATCGTGTTTTAACAATAACAATACTTGTTTTGATTCTCTAACTCTTTTATGTACTTTTCTCCAATATTGTGATTCAGAAATCTATAAAAACGAGTATTACTGAATAATGCTCCTTCCATCTTTTCACTACGACTTTTATTTTTAATTCCTGTAGAATTTACATTCCTTTCCGAATTCAATCTTGCGTCGATATGTTTTCATTATCAAACGTGATGTTGAAGTCTGCTCCCAGCCGGTTTATTTCTTTTGCCCAATAGCATCTTTTGTTTAAAATCAAAATTGATAGTTTATGGGGTAATCTGTTCTCGTTATATTTAAATATTGTGTTGAATATATAGTTCATATGCAAGTTAAGAGTATAGAAGTGGTTATCCTCGGCATTTGTTTCTAGTGATAAGGCATAGTTTGGCGTGAAATCTGGCAACCTTAATATTCTTTTTATAAAATACCTTTGTAAAATATCGACCTGGTTAAATAGAGAACATCCCCAAACTTGTGCTAAATAGGACTGAACTGATCTACAAACAGCTTGGAAAAGCTGCCATTTTGATTTTAGTGCAATTGATATTTTACCAATAAAGTTTTGCCAAGTACAGTTTATACTGTTTTTAGCCAAGACACCGAGGTAACAAAACTCATTTACGATTTTTACTTGTTGTCCCTTATAAATCCATCTCTCTTGCGTTGAAAGCCGACCACCTTGTCTAAACACCATCATAGCCGATTTTTCTAAATTTACCTCCATGTTCCACTCATTACAATAAGATTCTAATTTATTTATCATTTTCTGCATTGTATGTATGTTGTCTGACAACAGAACTATATCGTCTGCGTAAAGAAGTAACCGTATATTGGTTCCTCCTACTCTTAAACCTCCTTCTAACGTAGTGTGAAGATCGTTTAGGTACAAAGTAAATAACAAAGGATAAAGAAGTCAACCTTGGCGTACACCAGAATATGTGTTGAAGCTTTCTGATATTTCTTTACCAGTCCATACTGCTGATTTTGTGTTCTCATATATATTCTCAATTAGGTTTAGCATTTTTGTGGATAAACCTAGCATATGTAATTTATATATCAATAACTTTCTTGGCACTTTGTCAAAAGCTGCCTTGAAATCCACAAAGAATGCATAAACCTTCTTTTTTCCCTCAAATTTTAGGTGCACAATTGATGCTAAGTTGTAGATATTATCTATAGTTGAATAGTTTGGTCTAAAGCCAGCTTGAAATTCATTAAGTATTTCATGTTTTTCCACCCATCTTTGAATTCTTGAGTTTAAAATACCCATTAGAATTTTAGCCACAGAGTTTATGAAAGTGATTCCCCTATAATTACAGGGAGAATCAGCATTACCTTTTTTAAATATTGGGAATATAATAGTTTCATTAAACGTATCATCTACTTTTCCATTTTCAAATATGATGTTGTAAATAGCTGTTAGCTCCGAATAAAATTCACGTGATGCATTTTTGAAAAATTCATATGGCACTCTATCAATTCCTGGTGCTTTGTTTGTTTTTGCCTTGTATAGAGTTTTGCAAACTTCATCAATACTAATTTCCTTATCCAGATCATCATCTACTTGTAACATTTCCGCATAGTGTATATTACTTAATATATTTCAGCTTATTTTCGATTTTATATAAATGGATCGATCAGATTTTTATAAAATAAAGCCTTGTATTTTTTTTTTTATCAAAATATGAATATAAAAGTGTAGTCTTTGTTATAGTTTTGAAAATAAATATTTGGCCACGCTTAGGTATGATGGAAGGTATACAAAATATTTGTCTTAAATTTTTATAAAATTCTTCGTTGTATTTATGAAAACTTCATAAATATGATTAATAATTCATGACATATGATTTATAAAACATTTTCATTAATATGATGAAACTTTTTTAGCTGAATGTAGATTGGCTATGCAAATATAATTTACTTTGGCCAATTTGTTTTTAAGTAAATATTAAGAATAAATTTTTTTTTAAAATTTTTTAAATTAGCAAAAATTGTTACTAAAAACATATATTATACTAAAAATTTGTACAAAAATAGTAACAATTTTTTGCCGGAGTGTAGGCCATGCATCTGACCAGCTTTAATTTATTTTAGGCTCACAATATCAACTTATCTTCAAGAGTTAAGTGTATTCTAAATCATTAGAAAACGTCAATCGTATGATAAAAGGCATCAAAAAGAGCCAACTTAGTCATTTTTGGCAAATTTAACCTCGGTTTTCTCAAAATTGTGACGTGATGAAAAAATTTGGATGCCGGGTTAGGAATCTGATCATTAAAGGCTATATAAATCACATATCGTCATTCAAACCAAGGAAGCTTGTCGAGGTGTGTAATTCATTTGCAAAACATGAAGTCACAAAAACGCTTCCTGTTAAATAAATGGCTAAAAGATCAGTTTAAATGTATAGTACTCACTAATGCCATTCAGTTTTATCAAATAATGTAAAGATTCAACCTCCAAGAAGTCCCAAGAATTTTCTGGAGCTTACTAAAATTTGGAAGTTTTATTATTTTTTATTTCTTAAAAAGACCATTTCTAGGATATAGAATCATAGAAATAGTCTTTTTATGAAATTATTAAAAACACAACTAATTTTGATATAGAAATTATTTTATAAAAAACTAAAACCAAAACTATTGCCATTTCCTACTTACTTTGTTTTCATAGTCTGAAAATTTAATATTTTAATTGGTAAATCGATATAAGAAAAGTTGAAAGTTTGATGTATCATAAAATTTAATATAGCACCACTTACAATAACATAGTCTGCTGATTCTTTTTATATAGAATATAAATGTTCGTGTGTCATTAAAATTTCTAAAAAATTGAATTTTTTATTTTTAGACACATTTTAAAATGTTCCCTCAAAATATTTTATAGGTAAAATGAACAAAAATACTCTTACTTTTTAAAAAAATATTCGTTGTTTTGCCAAAAAAAAATATTTCATAAAACGAACTTGCGTCATTTCGTAAAGTGTTCGTATATTTTCTTTGTAATATTTCACGATATTTTTGTTTTCTTACGAACATTTCTGTACTACTAAAATATTGTATATGTTAAATAAACGAACAAATTTATAGATTTACGAAATGTTTCGTTGATTTGAGGAACAGAATATTATGTAAAATTAAGAAATATTGGTTTTTCTACGAAAATTAAAATTCTTTTATTTTCCAAAATATTACAAGTAAAGCCAACACATTCACTTATCAAAAAAATATGTTAAGGATATTCTGAGCTTTGAAGTTCCTAATCGTTGCCTTCGATTTCTATAAAAAAAAGAATAAAAATGTTTAAATTAAACATTTTATAATCAATTAGGAAAGTACTCACAGTTATTTGTTTAATGTAGCACTAGAGACGCCAACTTATCAGAAAAGCCCCCTCCCTTTATGGGAAATGTGTTAGGGACGCTGGAAGTTATAAAGTGCAATTGATTGTCTTCGATTTACATAAAAGTGTAATTGATATGGTTACATTAAATATTTAATAATCAATTGGTATATTATTTTTTTTATTTATTAACAATTAATAGCTAAAAACAAATTGTAAGAAAACACTTTTTGTTTTAACACGAATTTTTAAAGCAAAAGTTTTTTTTTTTGTTTACAAAAATTTTGTGCAAATTATGTAAAATTCGTTATTTTAATAAGCTTTTTGACTTAAAATTAAAACTATTGAGAGACCAAACATAAATTTGAGAAAGTTTTGTATTATTTACAAAAAATCGTATATGCTTCATCTTAAAAATTGTGTTCGTAATATAAATATAAATTTTCATAATATACGAATTTAAAGTTGCAATAGCAATTACAAAAATTTATTAATATTCACAAAATTTTCGTGCAATGCACAAGATTAATTTAACGAAATAAACTTTCGTGTTTCTGTACATGAAATATTTTGAGTGTAATGAAACATATCTGAATACCCTTATTTAAATCGATTTATATTTAATTTTGCAGATAAATAATGCCAACATAAGTGTGTGGTTTATAAATCTATTGACAATGAGTTCCCGTCTTAATATGTATACCGTTGAAGTGGGTGATACCAATTTCACCATCCTAAACCGATACCAAAATTTAAGACCTATAGGGTCAGGTGCTCAAGGAATAGTCTGGTAAGTAGTAGTAAAAATGAAGAATATTACAACAATTTAATTTAATTTTTGCCCATAGACAAGCTCGAATTCGCGATTTTAAAGAAATTATAACATTAAAAATGTAGGTAGGTACAAAGAATTAGAGTTAAAACAAATACAAATGTAATTGTAAAGGCGAAATTCTTCATAAAATTAACTAAAATCTTAATTTTTTTAACTATTAAAAAACACTAGCAATGTAGACAGTGTCGCACACTGGTCTGACTTGTATGGAGTTGGTGGACAGTAGATATATCAACGTGAACCGTTGGTTACGGCTTCATAACAATGTGAGAATTATTTAATAAAACAATGTTCATGGTTGATAGATCCATACCCACCTCCTGCCGCCAAATGCACGGTGGGGAAAATTGGACTTTTTTGAGCAAATTTGCCTACAGCCCACAGTTTTTAACGAATTTGAAAAAAAATAAATTTGAAAAATAACTGATTAAATTCCAGATCGATTCCTCCGATTTTTCAAAGTAATTTCTTTTATGTTCTTAATAAATTGTCAAAATCAGCGAAATTTACATTTTTTTGATACTTCTGCTATAAAAAATTTAAAACTTGTGGTATATAAATAAAATGTATCTCAAATTAAAGATAATTAAAAATCATAAAAGAGAAATCGATCTGGAGTTTATTCAAATGGTTTTTAAATTAAAATTTTTTAAAATTCGTTTAAGCAACAAATTTAGAAAAAAAAAATAACATAATTTGTTTTAATTCACAACAAGTTTTTATAAGATTTAGTTTTACAAAAGAAGTAAAATTAACCATTTATAAAATTGTAATAATTCCCTGTTAAAAATAAACACACAATAAAACCTGGTTAAGAAAAATTCCGAGGTAATAACAAAATTAATTCGTTATAGGTGGGGTTCATATTAACAGGCGTAAACTATATTGGGAATTTTTTATTGTCCAGAAAATAATAAAAAAAATTATAAACTTTTTTAAAAATTGTAAAATTCTTTCATTTGATTTCGTAAAAGGATATTTCTCAATACATTTGAAAAACAAATTCGGTTTAAAATTCACAGAAATTTTAGAAACAATTCGTTTTAAAAATTGTATGAAATTTTGTTTGTGAGACTGCCCAAAACAGTTCGCCTTAACCGATTTAAGCGAGTTCGTGCAGGCAAATGTTTTTTACATTGAAATTATTACCAAAACGTAGGGACTTTCAAATTAGTCCTAATAACCGATGAATCGTCTTAAACTAGTTTTACGAAAGAGTATATACAATAGAGAAACTTCACTTTCCACGCCTCTCAGCAACAAAATACCAAACAAGCAAATTAAAACATTTTTTTCACACTAAAAAATAATTGCAACATGCTGATAAAAAATTGTTACTTAAAACACTCTCTTTTGTTTTGCTTATATTTTGTTGTTTTCTATTAAAATTTAATTTATTTTATTTTTATCTAGCTTATTTAATCGTTAATATTTAAAATAAATAAAAATTTTATTAAATTATTATTTAAAAACATGATAAAAATTGGTTTAGACTTTTACATTTCTGCAGCATGTTTTTATTTTCTCGGTGCGAGTTTACGAAGAAATAAAAAGAGAGCAGATTGAGAGAGACTGAGTTGGATAGAAACCCACTGGTTTTACTGTATATCTATATATATAAAAAAATATTTTTGTATTGTGTTGTAATCTTTATTTAATAAATGAAAATAACTAAAGTAGGTAATTCATAACAATGACTTATAGTCGTCTGTTATCAAAATATATCTTAACAAACCTAAGTTTAAGTAATTATACAAATTCTTCTAATATCATTTTCCTATAATTTAATTAAATTTGTATAGCCTATTCCATCCGTTAGCAATGTTACCATTTAAAATATTTATCAGTTCCATTTCATTAAAATGACCTTTTGCAATGAAATGCTGCAGTGTTTCATCTTCACCAGTATTACATAAACTGCACGTTTTGCTTTCACTACTACTAAACTTATTGGCAAAATATCACATGTAGTTTGAAAATTGTTGTGGTTTGGTGGATGTTTTTGGATGTTTCAATATAATCTCTGTGATCTAAATATCTATAAATACGGGTTCTGCTGTTTAAAGCCTTTTCTTGCATTTGTGCACGCGTATTGTTTTTCGTTTGTTGTCTTGAAAGTCGTTCTTCTTCAGACGTATTTTCAAATCTTATATTAAACTCACTGCCTATTTTATTAATTTGTTTCGACCAAAATATGTTGTGTCTTAACATAAGCAATGAAAGCCTGTAAGGTAATCTGTTTTCATTGTATCGAAAGAAGGTTTTAAAAACGTAGTTCATATGAAAGTTTAGAGTGTAGTTTAGTTTAATTTTTAAATAACAAGTTGCATAAAAATCACTTAACACAACTGCCGCATCTTGTTGCAAAACTTCTTGTACGGTTTCTGTTGAATCAAATTCTGCTACCACTGTCATTAGACCGTCATGCTCAAAATTTTTACGGGCCGATTTTATAATTGGAACTGTTGGTAGTTCCAATGTTTCGGTACAGACTTTACCAACCTTTTCATTTACAGCGTTGCTTGCTTCTACACCCTTGAATAATAATTTTTTACTTTTGATTTGGTCCTCCAGATGCATAATTCTCTTTCGATCCATATCCGCTTGCAGACATTCGACTTGCTCTCTTAACCAACCATTTTGTTTTTTTAATTAATCTACATCACCAGAAATATTTGTTAGTTTATCAAGATTACCTACTTTTCTACTTCTCGGCGCTTGCTCATACTGTTTCTCAGGTTAAGTATCTGCAAAATTACGTTTATTTTGTGCCATAATTAAGTCAGTTTTTTCCTTCACTGTATTATTCAAATGTAACGGCTAAATAACTATAGTGGCAGCACTACACAGGACTGTCATTACGTATCTTTTTTAACCATAGTCATCTTGGCGATAGTTAAAAACGTTACCACTTTTGTTTTGCTTTATGTATGTCTATCATTATCGTGTCGTGTATCGTTTTCATTTGACGTTTGAAAAATGTCAAAAGTAAAAGAGAATGACATTTGTTTTGCTTTATTTTGTTTTAAGAAAGCGGCATTAAAGTGTTTGAAAATTACAAAATCGTAAGTATATTTTGTTTTTCTGGTGTTAGAAAATGTTTAATGTATAATTTTAGGTATGTTTCACAAACGCAATTGGAAAATTTGTTAGCCTTTATGGAAAATAACCCATCGTTGGCAAAAAACTACTCACCTTAATCCACCCAAGGTAGGTATGAACTAAGTAGCCTGTGGAATAAGCTGAAGGATGAATTGAACGCCTTAGGATTCCCCAATAAATCCGTACAAGAATGGAGAAGAGTGAGTATTGCTACATCACTGTTTATAAATATTATATTTAATTTACATCTTTGTTTTAGTATTCCACGGAATATAAATATAAAAATAAATATAAAGTACATTGAGCCATGCTTAGTCCAAAATCGTTTCCCGCAAGCCACTGATATCCACCTGAACCTAAAGTTTCCAAAGTGGCTGCTAGGCCAAAGTGGCTGAACGCTTTCCATTTTTTAAACAAACAGTGTCTATAACATATTTGAAAGCATCTTTATTTAATTTAAATCGCTGAATAAAGCTATATAAAAAAAAATATAAATTAATATAAATACAAAATTTTAAAATGTTCTTACCTCTTTGATGGAAGTGAAAATGGGTCGGATTCATTTCTTAAAAATCTCCTTTTTATACGCAACTGTTTTTTTTCTCCTCTTCAATATTTATTGCTGAAAGAATTAAAACACTGCCACGAAACATATTTATTTATTAACATATAATAATTTTAATACCAAAACGACAATGAATTCATTGTCGTCTAGATATGCTTAACAAAGGCACGACTATCACTCTTAATACCTATCGCCAAAACGATAATCGTTTTATCGACATTCTTACATAAAGCAATGGTATCGTTAAAACGATGTCACTGAGTGACAGTGGTCTTACATAATTCAGGCCCAGGTTTTTATTCACCTTCAAACTGTAACACAACTTGGCACCACTTTTTGTAAATCACTAGTATTTTTATGAAGCGAACAGCTGTTGTTGTTTTTATTTCCAATACAATTTAATATTTAATAATATTTATTTAATATTGAGTGATTTCTTAGATAATTTTTGTTAAAATTTTTGCAAAACAAATTAATATTTAAATACAAAATGTGTTGATATAAATGAAGCGCCCTCAACTATTATCATCTCACCAGTCACGCACTATAACTTTACACAATTCTCATCAACTTTCGGATGGTTTAAAAGGTGATTAAAGGTTTTTTTTACTTTTATACGAGCCGGTTAAAAACACGTCTACACAGAACAAAACCAAGCTTTAAAAAATCTAAAGAATAACGTTACTCACTCACAGACTGACTGACTCAACATCCAGCCTATACCGGTGGAGCTAGGAATTTGAAATTTGGCATGTAGGTCCAGCCTCCAGCGATACGTCAGAAATGATAGGCAATAAGGGAAGAGTGTCCCCCTTGGCGGTCTTACCAAACCATTTGGGAGAGAAAGCTGAAACTTTCTATATGTGTTCTTTCGGATATGACCCAACTTCGTGGTATGGTACACTCAAAAAAAAAAAAGTTTGTAAAGTCAGCAAAAAATTTTGCTGAGTCAGTAAAATTTTAGTCAGGAGGGTGCTAGCAAAAAAATTGCTAATGTCAGCAAAATCAAAGAAAATAAAAATTTTGCAACAAAAGTAGCAACAAAATATTCAATACTAAATAAAATACAACAACATGCCTAACGAAAACTTAGAACAATCAGTAAATAAAATTGGAAATAACGACAATATAAGTCCTGAGTTTAGCAACCAAGCTAAACGATTAAGAGAACTACAACAAGATACTCCAGTGAGCAATAGAAAATCTGTCCGATACTCACAAACACCAAGAAACTCACATTTTGACTCCAATAATCGTGTCAGTATTTTACAATTACTTGATAAGAGATTGGATGAGCATATTCAACAAATAAGAGTGTTGTGGGAAGAGCGCGAAAATAAACTCTTAAACATAATAGACAATTTACAAAAAGAAGTTGCCGGTGTTAATCAGCGTATTGAAACTATTGAATCATCTTCGATTGAAATAATAGATATGAAAGCACAAATAGATGAACTAAAATTGCAAGCTATGAAGCAGGAAAATTTATTTGTGGCTTGTGATCTACGCATTAATGCCGTACCATTTACGCCAAATGAAGACGTCTATGGTATTTTTGATAGCATATGCCAAGCTGTAAATATACAAACTCCATCCGTGAAATCTATCTACAGATTGAGCAATAAAAACAACAAAGAAAAAGAAAATTCTCCAGATGCTGCAATCATTGTTAATCTGTTTTCTCCTTATGATAAAAACTTTGTTTTAAAATCCATTGCTACGTTCAAAAAACAAACCGAATGTAAACAGCTTAAACTGGATCTTATTGGCTTTGATTCCAGTAATTATTTTTTCGTAAATGAAAGTCTTACCGTTAAAAACTATAGAATACTTTTGGAAGCGTCGAAATTAAAAAAAGAAAAACATTTACACTCAGCGTATTCTTTTCGGGGTCTAGTTTATGTTAAACGTACAATGACCGATCAGGCTATCCGTGTTGATAATATTAATCAGTTAAATGATATTTTTCCTGGATCCAATGGGAACCGTGAGCCGCCTAATAATACCTCAAACATCAATAATTTTATCAATTAAACTTTTACATTTACCATATTTTTATTTATTCCTAACTTTTTTAAACGAATTTCTTTTTAATACAATTTCATTTAAACAAAATCAGATATATTCTAAAAGAATTGTTTTTTCCTATATTTGTAATAATATATGTGTTACTATTAGGGCTGCCATTTCCTTTTATTTTAACAATGTCAGATTTAAATAGTGTGAATAGTGGTTCCAAAGATATGGCAATGAATATGGTTCGTATACTTGCTAAGCAAAATAATGGTGTCAAAATTTGTCATATTAATGCACAGAGCTTAAATAATAAGATTGACGAGTTTCGATTTACGTTGAAAGCTCTGAAGTGGATGTCGTATGCGTATCTGAAACATGGCTAGATGAAAAAACACCTGACAATCTTATTTCACTCACGGGATACAATACTTTCCGAGCTGATAGAAAGACTCGAGCTGGTGGCGTTGCCATCTTTGTGAGAAATAACATTCCCTGTAAGTTTTATTGTAAGTCTGGTGATAAGGATGAAGAAAAAGATGAGGATGATGATAAATATGATGAGGAAATAGAGAATGAAAGGAAAAAGGTTAATAAGAGGAAAAAGGTTGATAAGAAGAAAGAGGAAGAAAAACAGGAAAAGGATTTGGTTGAATATATTTTTGTGGAGGCCTTATCGCTTGGTAAGAAAATGCTTTTTGGTTTATAGACCTAATCGTAACGTAGATATAACTAAGTTTATGAAAAAATTAGAAACTATAACTTTGTCATTTACTGATATTTTTATATCTGGAGATTTCAACTCAGATATGCTAACTCAAACCTTTTTAGCTGATAATATGATGTCACTTGGACTAACTGCCATAAATAATAGCCTTCCAACGCACTTCACATCAACAAGAAATAGCCTTCTTGATGTATTTTTCGTTGGAAATATTTCGTCTGTTTTTCTATATGATCAAATTGCAGCGCCATGTTTTTCTAAACATGACCTAATATTTGCATCCTATGATTTTAAATTAATACGGGCACACTTATCGTGATTTCAAAAACTTAAATATGCAACTTTTAATTAACAAGTTTTTAAGTATTGACTGGAATGAGATTTACACCATTCCCTCCGTTGATTCACAATTGTCGTTCATTGAATCTAATATACTACATCTGTATGACTTATTTGTTCCAATAAAAAGTAAACGTATTTCGAAGAACTCCAAACCTTGGTTCAATCAATCAATTAGGCGTCTAATTAAGCAAAGAGATATTGTATACACAAGGTGGAAACGTTTTAAAACCACGGAGTTGCACGATGAGTATCGTCGATTAAGAAGAGATACCACTAGTCTAATTAGAACAACAAAATCTGAATTTTATTTTCAACGTTTTTCCAGTGCGCTAAACTCCAAAAAAACATGGCAAACTATAAAAGAAATCGGTATAGGAAGAGTAGAAAATAACAGGAATTTCTCGGCTGATGTAAACGAAATTAGTAACACTTTTATTAACATACCAATGGTTGATTCTAACCCTGAATACTACAATTTCACAAATTCCTCAGCAATAAATTTACAAACCAATAACTCAATTCTCAATTCAACTGAAAATAGTTCATTTGTCAACAACCGTGATTCCAATTCACACGCTGATTTAGGTGATTTATTTGAATTTAAATGTGTTAATCAATTTGATATCGTTTTGAGCTGTTCAAGAATCAAGTCAAATGCTGTTGGATTTGATAATATGCACCCAAAATTTATAAAAATACTTTTGCCATTTCTTCTACCTTATATAACATATCTTTTCAACAACATAATCATAAAAAGTTCTTACCCACTTAAATGGAAATATGCAAAGATTATACCTATTCCTAAATCAAACAAGGAATTTAGGCCAATTGCAATCCTTCCATTTCTATCTAAAGTCTTTGAAAAGTTGTTGCATACTCAAATAAGCGATTTTATCAAAAGAAATAACTTACTTACTGAAAGACAATCAGGTTTTCGCCCTAAGCATAGCTGTGTCACAACTCTATTGAGTGTTTCAGAAGAAATAAGGCAACAAATTGATATTGGAAAAGTGGTTCTTTTGGTACTCCTTGATCACTCGAAAGCATTTGACACGGTATATCACTTTATATTATGTGAAAAACTGAAACATATGTTTAATTTCAGTAACACCTCAGCTAAACTTATGTCTTCGTACCTATCTGATCGTTCACAATCAGTATTTCTACATAACCGTATGTCTACAACAGTCCCTGTATCAAGAGGTGTGCCTCAGGGCTCGATTTTGGGGCCCCTTTTATTTTCCATATATGCTAATGATCTACCAGCTAAACTAAAATATTGTAATATACATATGTATGCTGACGACGTCCAGGTATATCTCAGTAGCACAATTAAAATGCTGAATACATCAATTTCAAAGCTTAATTATGATTTAAGCAACATACATAAATGGGCATCTGCAAATGGGCTTTGTCTCAACCCGCAAAAATCTAAATGCATCGTTATACATAAACGATTACAGAATCTTAATCCTGTTTTTGACGTGAAACTTAATAACAAGCAAATCGAAGTCGTAACCTCTGTCAAAAACCTTGGAATTATATTCAATGACATCCTCTCCTGGACGAATCACGTCAACAATGTTGTGGGAAGAACATATGGAATGTTAAGAACACTCTGGGCCACTCAACACTGCACCCCATTAAAAATTAGAATGCTTCTTGCTAAAGCTTATTTAATACCATCTTTGCTCTATGGATGTGAAATTTTCTCAAACTGCGATGCTGCTAGTAAGCGTAAACTTGAATCCATTTACAGAAATATTGTAAGATATGTCTTTGGTATTAGAAAATATGGCTCAGTCACCTTATTTACCAAAAAACTTTTCGGAATCTCTTTCGAAAATCTCCTTCAACTACGAACTCTTTTATGTTTACACAAAATTGTCTATGATAAAACACCAAAGTATCTACATGACTTACTTAGATTTGGGAGATTCAGTAGGGGAAAACGAATTATCGCCATTAGATATAGAACGCTTGTATCTGAGTGGCAATTTTTTATTAATGCCATACGCCTTTGGAATGACTTACCATATTACGTCCAGCTATATAGTAACGCATCAAAATTTAAAAATGAAATTCTTAAATTATACGCTTAATTTCTGTAATGATTTTGTTTAATGATTTTGTTTTTTATGTTTTAAAATTTTTAATTACATTTATTTTTGATTATTTTTATGATAAAATTTAAAATTTTCTCAAAATGTTTAACGCTTGATTTTATATTATTTGTTATAATGTTAATGTTAATTTAAATTTAAATTTAGTTTTTTTCTTTATATTTAAAATTTTTTTTTATATATCATTTTGAATTTCATATGTAATTCTTATAAACAAATTAACCTGTTTAGCTTTATAAAATCCTATGCTGTAATTATAAGATTTAATCTTGTAGCATAGGACAGTCAATGAAATAAATAAATAAATAAATAAATAAAATCAGCGAGCTGAATTTTAGCAACAAAATTAGTAGATTCAGCAAAAGTTTTGCTTACACTTAGTAGATTAGAAATAAAAAAGCCTTGGTAAAAATTAATAAATTTTATGCTGAATTTTAATAGACTGAAAAAAAAACGCAAAAAAATTGTAAAAAAATTGTAATTTAGTTAATATATTTGCTGAAAATCATAAAACATATTTTTGTGATTCTTTTAAAAATAATTTACAATAATTACGAAATATAAAAATTTTAATTTTCCCACATTGACGACATGAATTAATTTAATATCTGAAAATATATAGAAATAAATATATATAACATAACAAAAATTTTCTTTCAACTACTTACATCAATCGTTGTCTAAATGATGCTTTCTTTTAAAGAACGCAACTGCCGAAGATAATTATAGAAACGAAACGAAAAAATAAACAAAAACAAACGAAACGAAAAAAACAAACCTTTTTTTTGCAATAAGAAAAAGGAACCATACAAATCTACCTAAGATGTGTGTCTTTGTCTTTCGCTTTACTCTGTCTATATGTCTGTATACATATGTTTGTTTGCAATTTGACCACACTAGATTCTTAATCTATTAACATTTATTATAGAAATACATATTAAATTTAAATATTTTCTTTTGTCTTTTATTTTATTGACAACGCAAAATTTAAGTTGTTATACCCTCCATCCCATAGTGCAGGAGGGTATATTCACTTTGTCAAATGTTTGTAATTCTTTTAAAAAAATTCTGGGACCCCATAAACTATATATATTCTTGATCAGCATGAATAGAGAAGTCGATATAGCCATGTCCGTCTGTCCGTCTGCCCGTCTGTCTGTGGAAACACAAAATACTCCGACAATACAGAAGAGGTACTGCTAATTTTCAGTTAAATTGTTTGTTGATATCATGAGCAGTTTTCTAGTGAAAATGATCAAAATCGGTTAACGCGTTCAAAAGTTATGAGTGAAAATGTGGGAAGACCTCTAAAAATTTTGAAACAAATTTTAAATTATACTATTTATTTCATCATACATACTTACATTCAATGCTTATACACAAGAATATACGCAAGCAGGGATGGCTGTCAATATCGCTGAAATACCGTCCCCGATTCTAACACCTTTCAACTGACTATCGTTATCGCTTAAATACCGTTACCGATATTCTTGAAATACCGTTATCCGTAAAATACCTTTACCTTAAAATACCGTTACCGAAATAATCTAACAAGATCTGAACAAAAAAACTTCTGTAAATAGATATATTTTCCCAAAGTATGATCATAACCTAGACAGTCATTTAAACTCGGGCATAATGCGGTTAAAAATTGTGGTGTGCATTAACATTACCTGTATAACTAAAATAACGTTATCCTTAAAATGCCGTTACCAAAATAATTGAAAAATCTTTTTCCCTAAAATAAAGTTACCGAAATATCTAAAATATCCTTACCGCTAATAAATAAAAATACCGTTAACGTTAAAATACCGTTAACGCTAAAATCCCGTTACCGAAATAACTGAAGTATAGTTTCCCCTAAAATACCGTTACCGAAATAAAAGAAAATAGCGTTACTACGACCAATAACCACATAGAATCGGTTACCATCCATGGTCATGATCAACACTTAAAAACAAAAAAAAAAACACAAAATATTGTTGTTTTTTTGTTTTTTTTTTTTTTTTTTTTTTTTTTTTTAATTGTTTATTTATTTAATATAAATTATATAATTACAAACTTCAAATAAAGAAAAAGTATAAAGATAGCTTATTTTATATACAGAGTCCCATTTTAACGAGTATAGTATTAGTATTAGTATTATTAAAAAAAAATAAAAAAAATATATAAACGAAAAAGTTATTAAATTTTTAAACCCCATGGTTACTTTTGGCCCACCCTGTACTATCAAAGGCTCTTTCAAAGTCAACTAAACAGCCACCAGTATATAACGATTTGTTTAGATTCCACTGAATATTTGAAACAAGCAAATGAATTGCATGTATCGTTGAGTGCTTGTATTTAAATCCGAATTGCCTTTCACTAACTATTTTTTTGTACTCGCAAAACTTTGCAATGTTCATATTGATACAAACTTCAAATACTTTGCTGATATTTGGAAGCAAACTAATTGCTCGAAGATTTTTCGGGTTGCTTGTATCTTTATCTTTTTTCGGTAAAATTATCATCTTAGCTTGTTTTGTAATACAGTATGTATGTACGTATGTATTAGTAGCAATCGCATGCAGAGTTGCCAGGTTTGACGATTTGTCGTCATTTTGATGATATTTAATACCCAAAATAACTAAATGACTATTTGACGACTTTTGCTTCCAAAATGACGATTTTTTGACAATAATTTAATATGTCAGCAAGATCTACTTATTTATCATTCTCATAAAATCGCCGGCTCGATTATTAAATTTATATTATTTCGTTAAAAATTGAAAGCAAAAACATTGTTTTTTGATCGATAGCTAGCTTTTATATGCTAATATGATGTGAAATACAATTTTGCAAAATTGCAAATCCTAGAATTGAATAAAACTTAATCCAAACCGCATTTATTTTTTTTATAAATTCATTACGGGTTTAGCTTAATTTAGTTTCTGTGTTTATATGTTTAGAAAATTTTTTTAAATTTTTATAAAATTTAATTGGAGTTAGATTTAAATAAAAATAAAAAAATTTTCATGTTAAAACACAAGGCATGGACTTTTTTTGCGAAACATGTTGAAAGATGATATATATACAACTTTAAATGAAACAAAATAAATCCAAAAATAAATCCGGTGCTTAAAAAACAGGCCTAATAATATAAATAAAGTGCCAAAATTTAATAGTTAAAAAATATAACATTAAGTTTGTTCGATAACACAAAAATTTGTACAAGTTTTTACTGGAAGGTGTTCGTTTAGACAAATACGCAGTAAAAACTGGTAAAAAGAGAGAGTAAAATGACAGTTTGATGACAAAGAACTTACAAGTTTTTACTGGATACATTTTTGCCAGTAAGAATTTGTAAGATGAAAAAACATATGACTAAAAAAGTATGCTTGTATTTTTAGTAAACAAAAACAAAAACATAAATTAAATTAAATTTTAATTGTTTATGGATTGAAAGTGAAAATTATTAAATAATTAACTATGGAAGAAGTTAAAAAAACATTTAAATTATTTTTGGTCGATAATTTCAATTAGCTTTTTCCTTTTCCATAATGACCAGTTGATTTTTTTTTAATATTTAAAACAAGCTATTTTATCTAATTTAATAATTCCTACAAATTTTCTGTTCGTTTACTTTTTTGTAAATTTGTCTTACTATTTGTAATTTTGTTACTGAGTAGTTTTTACTGAACTTTACAGGAAAAGTAATCGAACAGACTTATTGTTAAAGAATTTCCAAATTTTGTAAAAGAATTTAATATTTAAAAAGTTGTGCCACTGAAATGTTGTTCACAGAATTATGCAGATATAAGTGATTAACAGTTCAAGTGGTAAAATTTGTTTCATTTAAAGTTGTATCTATTTGATCTTTCAACATTATATTTTTGTTATTTTATTAATTAATAATCATATAATTACAAGTTATATACTATTACCCTAACCGAGCACTAGCTACTATGGCCTTCGGCGCGTTGTAGCGAAAACAGATCAGTGCCTCTGGGGGGAATCGAACCCACGACCCCCGCACTGATAAGCCAGCACGCTACCAACTAGCCTACTGGGGCACACTGTTTCAACATTTTATAAATATGAATATCGTTGTAAAATATAATGATTTTCGAAGTTTAAACCAAAGAGAAGTGTCAAAAATCGTGTTATATTATAACGATAAGACGTTAACATTTGAAATGTGAATAACGTTATTGTATTTTATTTTTTATTAAAACTTTATCCCTCTTCTAACAAATATATTTTATTTTGACGATTTTTCAAAATATGATGACGATTTTGACGATTTTTTCTAGAAAATTTGTCGTTTTTATGCTCTGCAAACCTGGCAACACTGGTTATGAGTGCAAATGTGAGAAGCCTTCGAAAAATTGTTAAGCTAATTTATAAAGTATTCTTTTGTTTTCCATATACCAGGCTTGCCATATACCTTTTTTTGTTAACCCCAACAAATCAAAAAATCACCAATTAGAAAAAAGGTAGAACAAAATAGTTTAGTTAAAATTCTTTATTTATTTGACTGCATTAACCGGAGTTCCCAGACACATTAATCGTTATCAGATCAAAAAAATATCCAGGAACAAAATCCCCGAATCCAACAATGTAAATTCATAACTTTTTTTCGTACACTATTTTTACTTACTTTCATTCTCAACCTTTAATAAATTTGAAAGGAAACTCTTACACTCTAATTACATTTATTAAAAACCCCATTAAATTTAAAGGACATTCACTTTCAGAACTTTTTTATTTAAGACATATAAGGTGCATACTTCATCTTAAAATCTTTTGATTATAATGGGCATTTCTCCAATGTCGAATGCGACATTCGTATACATTCAAAGTGAAAAAAAACATTTGCCAAAACATTATTTTATTTTGACCAAATGCGAAACTTATAGCTCTTGACTAGCACTATAATTGGTGCTAAAATTTAGTTTGGCCGATTGTTCATTTCCAAGATATTTACAAAAAACCAAGGCATTTGCATGCGACAAAAACAGAAGTAGCTTTCAAAGCAAACAAATCAAACACTGATTTCAGCGAAACCTGTAAGAATATTTTAATGCGACTAATTTTGAAATGTTGTGCATTGATGTATCTTAATAATGTTTTTTATTTTTTTCAAAACTATTAAGTAGTTTATTTTTTATTTAATTTTAATTACAGTCGCATGCGACATGTCGCATGCGACATTTTTTTCCATCATAATTTTTATGTTTATTTGTTTGCTTTTTATGAAATTAGAAATGCAAAAGATGATTATAATTGATTTTGAATATATTTATTTTCACAACAAAACTTATATACTTCACAAAATAACTTAAAGAAAAACAAAAATAAGTATATTCATGTTATAAACAAAGAACAGAAACTAACTTAACTGAGAATATTATTTCAAATGTGAAATAAAGTTTTTTTTATGGAATATGCAGTCCTAGCTGCTTCTACATGTTGGCTATCGCAACAAAACGAATGCAATTGGAATATTCCTGGAATGCTTTTCACATCCTTCCATTTTTCGTCCAACTTATAATGTAGAGACAAATTTTCAATTTGAGCAGATGGCATAAAATACATTCTAATTCCATTTATGTTGTTTTTTGCACATTGATAAAATGATAGTGCATCGGATAAAACAACGTTTTTAGATTTGGTTATTTGCCACACCTTTCTTTTAATTATGGCTCCAACTCCATCAACGGCTCCCTTTCCGTGAGAACTTGCAAAAAAATTCCATTCCATATATACGCATCCAATTTGTTTAATAATGTCGCTCAAGCTTGTCAAAATATATTTATTTTTAAATTGAGCGCAGCTTCCATCAGAAAATATTAAAATCTTTGAAAAATGCCCATAAATTTTTTTAATTTCGTTTAAAAGGTTAAAAACAAAAATAAATACGTCGTGTTTGTTGTGGGTAAGTTTATCGCTTATAACTGCAAACGACTGCGAAGCACCAGCCAACCAAGCTACGCAGGTAAAAATTGTTACCTGGCGGTAGCTGAAATGAGCACTTTGTATTTTAAAGCTCGGAAGGCTTTAAGTTAATTTTTGTTTCCTGAAAATATTTTTGCTGAGCTCTTTTTACAAAAAAATGGGTTTTAAATGATTTTAACTTAGTTTCCATATCAATGACTAAGTCAGATAAAGTTGAAATTGTATTTGACAGAGCTATGTGGTTATCTATTTTACGCCATTGTTGCCACTTTACTTCATCTTCCATATTAGCCAAATATGCAAGAGGAATAAATTGATCTTTTAAATCTGTTAGGCACTTCTCACAATTATTTGTCATGCAATATTCATTCTGAATATCGCAGCAAACTGCTTTAAGAAATGTTTCAAAATCGCTGGGAAAAGATGGAATACTTTTCGTGCAACTTTCCAAAAGAAAGCTGAAATTTGCATGATACATACAAACACACATATTGTGCGTCATTTTATTTACTAACTGGACATGGCGGGGTCGCATTTTAAAAAACGTTGATTTGCCTACCTCTTCGCTTGCAAAATCCTTTTTAAACAGCTCATATGATTCAGACACCGCCATTAACATAAAGCGCTTAGCTACTAATTTCCCGTCAATTATAATGATGTCTTTCTTTCCTGAAGCTTGCACACTAACATTATCATTCTGATAAAAATCATTGATGGCATTAACTAGGCTTTCTGACACTGTTCTGCTGGATTGGTTTACGTTTTTCTTTTCTTCAATCACCTTATATTTTTTGACCAAGACGTCAAGAACTTTAAGCCTTTTGTGCATGTCTTTTGGCATCGCTTTCTCCACTTTCTTAACCGCTTTCGACAAGGTTTGTTTACATTCGTAAGGTTTGTTTTGACTTTGACGTGACATTTGTTTTGACATTTCGTTTTCTAAAAGTTTTTGGCGTCTCTCTCGTTGTCGTATGCGATTATATTTCCGTTTCTCTTGAATTATATCTTCTTTACCTTTAGCCACTGCTTTCCACGTCTGTCTAGCTTTCCGCATTCTTTCCCTGTTTTTTAATTTATAGTTTTGCAATTTTGTTTCATCATCCTTTAACCTTTCTCTCCACTGTTTGCAGTTGGATTTATTTTTCTCGCCGCTGTTTTTACTCATCTACATTAAAAAAATTTATATTTTGTATTAACATATACAAAAACCGATATTTTAGAAAAAATAAATATTTTGAGTTTATACATTTTACACTTACAATGTCGCACGCTACAAACTTGGAATAAGTGAAGAGAGCAAAGCACTGATTATTTTCCAGCAATTTTTTTTTTATTTAGTTAGCAATAAAAATATCTATTTGTAACTAATATTTGATACGCATTGTACAAATACCTTAGACTCACTGATAACAAATGTTCTTTTTCACTGTCGCACGCTACATCGAAATATCGGTAAAGCAAACTAAAAATTTACCGTTATTTGCAATCGCATCGTTCCTTTTACATTTTTCTTATATTATTTACATATAAATCAAGACATAAAATAGCAAATGTCAATGCATGGTCTCTCTCATTAAGATCACTAATCAAAACAAAACATGCAATAGAATGTTTAAAACAGAACTTTTGCACTTGTTCGACTTTGGATTAAAATATTTCAAAATATGTTATGACTAAATGTACAATTTTTTTGTAAATTATCACAAATAAAATTATAATTTTTCTGTTAATATGGAAAAATATTCATGATCTTTAACCGAACTAACCAACAACTCACATACAATTTATATAGATCAACAATAAAAATTCACTATTAACCACTCACAAGGTACAGTGCAAAAATTCGCTTAATATATATGCTCGACATATGTTGAAAAACGAATAAAATCTTCAATGTTTGATATTCCTTCACTTACAATGTAAAGGATAGAATATGATGACATTTGAAAATAACTGCCAGTCAAATTTCAACTTAATTAGTTGAACTGGCAACTGTGGTAATAATTAACAACTAAACATAGCTTTATAGAAAATAAGTTCGCAGTAAATTTCGTCATACTCAAACTAAGTTACGGCCTATTTTTAACCTAACTAGTTGAGTTAAATAGATGATGTTTACAATTTAACACTTTAAGGCACGAAGAATGTTGATGAAGGCCGTTGCGGGCTAGAAAGTTAACTCCATTCATGCAGGTGTCAAATAACTTTTTTCTAATTGTTTTTTTCTGTTAATTAAAGTAAATTATCACAAATAAAATTATAATTTTTCTGTTAATATGGAAAAATATTCATGATCTTTAACCGAACTAACCAACAACTCACATTAGCTAAATTTTATAGATTCCTCATAAAAATCTGCTACAACAACTTACTTTTATAGACTTTGAATTTTTTGGATGCGGTTGACCTTCCTGTGGAAATGCCCATATGCATTTTTTTTTCTTAAAAACCCTAATTTGTATTTGATACATACAAAAATAATCTAAATTAAAGTATTGATGTGTAAAAACCAATCGAATTTTCGAATTACTGCCGAGTCAGTAAACAAGAATTGCACAAGCAACTGAGCTGAAAAACAATAATTTGAAATACCAGTTTCTTTAATTTTTTGTGTCTCGAAAACACCCTAAACACTCGAAAGATTTTCTTTTATAATTTTTGACAAACTTAGTTTTTTTCACACTTTCCGTTTTACTTATGTGATGTATAGTATAAACACATGTGTTGTAATGTAAACTGGCATTTCATAATTATTTCATTATGTATGTCTCCGCTAGCGTATTTTTGTTCCCTTAAATTTATCTAAAATTCTGATTATTCGAAACTGTTTTTATGCGTTTGTATTCATTGCATCTCTCTAACGATCCAAAAATATATTTTAGTAACCCTTATTTCTTTCATTATTATATAGGCAAAGAGACAAACAACAGGCGAATTTTACAACAGTTTTTTTAACATCATAAGGAACTATAAAAATATATATATTTTTCACTACACGTTCTTCTTTAGGTAATCAGAATAACCTTTGAATACCCACTGTTATAAGCATGCAGAACTTCAGATTCATTTTAGTAAACTTTAATTAAACATTTTTTCTTTTGTAACATCCCAAATACATTAATCAATCAGTCATATTTTGTTTTACTTATTAAAACAACATTATTTTTGTTATTTTTACAAAGAATATAGATATTTATATTGTTTGCACTTTCCCTGGTTTATGAAAACACCGAGATGGAGGGTATCCAAAAATTCGGCACAGCCGAATTTAATCTTTTTTATACCAAATTCGGCACATCGGACTTTAATGCTTCCACTTGTTTTAATCCTCAATTTTGTTTTATGTATGAAAAAGAGATACAAAAGTCTTCCATGGTTGATTTTTTTATATGTCTTATTAGATTTGTACTTTTTAGTATCATTTTCCTCTTCTCTACTACAAAAAAAATTTGCTAAAAAATAGTATACCTTATTTACAAGACGTTTTACTAACTTTTGTACTAACTTATTTTTTTGAGTGTACCTTTTGGAATTTTGACCAGAAACGTGATAAAATACGGGCTAATTTGGGGAAAAAGTCTCCATCAAACCGCGGAATCGAGTAACTTCAAATTTGGTATGTGGGTTCCCAATCAGGCATACACATCAGTATAGAGTGGATTTTTGGAAACTCACTCCCACCACGGGGAAAATAACTAAGTTTGGTAGGTGGGTAGATTATCATGAGAAGACATCTGTATTGGTGCAACGTAATTTGGTCTTATTTGAATAAAATCAATTTATTCATTGGTACATTTTTCTCGTCTTTTTTTTCCAACACTGATAATTAGTCGGTAAATCAGTCACCTATTGTGGTATTCGGTACACTCAAAAAAAAAGTTTGTAAGGTCAGCAAAAAATGTTGCCGAGTCAGCAAAGTTTTAGTCAGGAGGGTGCTTGAAAAAAATTGCCAATGTTAACAAAATCTGAAAATCAGCGAGCTGATTTTTAGCAACAAAATTAGTGGATTCAGCAAAAGTTTTGCTAACACTTTGCGGATCAGAGTAATAAAAAGGAAAAAATCTACCTACGATGTGTGTCTTTGTCTTTCGCTTTAGTCTGTCTACCTGCTGTGTATTTCTTTGCAATTTGACAACACTAGATTATTAATATCTATAAACAATAACTTTCACAAGCCGGTGACAACGCAAAATTTAAGTTGTTTCAATCCACAATTTTTTTTATGTATGAAAAACAGATACAAAAATCTTCCATGGTTGATTTTTTTATATGTCTTACTATTAGTAAAACATTAGTTCAAAACAGTTAAGTCTTGAATAAGTATAACTAAAATTTTAGCTGAAAACATAATTTTAGCATAAAATTTGCTGAAAAATAGTATACCTGGGCCCTATTCCACAAAACAAGTTATCAACTTTTCACTTTGCACTTATCAAATTTTTCGTCAATTTGCAAAACTTACTGTTCCTCAGAACTATGAAATTTGATAAGTGATAAGTTGAAATTGATAAGTGTAATTTGCAAAGTTTATGCAATTTTTCTATTCTATTTAAAATTTCTGTTCCACGTACGTTCTCTTATTCAAAGTGCAAAGTTAATATTGAAAAGTGTAATTTGCAAAGACTTTTCAAATAATTATGCTGTTTCGTTCCACAAAAACTGTAAATTCTATTTTTGCAAAGCAAATTTTGATAAGTTTGTCAAAAATTTGCAAGGTAAACGATCGCTTTGCAAATTCATATTTTTATAACTAGTGAAGCTTTCAAAATGTTAAGACGTGAGTTTTTGTTCTGTCCCTCGCGTGGGTCCATGTTTTTTTGGCCGACGCCAGTTGCAGGGATTGGGCTTTTTCCAAAACTTCTTCCCAGGCAGCCTGTTTATCTAATTTATTAACCTTCAAAATGAAATGTAAACTTAAAAATGTTCTAAATATTTACAATAATTTTATATAAAAATACTTACTTTATTGTTTTGAAAACTAGCAAATAAAATATCTTTTTTTTCTTTAATCACATTTAACACTGCAAGTTTTTTTTCCATTTTTATTTGGCGGCTCATTTTAACAACATCTAATTAGCAATGCAAAGTGAAAAGTGATAAGACAGAAATGCAAAGATGATTAAATGCTTTGTGGAACACTTTGCACATTCACCTTGCAGAAGAGCGCAAAGACTTTGCAAGAGAACGCAAAGACTGCAAGAGAACGCAAAGTCTTTGCAAAGAGTACTAAAATTTGCTAAGTGCAAAGTGAGATTTGCAAAGAATATTGTGGAACAGAAACACTTATCACTTTGCCAAAAAATGGAATTTGATAAGTGCAAAGTGAAAAGTTGATAAGTTGTTTTGTGGAATAGGGCCCTGATTTACAAGACGTTTTAATAACTTATTTTTTGAGCGTATTCAATTACTCATGGATTGAGAATACTGGTCATCACTATAATAATATCAGTTAAAACTGATAATAGAAAATTTAAAGGGTTTTGTCGAATTTTCTCAATTATTTATATTTGAGGTAAGATATTGTGAACATAAATTTTCACATGTCCGGAAATTCTTAGAGCCTTTTCATTTTCCATTTACAATATGTGACTGGATACTATATGCACCAGCTTTTCCATTTGTTAAAATCTATGCACATGGCAAGAATTGTGAAATTTTGAGGTGAAATTTTGGAAACTGATTAACGCCTTTATGTTCACGTCGAAGAAAAAAATATTCGCGTGGCCTGGAATACTAAACTTTGTGTCTGCATAGTATAAATTTTCACCCAGATACCTTGATGACCGATTAACTCTTATGGCAAATAGTTTCAACGAAGCAGGTATACCAGAGGGCTGTATATTATTTTCGTTGCGAGAGATCTTGAACGGATACTGATCTAACACTCCATAATTGAAGCTATGATAACATAATCCATTATACCTTATTGATTCATTGCACTTGGTTACATATCACAGTTCGTTGAAAGAAAAGAACAATTTACACAATATATCGACTAAATTAATTAAGACTTCTATTAATCTAAACCACTAATTTTCTATCACAGATTTACACATCGAATAATCGAATAATCTTCTATGTGCTGGATATCGAGTCGTTTCCAAATAGCAAACATTTTTGAAAACGAGTCCTAAAAACGTTCGTTTTGGTATATTCGAAGTTTTGTTTGAAAAAAAAAATTTAAATGTCAAAAGCTTGTAAACGTAATTTTAATCAGCTGTTGTATTGTATCAAAAAAGGAAAAAAGCTGTAAACAAAAAAATTATACAAAAATGCCCGGTGTTTTTGTTTTAAGTTATGTTTATTTACGGCTGCGTGGGCCAACAAAAAATAAAAAGAAGATGCATAAGGGATGCCTCAGACCCTTTGAGTATTCCAGACGAGGAGTAAGTTTTGAGTTATTTTTTGGAAGCAGTAAATTGTTATGGTTTTTTTTTTCAAAACTTGTCGGCGTCCTTTTATCTTTTTTTTTTGCTTGTACACAACACAGAGATGATGAATTAAATTTTCAAAATAGTACTTTTTATCCCCAACAGTACTAAACAAATTAACAAACCAAATCGTTATGAAAATTTATTTATTATTTATTTAAGAGCTTGTTCACAACAACAGCTAAAACTAAAAGCGAAACTGTACACTCTGTATGGGAAAATAGATTTGCTTTAAGCTTTAATTGTGAACAGCATCTAAAACAGAACTTAGCCGATGTTGTTTAAGTGTAAGTGACACCTGCTTTTTTGTAATAGATTTACAAGGGTTTTCTATTGGAAATTTACAATTTTTTTTTGACATTCCATTTTTTTTTTAATGAATTTTGCCAAAAGATTTAGCTTAAAATAGAATTAATTCTATTATGACAAAGTTTTAGTCAGCAGTCTAGCGGATTTTTGCTATTCATATAAAATGTATCGGTTTTATCTCTTATTAGTTTTATCTCTTATTGGGAGTGTGCTCATAAACAAAAATTTTTAAATAAAGTAGTCAAGTGGTCATAAGAGTACCATGGTACTTTTCAAATACTACAACAAAAAGTACTATAGTACCAACTTTATCATCCCTGACACGACATGCAAATGTTTTTTAAAAACATGTCATTAAAATCTAGGGCTGCCATATTAAATTATTGCAATAATTTTGCAACTAAATCAATAGTTTTTATGTGTTTATTTTTAACAAAACTATTAAAAACATATTTGCTATTTATTTTTATATACATTATAATTGTTAATTTGTTGCTATGTTGTTATTAAATAAAAAATGCAAAAAAAAACTTGACCTATTGAAGTTTGTGAACTTCGGTAACTCTTGATTTTTTGAACATCATTATAAAAGAAGAAAAAGACTAAGTAAATTTGCGATTTGTAAAAAAAAATGTTATTTTCAAGAAATATTTTTTTAAGGCAGTTTTTTAATAAAAGTTAATAATAAATTATTTAAGTGCATGATAAAAAATTAATTTACATTGTTCATGCTCAGTTCAAAGGGTTTTTGTAATTGTTAGACTAAAACTTTGTTTAAAAAAATGCATTTTATTTCATTGCCACATATTTATGTAAAAATACATGAAATATTAAGAAATATTCGTTTTCTGGCACATACACGAATAATACCCTAAATTATTTAATTTATTATTAAAACAGTTAATTTTAATTTGCCTTTATTAATTAATTAGGCTTACTAAACGGAAAGGGGAATTTATTGACTTTACATCTGATCACATTGTCTGTGTTCTTATACTGTTGTCCGATACTGTATTAATCTGTAACAATTTATTATTTTTTTGTTGAGCGTATTTTTTTTATACCAAATTCATTCATTAATGATTAGTTTACAAAATAATTTTTTTTCATTTATAAAATTTCTTATTTTCTTCTTCAAGCTCTTATTTGCATTTAATTTTCGTTTACTTGTTTTATTACTTCGTGAGTTTAAAAATTAATTAGCAATTGATCTATTTCTCCCACATCAAAAGAAGTTGCTAATCAAAAGTTGGTTAAAGGCTGAAAAATACATTGAGTCTTCCTCGGTCGGTTTCTTAGTTCGTCTGTCCGTGTTTTTTTGTTTTGTTCGAATAAAAAAAAAAATTTTTTTAGTAATAAACAAATATAAAAGGAAAATATTTATTTTAAAATTCGTAAAGTGCATTTAAAATAAAAAAATGAAAACTAATAAATATTAACATAAAAAAAACATATTGCTAAAATTTTATTAAATAATTTTAAGTGATAGTGAAACATAAAATTAACACAATTGTTTTTGTAAATACTTGAGTAGACTAACTAACACCCAAAACAACAATAACAAGCAATTTCTTTAAACAGCGAATTCATTAGCAGTTGCAGTCAAGAAAAAGCCTTTTTATGACACTCCGATGGGAATTATTAAATAATTTTACGCAAAAACAAAACAAGAAAAAATTGTAAGTTTAAAAAAAAGAAAAAAAAAATAATTTTGTTATATTACGTTGTAAACAAATTGAATTTTGTAGCCACTGTTGCCAGGTTTGACGATTTATCGTCATTTTGACGATTTTTAGTACCTAAATTACTAAATGACGATTGGACGATTTTTGCTTCCAAAATGACGATTTTTTGACAAAAGTTTAATATGTCAGCAAAACATGTTTATTTGCTATTATTAAAAAATCACCGGATCTATTTTTGGATTTTTATTATTTCGTTAAAATTAAAAACTATTTTTTAATTCATTTTAGGTTTATTTTAATTTATTTTCTGCACTTAATAAAGGTAAAGACCACTACAAATGTAGCTAAAAACAAATGAAATTTCATTTGAAAAAAACGACTTACATTTTAGTAAATTCAACAAACATAGTCATTTGTTTTTTACTGTTCAAAAAATTAACTACAATTGTATTATTAATGAGTGCTTCAGTCAGTGCAGTAAAAAATAAACAAACATTAATTTGTTTTATTTTTTTAAATAAAAAAAATACTGTATAAAATGAATGTAAAATCATAATACTGTAATTTAATGTGGTTTGTTTTTTAAATTAAATACAATTGTAGTCAAAAATGAAATTTCTTCTACAAATGACTGTTTTTTCACTTAAAAATAAAGATACTGTATTACAACTGAAACAACGACAAATATTTACATCAGAAGTTCCCTGAGTATGTGCTTACTTTTTTCATGGTTGGCAAACACTACCTTTTCATTACAATATTGTTGCCTGCCACGGCTACACCAATGCTGTTATGAACGTTTTAAAACTACGATTCCAATAGTGGCATGTGTCTTTACAGGGTTTATTTAAAAATTCTACCCATTAAATTTTGTTACATCAACAAAATAACGTTATAAATCGTCGTTTCGGTATTTTAGCGTTATTTTGACTTTAACTAGTTCAAGATATTTCAAAATCAAACAGGTTAAATAGAAAACTAAAACCGTTTACATAAGAAGAAACATGTCTTTAATGGAATCGCTTTTTTTAATTTCCATTCCACTATTAGTGTTACTGTGATAGCCAATCGTTATTATGAAAAGTTATTGAATGCAGGGTTGGGGTTTTTTAATATTTATATTTTTATAAAGTTTAATAAGTGTAAGATTGAGAGAAAAAATAAAATATTTTTTAAACTAAAAAAAAAATATCCAAGTTTTTGCGAAACAAACATCGAGTTCGAATATTCTGATTTATAAATCCAAAAATAAATCCGGTACTTAAAACACAGGCCTAATAATAATATAAATAAAGTGTTCCAAAGTGAAACTTCAGATATTCACAATTTATATTTGAAAATGAAAAAAACATGCAGTAATAAACAATATTTGAATAAAAATAAATAATAATATAAATAATAAATAATTTTTAGCAATATTAAAAACCAACCCAAAATGAAAAATATGAAATAATCAAAAATTTCACAATTTATTGTATTAAACTATGTCATCACATGTAATGCAATTTGAAACTTTAATTCGTTAATGGAAGTCCAAATTTAACAATTAAAGAAAATAACATTGT
Source organism: Delia radicum (assembly GCA_021234595.1). NCBI lineage: Eukaryota > Metazoa > Arthropoda > Insecta > Diptera > Anthomyiidae > Delia > Delia radicum. The sequence continues at coordinate 171,539,683 of CM037854.1, read as the reverse complement.
TAAAGAATTTCTAAACTATGTAAAAGAATTTAAGATTTAAAAATTGTGCTACTGAAGTGGTGTTTACGGAATTATGTCGAAGGAATTAACAGTTAAAGTGGTAAAGTGCTATCGTTATAAAATATCATGATTTTCGAAGTTTATATTACAGAAAAGTGTAAAAAATCGGATTATATTACACCGATAGCACATGAGCACTTGAAATGTGAATTACATTATTATTCTTTTTTTTTTATTAAAACTTTATCCCACTTGTAACAAATATTTTTTGTTTTGACGATTTTTTAACGATTTTTAAAAATATAATGACGATTTTTATTGGAAAATTTGACGATTTTATGCTCAACATACCTGGCAACATTGTTTGTAGCGGTCACATATATCGTATATTTAGTTATTATATGTATTATATTTATATTCATTAATTTTGTTCGTTTATTTTTTGAATGCACTTATTTTTGTTACCAATACTGTTTTGTTAAATTTAACTTCTCAATAATTAATTACACTCAGTTAATCTCCTTGTTTTAAACTGAATGTCTTGAATTCTACCTATTTTTTTGTTCTAATTAAACTCAATCTCAATCTATTTTGTTTTAATGTACCGTTTAATCCTAGTTCTTGTTTGTCATTTACATGTTACTTAAATATCGATATGACTCAAAGTAAAGAGAGTATAACATTTTTTGTTCTTGAATTTTTCTTATAAACTGTTGTCAACAACTAAAATCTGTTATTCCCTTAAGGTGCATATAGACGACATGTATTTGTCATCTGACATGTCAAATTTTCAAGTCACATGTAATTGTGCATGTCTGTCAAAATTGCTGTTTTACATAAGGTTTATAATATTTGGTCACAAACGTACATGTTTTTTGCTTCTGACACAGTCTCTGTTTTTTTTCTTCAACAGCTGATCAGTGCGAAAATTTTATTAAAATAATTTTTTTTTAAAAGTGATAGTCAAATGGAATCAAAGGATAATGCAATTGCAGTGTGCAGTGTAATTTCAATTATAACTGCAATGAAATCGAAATTAAAAAAAAAAAGAAAAGAGGAAAAGAAACCGTTCTCTGTGGAGCCAACAATCAAGTCGATCTGGGTTTCAACATGGCATGCTGCCGCAGCAAAAATTTTTTTTGCGCCGCAAAATAGTTCAGCCATCTTAAATAATTTTTCTTTAAATGCGGACATACCAATTTGGGATATAATTATAAAACTTTTTATAAACATATATATGTACATAATTTTATTAAATGGGAAAATGTATATACATTTATTGGTATTGTAAAATGTTAACTTTAGCCGGCTAATGATTCCGTCAATAGGGGACCGCCGCTGTTTTTTTTCTCACGGCATGGATTTATGACAACTTTTTGTTTCATATTTAAAACAGCTGATGTCAGATGGTTTGTCAGAAGAAAATAGAGCACGCTCTAATTGAAATTTTGTCAGATGACTTTGCGTCTGACTTTTACAGAAGCAAAGTTAAAAAGGTCACACACGACATGTATGTATTTTGCAGTGGGAAATTTGACATGTCAGATGACAAATACATGTCGTGTATATGCTCCTTTAGTAATAGTCGAAGAATAAACACCTAGCAAAATTACTACGCTTGACTACTTATTCAATTTTGAGGAATAAAATAAAACCAATAGTATACTAAAATTGTGAACGTGGTTGGACGGTAACGTCTGCTACGAAGCCAATTTATATAAACAAAAATACTGGATGCGTTGGCCGTCTTGGACGTTCACGTCTGGACTAGATCGCGTAGTCCAAATAAACCGAATATACGTTTTTACCTATTAGCAGTGGTACGGGTAATTACACCCATCCCTACAATTTTACAAAAACAATTTATAAAGAATTACAGTTTTCTGTGAGTGCACAAACCATCTCACTGTCTTAAATTTTATTTTATTCGGTTTTGATCACTAATTTTTTTTTATTCTGCAATAAGTTCAATGACCACATAAAACAACTTTAAATTTTCTTATATAGTTTGTACATAAATTTATACTAATGTTGATAATAATACCTAATTTTCATAAAAAATCGAAAGCTTATACTTATATTATTCTACTATTAGATGTTATGTTAATTATATTTGCTATAAAATTCTATTTCTACTAAGATTTTTTTGTATATAGTATAATATAGTATAATATGAATTGCTAAATTAATAAACCTGAAGAATGTTAACATGTGTGGTTAACATGATTTAAAAGTCGTCTGTTTTAGGGGCAACTCGTTAGAAATTATGGGCATTACAGTTGCCATTGTTGTTAATGGGAGGAAAAATTATGCTCATTGGGTCAATATCATCGGATCCAAATCTTTTACAACTTGCGTTCTTTCTTTAGTGTTTGTACTCTTTACCTGGCAATTTAGATCAATTTTAAGGCATGAAATTTCATTTACTGTTATTACGTAAGCTAGTGTCGCTGGATACCTGAACCACGCAATACTTTGGCACGCAATAAGTTGGCATAATATTCGCTGTTTATTGTTTTTTCCTTTTGAAGGTAATCGATGTGGATTATCCCGCGTGCTTCCCAAAAAACTGGTGCCATCACCTTATTGGCCGATAAACTTACCTTGGCCTTCTTCGGAGCCGGTTCACCCAGAGAAACCCTTTGAAGTTTTTAAACGATTACGTTTATAGTAAATTGAGAGCAAACGCGGCACCATTCATACAGACAGCTTTCTTAAACCCAACTGATCATTTAAAATCGAAACCACACTGCTATATGAAATGCCTATGGCATCAACAATCTCACGCACTTTTACTCTTCGATCGGCCAACACCATATCGTGGATTTTTTCGACATTTTCGGGTGTATTGTACTTGTGCGACCACAACGAAAGTCAGTAAACCACTTTTTTAGCATTGAAATCGATGGTGCATATTCCCCATAGTATTTATCAAGCTTTTCCTTGGTTTGATTGACGGTTTTTTTTCGCAAAAAATAATGTTTAATGAGCACTCGAAATTAACTTTTTTCCATTTTTAAAAAATCCACGAGGTTGTACGTTTTAAACAGCTGTTAATCGCAAAGTAAATGACGGAACTTGCTCAAAATTTGATAGTACTCTATTAACAGGTGGTACTTGATGGGAGCAGTGTTGCATTTCATATAACTACGAGGGAAGCTCGAAAAGTCACGGACAGGTATTTTATGTGGAAATATGGGATCAATCAATATTGATAAGATTAAACTAAAAATATTTTATTTTTGTTTTTGCATAAAGCATTTAAACAAATGTAGATGAATTGAATGAGTTTACAAAAATCGATTTTTTAAAATTTATTTAAACGCAATCAATCGATACACTCATAAAAAAGTTAGTAAAAAAGTCTGTCAAACGGTTTCCAATCGTTGAACTAATTTGTTTTTATCGATCAAATCTGTTATTTATTTACGTAAAGTTGTTAGCTTTCTCATTTTACAACAAGAACAAATTTCTACTGTGTTTGATTTGAACAAGTTTTTACTTCTAATATTTAATAAGCTTTTTTAAATGATGTTAATAATTTGTATTTGAATAGAAATGTTAAGAATTGTCATATTTTTTATACTGTTTGAGAAACAAGTCGTGTTCCGAAAATTTTATTATTTTTGAAGTAAACAGCGAATATTATCTGCTCATAACGTGATAAATTTAAAGTTAATACGGTCCGCGATAGGTGTATATAATTGTATCGTCGGTTTCGTTAACTTTTATCACAGAAATTAAAATAAAAATATCTGTTTATCAGATTAAAAAAAATTTTTCGAAGTTAAAAAATACAATTTTATACAAACACTCAATCAGAAAAAAAACTCTAAACAAACAAAACACAGCTGTTAAAACAAACACACAGTTGTATTAAGAAAGTAGTGTATAATTACTCAACAATCAGCGCCATCTAGTAGCAAAGTGTTAAATATATACAGTCAAGGGCAGTTAAATAGAGACACCATTTTTGTTTAAAAAAAATGAGTGTTACTTATCCCCCTTTAGGAGGGGGCACACCTGTCAAAGCGAATAGAGGCAACATAATAGACAGAGAAAATGAACAAATAAAACATGAACTTTCAGAATTAAGAAAATTAATCAATAAAATGAGTAACCACTACCACCACCGCAGTTAATGCCATAGGGGTACCAGAGTTCTCTGATATTAGAGAAATACTAGAAATATTTCCAAATAAGAACTACAAGATTGTTGCTTTAAACAACAGTATTTGGAAAATAAATACACCAGATTCAGATTCTTATAGAGCTCTTGTAAAGTAGCTTAATGATGACGGAACACAGTGGTACACTTATGAAAATAAGCAGGAGAGACCCCTTAGAGTTATGGTAAGAGGTCTACATACAACTTGTTAAGGAAGATCTGCAATATCTAAAATTTGAAGTGCTAGATGTTGTAAATATGGTCAAAAAGATCAGAACTGATGACGGGAACGAGAAAAATAAACTTCCGGTATTTATGGCCTCCGTTGATAAAGTATTTAATATAAGATACATACTAAACGTTAAAGTAAAAATAGAGGCATTAAAAAAGAATCCAGAAGTTATCGCGCAATGCAAGAAATGTCAGGGTTATAATCATACTCAAAAATATTGTTCAAGAGAACCAAAATGTGTCAGCTGTGCAGGAAAGTATATTTCTGCATTATGCACAGTTAATAAATCCTCTCATCCAGTGTGTGTAAACTTTAAAGGTCGCCACCCTGCAAACTATAGGGGTTGTAAAGTTGCAAAAGAGTTGCAAAAATTAGAAAGCAATCAATAAAAAAATCAAAAAACCCAAACAAATCCAATACAGCAAAAAGAAAATAATGTGAGGCTAAGGCACATAAACTCCAATCAAAATGAAGAGTTAACCTATGCTCAAGTAGCTAATGAAAGAAATAATAGAACTTATGATAATATACACGAAATATCTCAAACTCTCAACAAGGTTAATCAAAGGCTTGAAGAACAGAGTCGTATTAATGAAATGTTATTCAATAGTCTAAAGACGTATATTCAAATTAAACGACATAAATGTTACAATGCAATACATCCACTAAATAAAGCAAAAGCAGGTGCATCAATATTTATAAAAGAAAGCATTAAACATTATGTAACAGAAAAAATAGAAAAAGAAAATATGCAAGTCATCGTAGTTAAGATAGAAATAAAAAACAAACAATTTAATATAGCAGCAATACATTGCCCTCCAAAATACAACCTAAAATCATCTGAATATGTTGACCTTTTCAAAACATTAGTCCCCTGTTTTATCTTAGGAGGCGATTTAAATGCAAAAAATTTATATTGGGGTTCACGGCTTACAACAACTAAGGGAAAGGGGTTATATCATGCTGGTAAGATAATGAATTGTTTTTTTCACTTTAGATGTAAGTCTACTTACTGGCCAGCAGACCCGAATAAAATCTCTGACCTCATTGATTTTTATGTAACGAGAGATATCGCAAAAAATTACATACATGTTGAAAATGCAGGGGACCTGTCATCAGATCACTCGCCAGTCAAGTTACTGGTAAATGAAACTGTAAGTAATTTTTCACAACCACCATGTCTGGTAAACAACAAAAGCAACTGGCAAAATTTTTGGTCTAATATAAATACAAATATAAAACTAAATGTGTCCCTTAAGTCACCTTATGAAGTAGAATCTGAATTAGACAATTTGATAGGAGTCATACAGTGTAACGACGAGTTTACGTTTGCTGGGATATAGCTAGCGGAGGTCCAGGTCCGTCACAAAAATTTATATAATAGTGACTTTCTGTGGAAATCAATGAGTAGATTTAAATTTTCTTTATTTTTTTATTTCAGTATTGTTTTCTCTTTATTCATCCATTTATAAAAAATTGCATTTGTAATTCGACTTAAAATTAGTAATACTTATCTAAAAAACTTGTCCCCGTAGCATCTAGAGAGGGTGTTGCTGGGCAGGATGTTTCCTAAGTCGGTAGGTTAAACTGAGCCGAGTCAGTGGGCGTGCAACAGGAGAAACTTTTAGAATTTTGAGTAATCTCGAGAGCGAAAAGAGGCGTAAACGAGTTTATACGAATAAGGAAACCTCTCGAAACGACACTTATGAATAAATAAAAAATAAAATATAAGGTAACCTAAACGGAACTCTCAAAAAATCAAAAAATAACGCGAATTACTCTAGGAGAAGAATATAGGAACCTAAACGGAACTCCCAAAATTCCCGCAGAGAAAAATATGGGAACCTAAACGGAACTCCCAAAAACACTCGAAATACCCACAGAGAAAAATATGGGAACCTAAACGGAACTCCCAGAAACACAACTTAGCTCGATTTCAAAGAGAGGAACCAATTTACGGAACTCCGCTATTTGTCACGACGACCTGTGCCTGCTGCCGGCCACACACTAACTGATCTTTTTGAACTCTGTCGATTTTTGTTAAGCCTATTTACCACTTTTATTATTTCGACACTCGTTGTCATTTGACATTTGTTGTCAGCTGTTCTCCTCAGCTGGCGGTGATGCCAGACTGTTTAGGAACTCTTCCCTTAAACTGGGTGGCTCGAAGTAGATTATTCTGATAGCCGTTAATTTCAAAATTTTAAATTAAATTAGTTTAATTCCTGTGTAAAGAAAATTAATTATACATTTCAGTGGTTATAACAAAGCATTAAATGGAAAAAAATATAGTGGAGTCAAAAACAAGACCCTAGGCGACTTTTGGCGTTACAACAGGCAACAGGCCTGGAACAGCAGCCCAAATGTACAAAGAGAGAGCTTGCCTAAATATCCTCAAGAAATAAGAAATCTACATTCTGAAAAACGTAAAGGAAGATAACTTGGCAACAACAAAGAAGTCCAGAACACAAAAACATTTTAAACAGCCTTTCTAATAGATTAAAAAAAATGCTTTCCAACATTAAAAATAACAGTTAAAAAGTTTATCTTCTACAAAAGATACCGATTACTCATTATAGAAGATAACAAAACAGTTTCGAAATACACCCATGATTATTCCACCTATAAAAAATGTACATGGGCAAAAAGTCCCCAAGACAAAGCTGACCTCTTCGCTAAACACCTTGAAGATACCTTTCAACCGCTGCCTAGACTAACACCAGAGGAAAATATTGAAATCTTTTATACAGCTGATTCCAAAGAAATTTCTGAAGTAACCCTTCGTGAGGTAAACAACTTGGTAAAACTGGAGATTAAACCGAATAAAGCACCAGGGAATGATCTTATCACCGGTAAAATGTTAAAAGAGCTACCGGAAAGTAGCATGCGTTGATTTTTATATATAATAAATGCTTCGATTCGTTTAAAATATGTACCTAGCCAAAGGAAAGTTGCAGAAGTTATTATGATACCTAAGCCTGGCAAACAGCTTCATGACAAAACATCGTACAGACCGATATTTTTCCTTCCAACAATGGCGAAATTGTTTGAAAAAATATTATTAAAAAGATTACAACCAGTACTTGAAGAAAGATGTCTAATTCCCAAACACCAATTTGGGTTTCGTAGTAAACATTCAACAATTAGGCAAGTTCACAGAGTTACCAACACAATAGAAAATACTTTGAACTGCAAAGAAATATGCTCCGGTGTTTTTTTTAGATGTAGGGCAGGCCTTCGATAAAGTTTGGCATGAAGGTCTTACTTTTAAGCTACAAAGAGATTTTCATAACCAGTTTAGTGACATGCTCAAATGTTATATTTCTGGAAGATATTTTAGAGGGAAACATGAAGGAGAGTACTCCAAACTTATGAAAATTCATGCTGGTGTTTCACAGGGAAGCGTACTAGGGCCCATACTGTATATACTGATACTTGCCAACTCCACCTGAAGCTAAAATTGCAACCTTTGCTGATGATACAGCTATTCTTGTAACTGATAAAAACATAAATGAAACTACAAAATGCAAGCAACAAAATCCTTCGATGGACCAAAAAATGGAGAGTCCTTCTTAATGAATCCAAATCAACACACGTTCATTTTACAAATAAGAAAATAGAACATTTACCGATTTATATAAATAACACTATTGTGCCATACGCTAATACGGCAAAATACTTGGGAAGAAAACCTCAGAGCATAATATAAAATTCAAAAAGATGTACTGTCTTTTTAGCTCAACATCTGATATATCAATGAAAAATAAACTTTTACTGTACCAGCAACTTTGGGGATGTACAAAAAAATCAAAACTAAAACAAATACAAACCTTCCAGAACAAAGTGCTAAGATGTATCACTTGTTGCCCGTGGTACATAAGAAACGTTGACCTTCACAAAGACTTGCAAAAACCAACCATAGTAGATGAAATTAAAAAAATAGCAACTAAACATGACGTGAGATTACAACAACACTGTAACGAAGAACTACAGGAAATACAGCAAACAGAAGATTAAGAGGAACATTACCATCTTATCTGCGATTGATGAATAATGTGTAGATGCCTTTTAGGAATAACCATTGGGTTAATTCCTTACCAAACGTGATTTAATTGTGTAAATATAAGTTACTAGATAAGTAAACATAAAGCTTAGTTGTAATAAATAAAGATATTGAAAAAATAAATAAAAATATATATATTTTTGTAGAAAAACTGTTAACAAACAAAGTTTTTTGATAGAAAACCTCTTTTTGCAAACAATGGAAAATCTGGAGAAAATTTGACAAAAATTATATATTTATTTACACTAAAAAAATTGTCTTCGATACATACAAATATAGAACACAATGTTCCGCTTTCTTCAAAGTATTTTTAAATGGCTGTATTTTTTACTGGAGAGAGATAATTAAGTCGTTTAAACCCCATAAAATAATTTAAGATCTTGACTACCATCGTAAATTTAAAAAAGTTTTTTTTATTAACAAATTTTTATTACAATAAATAATAAAATATATGTTTCAAAATACAACTATCAAAATATAATTTATTTACTAACAAGTACTTTATTTTTAATAAAATAGTTTGACTATAAGATATATCTATATGGTTCACACAAATACATTCTTTAACTGGATGACCTAAGCAGGTCTTTAGGTTTTATGCGTCTTAAGGAACGTTCAGATTAGTCAAATATTTGACAAAAAACATGAAATATTTGTTTGCCGTAATCTGAACACAAAATATTTTTGTGTGTCAAACAGCAAATCAGCTGATTTTGGTCAAATAAAATTATTTGCATTCAAATAAATATTTGACAAACTTAACCATAGTGTGAACACTAGCTATCAAATATTTTCTTCTGATTTGAGTCAATATTTATTTGATCTTACAAAAAAAATGTAAGAACAAATAATGGCAAATAACAGGTGGTAAAATCGTCAATTATAATTTTTTTTAATAAATTTAGGCTTTAAAAAAAACTGAATGTAAATAGATATTAAAAAGCGAAATTTGATGATACAATATTTTGAGAAATTTAGTTTAATAAAATATTGTTAAATGGAAAAATATGCAGTTTTAAATCAAATTAAATTAAAATTTAAAAACAAAACAAATTCACAATTAAAAATGTTCGGGTCAATTGCTATGGGATTCGTTAAGCTATAATTTTCAAACCATAGATGAGACTAATTAATTGGACTAATTAATTGATGATTTCATTACAATTTCATTGATATCAATTGTAATGAAATTATTTTCATTACCATTTGTTTAATTAAGGATAATGAATTTCATTGATTTGATTACATTAACTAGTGGTTATGATTTCAAATTTCATTACCATTAGTAATGAATTAATTAAAGGAAGAAAATTGCAATTGGCTGAAATCAAATATCCTAGATTTGGGAAATATTCCGAAAGATTAATTTTTTATGATAAAACAATTATTTTTTTACCCAAAAAAGTACGTGAAAATAAAAATTTAATCACTCAGATAATGGATTGGAACATTGGTCCAAAATGGAACGATATGGAATGAAACAGGGAACGATTGGAATCGGAGCACTGTACACAATTGCGTTGTCGTACGTGAAAATAAAAATTTAATCACTCCGATAACAGAATGGAACATTGGTCCAAAATGGAACGATATGGAATGAAACGGGGAATGATTGGAATCGGAACACTGTAGTACACCGACAACTCAAAACTAAGCGAGATAGACCAAAACGGACAAAATTTTTGCTCCAGAGGAGTATTAATATACCCTTATAACATAAATAGGCTAGGTCCGAGAGAGATCCCGAGTGATCAATTTTTTAAAAAAACAGTTTTTCGATTAAATAAATTTATGTTTTTTTACACTTTGATTAAATAAATATGTAATACAAATATTTGTTTCAATCTGAACGCTCGACAAATATTTTTTCGTTTATTTTATTTGACACTATTTTAGAGCTGTTTGAACAAACAAAAACCATCAAATATTTGATCATAGTTTGAACATAAAATAAAATAATTTTTTATTTGACACAATTGGAAGCAAATATGTAAACAAATATTTTGTTCAAATATTTGATTAATGTAAACGTACCTTTAGACGCCGGATTTCCCCATTCGTATGGATAAGACTAGATACCTCTTCATTGACGTGTGTTCGTAATCTATCAGCATGGATATTAGCATTTTTTTTAATTTCTTCTGCAACTGTGTTTATAAAAAAAAGTAAACAATTGTTTTTCAATATTGCTAAATATTTATTTTATCCGACCTAACAAAGAAAACAACAAATTTTATAAAAATTTTTGTTTATTTCTCTATGTAATCTTCTTTTAGCTCGATACACTTTTCCCAGCGATATTCAATAGCTTCAATACCCTGTTTATAGTAAGAATTGTCCAGATCCTTAATATAGTCGTCAACCGCAGACGCAACCTCTTCATTGTTGGCAAACATTTTACCATCGAGCTATTTTTTCAAGTTTGGAAATAGGAAATATTTCGAGGGAGCTAAATCTGGCGAATAATGTGATGAAGCAATTCGAACTTTAATTAATTCATTTTGGCCATCGAAATAGTGGATATATGAACTGTTTGTTTTTTGTTCTATTGTGAGCAAACGCAGCACCCATCTTGCGCCCAGCTTTCTCAGCTACTAATTTTCGGTAAATATTCAATGTATACACTCAGAAAAAAAGTTAGTAGACAAATCTGTAAAAGGTTTTTAATTCCACTTTACAGTTTTTGTAATAGTTTTTAGTACTATATATTTTTTTAGTAACAATTTTTGCTATTCGCATTTTACAAATTACTGAAGTTTTTACAAATTTTTATTGCTGATTTCAGCAAAACATTTAACTCATTTTATAAACCAATTGCTAAATTTAGCAAAAAATTTTGCTAATTAAAATAATTTTTATATTTAAAAAAATTTTTTGCGATAAATCAAAACCTATACTTACCAAACAACTTGGCCAAATATACTATAACGAGATTATATTTGCCTATCTACACTCAGTTAAAAAAGTGACGAAAATAATTCATAAATCGTTTGTCATTGATTATTAATCATATTTATGAAGTTTTCATAAATACGACGGAGTTTTATAAAAATTTAAGACAAATATTTCATTGATTTTCATCATTTCATAAAAACGAAAAAACTATTCAAGGCAAATCAACTTTATTTATTATTGTTTGTAAATACAAACGATCAATATTGATAAGACCATTATAAGACCAAATAAAAACAAAAATATTTTTAGAAAGGTTGAGGTTTAGAAGAAGAATAAACGTTTTTCTCTAAAAATTATATACACTATTCATTTTAAAATCAGATTAGACTAGTTTCTGCCTTTTTATGGACAGGCGTCATCAGTGAATTTCCATTTAAATTGTATTATTATTTGTGTCTTATAATTGTCAGATTGTCTCTATATGATAAATTTTTTCAACAACCTGCTGCTGTAAGAATTAAAGCTGCGCTTCTTCTTACATTACAAACGTAACAATACCAAGTCCTGACGGTTTAGCGTTCGCACCCAAGTATGACCTCGAATGTAATGCAGCTAAATTGCAGAAGCAGGCACGTTGCTAGCGGTGGTGGGGGCAAGGGGTCTAGAGTAATTCTCCAAGAAAGCAATTTACCAAACTGGTGACCCCGTGTTTTGTATGCAAATACATTTTTTGTTGTAAAAGTACAATTTGTAAAAAATTTCTCCCATTTTGTTTTTTTTTTTGGGTGCATCGAGTGGCGTGGTTTGGTCGCCATTTTTAAATTCTGCGCATAATTACGCAATCATTTTTCAATGTCGAACCCCAACGACAGCGGTACATCGTCTTTGTCTGGTACAACCAATAATGGTGATCCGCTACAACATCCAACACCAACAATACAAAATCTTTCTTTGGCTTACGCCAGATTGCCAGTGCCACAGATGTCAAACACAAATATTGAGGCATGGTTTCACAAATATTGAGGCAGTGCTAGATCCAAACGTTATTGCGCAACTGGCCGACGTCACACAGTGGGACAAATCACAAAATTTGTGGAAATAATTGGGCCATTTGTTAACTTGTAGTCCGATTGTAATGAAATTTGGAACATGCATAAAAGACATAAAATGGAGTTTAAGTTTTGATTTTGAACCTTCCAGGCCCTTTGGGGCGGCAAAATGGCTGTCCAAAGTTGGGCACTTTTTTCATAAAAAATTTTGAGTGTGCCATTTTTTTGTTTCTCATCCGATTTTCAAAATAAATAACATATTAGTAATCTTCTTGTGAAGATGAACAAAAAACATGCTTACATGTGTGGGTTACCTCCAATAGTTTCCGAGATATTCCGATTTGAAAATGTGAAATTCCAAATTTTGTCCGACTCAGGTCCAAAGTTTTTCGAATATTGAGAGAAAATTGGGACCAATTTTCGTTTTAAAATAACGGTTATTTAGCCAATAAAATTCTTGATTGAATAAAAAAATTAATTCAATATCTTGTTTCAGTCAATAATTACATAAGTTTAAAGTAGAAATTAAAAATAAAGTAAATTTTGGCGATGTTTTCCCCAAAAAGCCCCAAACTTCTTATCGCTCCAGACAAATTTTTTTCTTCTGAACATATAAAGTATGTATACTTTTCTGGAAGGTCTTTTTATATAAATGCGAGTTGTGGTAAAAAAAAATTTGATTTGTAAATACTTTTCCCCCCCATCCGCTTCCAAAGTTGCCATATTTTTGAGGTAAATATCAACTTTAACTCACAGTTAAAATTTGTGCACGCCTCCAATTGGGTAGTGGAAACCGGTTTTAGATACTCCAACAGATACCTAATGTAGTGTGTAAGTCATTTTCAATCCCCGCTTTAAATGACGACATGGCAGCAAAAAACGAAAAAAGTCCCATTTTTGGAATTTTTTTTTTTTATTTTTAGGAATTGTGGGACTGTTTTCAGAAAATCATAAATTCTGACATTTGTTTCGATTTGATGACCTTAAAGTCTAGTTAAATCCAATTGGATTATGTCTATTAATAAATATTTTATTGAATAGTGAAAATTTTCATTTAAGCAAAAACTGAAATTTTTAGCTTCATATTTGGATTACCCAAGTTTTTGTTTTACCAAGATGGCTAAATTCAACCTTTTTTAAAAAAATCGCAATCTACAAGTAATTTCCTTTTCAACGATACCAAGCACTGGTATGTTATGTTCATAACTCCTAAACAGAAAATCTTCAAAAGTTAGCCCTTATTCAATATTTCTTCTAATGTGTCCTCGTATTCACATCTTACATAATTGGGTCAGGTAAAAAGGGTTTTATGATGTTCTTCATTAATGAAAAAAAAAGACAAACAATATAGGTTGTTTCTTTATTTAATACAAAATAATCGGACACATCATTATTTATATCTAACAGATAAAGCAAATCTTTTAATTCTTCATTATTTACCATTGCCAATGTTATGGCATTGCAAATCTTACCATCGATCATTGTAAGGCTCAAATCAAAAGATATATTAAACTTGTAATCACCAATCTCAATACAAATTGGCTCCAAAGTACATTTTTCTCCTTCTATATAATCCACCAAATTATTAGTAGTAGAGTTTGACTCTTTTATATACTCGAAACCAATGGGTATGCAAAAAGCTTTGGATCCAGGTGCTGAATTGATCCATACATCATCGAAAGCATTACTTGTTGAAGGCTCAGTAGTAGAATATGAACGAATTCTTAATGGAACTAACGATGACATGAATACGCTCTTATATTCTGATTTGTTCTGGCCTTCAGAAGCATGTTTGTATTCAGGAAGGGCTGATAAGCCATCACATCCCCACTTGCACATTAGTACAACATCGCAATTATTGACTCTTTCCAGCTGATCTTTAGAAAAGTCAGAAACAATCCTAGATGCTGTGTTTTCGAGCAGAGTAGAGAATTCAATGCAAGCTTCATTAACAGCAATAGGTTTTGGTAAGATAATATCCTTCTTATCCTTTATTGCGTTATATGAGGGCAGAATTTTGTGTCCTTTATCAATCAAAGCCTTTCTCAAAATAAGATATTTATTTTTGCTTAGCCCTAATTCCAACATAAGAGCAATGGCTTCTTCTTCTGTAAAATCTGTATCCGATGAAGGGGTGGGGATGCTTTTAACAATCCTTTTAAGCCGTTTTGGTGATGCAGTTGGAAGAACATCTGCTATTTGCAACGCCTTTTTAGGGCGATTTTCTTTTTTAACATTTCCTTAAACGTGTCAGTAACTTCTGCATTTGAATGCGTGGAAAGAGTAATCGATGTTCTTTTTTTAGATTTTGCACACAAATCATTATAAGGCTTACAAGGTGCACCAACAGCAGAAAAATGTATCTCCAGGCTATCATTCATCCACCTATAATATTTTGTTTTAAATATCAGAATAGAGCCGGAAACGGACTGCGTTTTTTTTATCAAATAATTTAATAAAATTGATGCAACTACAACGTTAACCTTTTCAAATCTCTGTAGTTTTGAGTTGTCCCACAAAGTTAAGCACAATGCTTCATGATTTACTGTTATTATCATGATTGACGAGTTTTTTATGAACTTAAAACTAAACCTATTCATATTTATATACAAATATTACGTACAAATATTAGCTATCATAACCCAGGTAACTGGATCTTCAAATACTAAGGCCCATAAAATATAAAAAGAGAGGGTATATTTAAAATAGCAATCATAAAACACGTATCTTTGGGTGGGCCCACAAAACCTTTAATATCATTAATGAAGAACATCATAAAACCCTTTTTACCTGACCCAATTATGTAAGATGTGAATACGAGGACACATTAGAAGAAATATATGAATAAGGGCTAACTTTTGAAGATTTTCTGTTTAGGAGTTATGAACATAACTTACCAGTGTTTGGTTTCGTTGAAAAGGAAATTACCTGTAGATTGCGATTTTTTTTAAAAAAGGTTGAATTTAGCCATCTTGGTAAAACAAAAACTTGGGTAATCCAAATATGAAGGTAAAAATTTCAGTTTTTGCTTAAATGAAAATTTTCACTATTCAATAAAATATTTGTTAATAGACATAATCCAATGATTTTTTGGATTTAACTAGACTTTAAGGTCAACAAATCGAAACAAATGTCAGAATTTATGATTTTCTGAAAACAATCCCACAATTCCTAAAAATAAAAAAATAATTGCCAAAAATGGGATTTTTTTCGTTTTTTGCTGCCATGTCGTCATTTAAAGCGGGGATTGGAAATGACTTACACACTACATTAGGTATCTGTTGGAGGCGTGCACAAATTTTAACTGTGAGTTAAAGTTGATATTTACCTCAAAAATATGGCAACTTTGGAAGCGGGTGGGGAGTTACCACAACTCGCATTTATTTAAAGAGACCTTCCAGTAAAGTATACATACTTTATATGTTCAGAAGAAAAATATTTGTCTGGAGCGATAAGAAGTTTGGTGCTTTCTGGGGAAAATATCGCCAAAAGTTACTTTTTTTTTTAATTTCTACTTTAAACTAATGTAATTTTTGACTGAAACAAGATATTGAACTAATTTTTTTTTATTCAATCAAGAATTTTATTGGCTAAATATTATTATTTTAAAACGAAAATTGGTCCCAATTTTTTCCCGATATTCGATAAACTTTGGACCTGAGTCGGACAAAATTTGGAATTTCACATTCTCAAATCGGAATATCTCGGAAACTATTGGAGGTAACCCACACATGTAAGCATGTTTTTTGTTCATCTTTACAAGAAGATTACTAATATTTTAATTTTTTGAAAATCGGATGAGAAACAAAAAAATGGCTAACACTCAAAATTTTTTATGAAAAATTACCCAACTTTGGGCAGCCATTTTGCCGCCCCAAAGGGTCTGGAAGGTTCAAAATCAAAACTTAAACTCCATTTTATATCCACAAGTTAACAAATGGCCGAATTATTTCCACAAATTTTGTGATTTATCTTACTGTGCGTCATCGCTTCCATGCCGCCCACCGACAGGTTCGAATATAAAAAAACGAAGGCAATTGAACATTTTGCCGACAGCGTGCAGCGCCGTATCAACCGTCTCCTGTCTGACACTTGGTGACAAAAAACCGTCCAAGTTGTATTTTGAAATGAAGCGTGTCGCTGGTACCACTCTGGGGGAGGCAGCTTAAAAAGGCATTTGGACAAAGCGGTTGCCTTGTTTGCACAACCTGTCGTGGCAGCGTCAACAGGTACCGCAGCAGAATTTCCAAAAGTGGCTGACTCCATTGTGGACGCAATGGCATCCGGCCAAATTAATCGCTTGCAGGCATCATCATCAACCGAAATTAATGAACTGCGGGCAGCCGTCGTTAAATTAGGTAAACAATTCGAAAAATATTCAACCCGTTCTCGTTCACGCTCACAGTCACGTAGAACAACAACGACACGCAACAGATCACAAAACCGCCCAGCCTATTCCAGTGGTACGACTGTCAGCATAAACGACGCCAGGTGAATGCACTATCTGCAAGTGCGTCTGCCAACTGACTTGACAGGCCGGTGGAGAGTTCTGGCGAGGATTCTGCCACAAAGTGCCAAATACTTCGCCTCCAGGTTAAGGATACGTTCACCAACAAAAAATGTTCTCGTAAACAGTGGGGCCGATGTTGCTATTTTGCCACTGGCTTGGAAGTCTTATGATGTCCGCCCGACAGCCACGTTATTATTCGCCGCCAACAATACGCCTGGTGAAATGATAGGAGAAAGACGATTAAAATTAGAGCTTGGCTTACGCCGTGATTTTTGTTGGTTTTTTGTGGTTGCAGCCGTCACTTCCCCCATCATCGGCGCCGACTTTATCAAATATTATGATTTGCTTATTGATGTACGACTCAACCGACTCATCGACAGTGTCACTCGCCTCGTATCACAACTAACATCTTTCAACACAACCGATCCGTTTGCCGACATTTTGGAAACATTTTCTGACGTCACCAGGCTGGCGCCATATGGTTCTACGACTAACTCTTCAACTTTACACAAAATCGAAACGAAATGTCAGCCTGTTTTTGTCGACCACTACGCCTTTCTCCGGAAAAGCTTGCAGCCGCTAAAACGGTATTCGATTTTTTGATGAAAGCCGCTATTTGTCAGCCATCCAACAGCAACTGGTCCTCTCCGTTGCACTTCGTTAAAAAAAAGTGATGGAACTTGTAGACCATGCGGCAATAATCCAGCACTGAATGCAGAAACTTTGCCGGATCGTTATCCTTTGCCATATTTAACCGATTTTACAACAAATTTACGAGGAACGAAATATTTTCTAAAATGGACTTGCAAAAAGCCTTCCACCATGTGCCAATACACCCAGATGATATCCCGAAAACGAATTTAAATTCATGACGTTTGGGTTTTGTAATGCCGCCCAAACTTTTCAGCGGCTTATAAATGAGGCACTGGACTTTGTTTACATCGTACATCGACGACATTTGTGTCAAATCGTCTTCCATCGAACAGCATCGCCTTGATTTTGCCGAAGTTTTCCTTCGCCTTCGTGAAAATTATCTTGCCATCAACATAAAAAAGTGCGAATTTGGTAAAAACGAAATCAAATTTCTGGGTCATATTGTCAACACTGACACATGCAATCTCATATCATATGCAACTTCAACAATTAATCATCGGAAATAAAAAGAACGATCGCCCTTTAATAAATGGACTGCTTTTGACCGGTGTAAAAACGAGCTTGCCAAGGCAACGCTTTAAGCACACCCCACCGCCAATGCCTAAAATAGCAATTTATGTCGAAGCATTGGATACAGCTGTGAGGGCAGCCCTGCATCAAAAAATCGATGGCAATTTGCAACCTTTGGCATTTTATTCAAAAAAATTAACGAGTGCTCAACAAAAATACTCAACATATGATCGTGAGGTAGCAGCGATGTACCAAGCTGTTTGCCATTTTCGATATATGATAGAAGGACGCAATTGCTACATCGTTACCGACCATCGACCGCTCATTTTTGCGTTTCAACAAAAACTCGAAAAAGCCATACGCCTGGTTTAGCCAACGCAACTGCTGACGCACTTTCTCGTATAGACTCAATCAACCAGTCTGTGGATTACTCTAGCATCGCAGCGGCTCAACAAAATGATGAGAACTTCAACAAATGCTTCAAAGTTCAGGTGTGGAAATAAATTCTCTAAAACTGAAATTTTTTTTCAATCCCAGGTTGCAACGACACAACGACATCTCGTGTTCGCCCTTGCATTCCGAAGGAATTTCGTCAACAAATTTTAGCAACCATTCATAATTCGTCACATCCTGGAGTTCGGGCTACCACCAAATTGGTCAGATGTAGATTTTGTTGGACTGGGATTCGAAAAGATTCTGCTTTATTTGTGCGAAACAGTTCATCACTCAACGCCTCGAAGTTTTATTTCGAAAAATCTTCAAAATGCGTAAATTTTTCAAAATTTTAATTCGATGTCGCAAAAGTAATATCAGTGTCGATCGGCTGACACCTGCCTTTATCTGCAACAATGATCTCAACATTAGATCTACAAGACGCCTTAGAAAGCAACACACCTGATATTTCTACAAATTTACAACATTTACCTGATCAGATTTCATATCATCAAGTTCCTAACGACATCGAACTCAACTCTAGCTCCACATCATCAGAATCAAGCACAGCTGTTAGATTTTCACCAGAAGTGCTTCAACCCGAAGCTACTACAAGTGGTAGACGAATTACGGTTCCTCTAAGGTTCAGGTGAACTTAATTCAGCGCGGGGAATGATGTGGCGCCTTATTGTCAATGCTAGCTACAGTGTTTAATACCCAATTACTGTCATTGGTACCCAGTACCTAGTACTTAAACATTTAAATGTTACTAAATGAAACAACCACCATGATTACTAATTATCTTGCTCTCACGCGATTCAACACATCTTCTTCATTAAAAAATAAAATTTGTATTTTAAATTCAAATAGTTAATAATTAAATATTAAAATAAACATTACTATATTTTAACTTTAACTCGAGTAAATTATTTCGAGATAATTCTCCAAGAAAGCAATTTACCAAAGATATTTATTTTTGACTTGGATCAAATAGGCAATGCCTGGTAGTTCAGTATTATATGGTTCGACAAAAAAGCAAAAATAAAGTCATTTCATAAGAGATTTCGCTGTCTTTGTCTTAAAATATAGTCAAAAAATTGCTTGAGACAATACAAACTAAAAATTAAATATTGCTTCACAGAAGAACTAAAATTGAGTTTTAATTAAAATATTTGTTGATTCAGTTAAAAGTTTAAAGTCCTATTGAGGAAATTGTAGTAACAATTAAAATAATATGTAACTATTGAATTGATATTATTTTCAATTATAGTTTTATTAAAAATTTAACTGAATGTTGTTTTTTATTTCAAAAATTTTTTTAGTAGATGCTATTAAAACATAAATTTAAAAATAAAATCGCCAAAAAATTGGGTAAAAAATTGCTTAAATTAATAACAAATCGCCAAAATAAAAAAATTTTAAAAAAATAGCCAAAATTTAAAAAAATCAAAAATATTTTAAAAAAACCACCAAATTTGAAAAAAAACTAACAACAAAAACAATCTTCAAACTTTTAAAAAATTAAAACAACTTTCAAAATCCGAAAAAATCTCTGCAATTAAAACAAAATTGCTAAAATTGAAAATAAATCGGCAAAATTACAAAAAAAAAACGCGAATTTTTTACTTTAATAAATATTTTAATTTTGGCGATTTTTTAAAATTTTTGTATTTTTTTCTATGTTGTTATTATACGTTATAAAAACTGGAAATTTTGTTTATTCCCAATTCATTTTCAATTTAACAGTTAATACATATTACACAAGGTGAAAAAATTTAACTTTTTAAAAACTAATAAAGATCCGACCATCAATTATATATATTTCGGACATGCTGATTTCAATGGTGTACTCAATTGTTTTTATCATTGCATTTTAAACTTTTCTCAAGAACTCAATCTGCTTTTGTTTTGATGGAATTAAATAACAAGACCTGTGTTCATATTTATGGCCCATATTTAATGCACAAAACTTTATATTTAATCCACTGTTCCACGTTTTATGTATTTTTTTTACTGTTTTTACAGCTTAAGCAAATATGACCGCTTAATAAGCAATTGACCTGAATAAGTGTTTTAAGAAGAGGCAATTAGTGGAAAATATTTTAACAAAAAAAAAAATATTTGCATATAGCAATTTTTTAAAAATTGTATATGTCAGCATAGCTTTTCAAGTTGACCACGTCTAAATAATGTTGTTGCTAAAATTGAGGCAAAAAACTTTCCATTTGCAAAAGTTACACAGAGAACATTTTTTATTTTTTCGAAATTTTTCGATCGATATGCATCATTTGTTAACGTGGTCCAATTTGACTCAAATTTTCACAATATTTTTTTAGACTAAATGTAAACAAACTTCGATCAGCGCTCCTTGAAATACGACATATTAAAATTAAGTAGCTAAACTAATATTTGTGTTGTGATGTTGTTTTTTTTTAGAAATTTTAAAGAGTTTTTATTTTAAAAATTCATTAAAGAAAATTTTAGTTATTGACGAAAAAGTTGAAAATGAAGGGTAAACACTAGGTTGATCAAATCGAGTAAACCGAGTAAGGCGAAAATTGCTTAATAATAAATATTCAGATTTAAAACTTCTTAAATATATTGTTAAACCCCTCAAATCAAACTTATTTAAAAGAAATCCATTTCGTATAACAATTCCTTATACTAGATTTTTACCCTTACTCGAAAAATTTTTCGAGGAAGATTTACTCGAACAAAAAGCAGTTTTGTTCATTAAAAAAGTCTACTTCACGAATCTTTCTTAATTAATAAAAAAAAACTGTTAATAGAATTAATTATTTTAATTGCTTCTTTGTTTTATTCATGTATCCAAAAGTTTGGCTTTTCACATTTGTTCAAATGAAAAGTAGTTAAACGGCTTACTCGATTTTTACTCGATTGATCACCCTACTAAACACACAAGAACGCTTGAAAAGCATCTGCAATGGTCCAAAATATTTAGTTTAAATAAGAAATGGGCAATATCATGTATATACATATTTAAATTTTCCAATTGTATATTTTTTCTTTATCATTATTTCTTTCACATTACAATAACACTAGTGAGCTTAAACGCTTCCTTGGTAAATTACGATTTTGTTAATACAACCCATGGATTGCCAGTGAATTTAACCCGTCATAATTATATAAATTCATTTATAAAATTAATTTCGTCGAAAAAGTTTAATATGAATACGCTAAAACTAATCCAATTAATATTGATGATATATATACCTAGACATTGCAAAATACAAAATAATATATATTTAGATATATATTTAAAAAATGTCAATCATATTTTGGATATAAATATGTATTACATCTATACAATAGTACAATTAATTGCCTGTATCATTTTGTGTATAATTTCATACACAAAATTTACCACAATTTTTGCCTTCTACACCTTACACAATGGAACCCTAAAAAATAACTTGTTTCATTTGTGACATTAGGAGTTATTAATTTGGTTTTTTGTCAATGTAAAGAGCTAAATTAAGTTTCATAAAATCTTTATTTTCATTATATCTTCATTTTCAAATTTATTTTCCAAACAACTTATTTTTTAGGTAACTTCAAAATTTTTTTTTGAATAAAATGAAATGTCCAAATGGAAAGGAATTTGCTACAAATTATAAAGTCGTAAACTTTTTGCCAGTGGCTATGGTCTGAAAGATTAGTAACGTTGAAACAATGCCTGTATTTGACGGTAATTATTTTTAAAAATATTTCGGATTTTAATGAAGTTTTAAAATCAAAAACCGGATACATCTATAGCTTATTTTGTATATGCTAGTATACTGCTATATAAAATCGGATTAAACTGTATCGCGCCATTATTCGGATGTTATTTAATCTGATATTATCAAATTAAAACTAAACTAATGCAAACTTACATAATTATATATGCCCATTTCTCGTATGATTATATAAACCATCATATTATTTTTTTTAATCGGGTTATTAGAAGTCGAAAGTTTTTATGAGCACTAGGTTTATAACTTTGTTTGCAATTATCAAATTTTAGTTACCGTTGGCGTAGTCCATAAAATTATAAAGTAACGCAATTTTATTTTTTTCGCAGTTTTCAAAAAGGTTTCCTGAAAAAGGACCTGAGAAAAAGATATCTATTCTTAATACATTATTGCCCATTACCTGCTGATAGGTAAAAATTTAACAAAAACAAGTTATAATGCTAGTGTGCACATATTTTTATAAGTTTTCCTGGGTTAATCAAAATAAAAATAAAAAATCGAAAGAAGAAATCTGTACACAGACTTTGTTTTCTATAAAGAACGATGGTTGCACTTGAGTGGTTTGCGCTTTTCAAAGTTGTATATGTTTTTTGCAATAAATACAACAAAAATCACTTGTAGATAAAAACATGCTTGTATCAGTCGGTACTAAAACGAAAGCCGAAAGGCAAATAATAAAAATGTTAAATTAATAAACATTAAATAAATAATTTAACTAATAAGGTCAGTTTTATAATAAACAAGCCGGCTAAAGCCGGGCTTGCCCGGAGTGCACCTACACGCAGAGAAAAGGTATGATTGAAAATGATTGTGGACACAAAATTATGATATTATGATTCTAATTATCATATAAATTACTCTGGATGATCATATTATGAAAACGATGCTCTATTTCCTGCGTGTAGTTCTGTCTAAAAATTTTTATTCATTGTAAGTTTTGTGAGTATTTAAGGAGTTTTTTTTATATAATGACCAACATGTGGAATATTATACAGAATTCATGTGATGTTGATCACAGATCCAGATCCTTGCCTGTAAACTCTAGCTGAAGGAGTTTGAAGCTTCATAACAATGTAGTTTGTGTTTGGATTTTATTTACCTATAATTAATAATTTTAATTAGTTTTTGTTTGTATAAAAACATTTTTATTTATTTGATACTTAATGAAATTGTGATAAATCCACATTCTAACGATATCCAATAAAGATGTGTAGATCGGCTTAAGTCATTGGACATACTTTCTTATAATGAGGTAGTATCACATGTGCAAAATACCTCATGGTACGTACACACTATGGTCCGAGC
Source organism: Delia radicum (assembly GCA_021234595.1). Lineage (NCBI taxonomy): Eukaryota > Metazoa > Arthropoda > Insecta > Diptera > Anthomyiidae > Delia > Delia radicum. Next base: position 171,516,110 of record CM037854.1, on the reverse strand, counting down.
CATAGCTGATGTCTTAAAGATGTATTTTTATTACTAATTAAAAAAATTCTAAACATTTTTTTACGGACGGTTACCCACCCTAACCGACCGAGAGGGCTCATCAATATGACGTTGGGATACGTACACACTATGGTCCGAAAAATAGCGGATTAAGATGTATTTTTAGTAATAATAGCGGGTGTGCCCGCTGCATTGTTATCGTGGGGACGACATTGTTTTGCCTCCAAGTTTAAAATGTAATTGATTTTGGATAAGAATTTAATCATTTAAGGAAAATAAAACACAATGTAGTAGAGATGATATCCAAACATTTAGGCAGGTATGGCATGGCATTATTACCATTTACAATTTGGGGATTACGAATGAAAATATGTTTGTCTTAACCCCCAAATCAAAATGGGAGCTATGTCTTGCATAGTTATAAGATCGTTTTTCAAAAGAACATTGTGTGAATATTAGAGTATTTCTGCGTAGACGGACTGCGGCCAGGTTTAGGATTTTTCTATTCTGTGGTATGTCCAAAGCCGGCTTTTATTTATGGAAGGCTGTAAAATAAAAAAGTTAATACTTTATTCCGTTGTCCTATAAAAATTACATTTTAAACTTTAAGGCAAAGCCAGGTGTTATCTATTATAACAACCTAGTAGCTTGCCCGTAACCATAACTTATGTGTTCATTGGTATATGGTCTAATTTAATGAAAAGATAATTTCTAAAATATGCAATAAAAACATAGTAAAAATGGTACTAATCTCTATACTAGTACTAATCTCGCTGCCTAAAACGCTGGAGCCTGGAACTTCAAATTTATCATTGAGGGTCCTTCTCCATCGCATACATCTAATCACGATATTAGGAAATTGTTAGTATGTAGTACAAAAAGATAAAAAGTATTCTCCTTATCGTTTTGTTTAAACCCCTTTGGCTAAAAATCTGAAATTTCAAGTGCATTAGCTAATAATCTATGAGCTAAAGCACTTAAAATATACCTTTAGGAATTTTAAACAAAACTTGATAAAAAAGGCAAATATGTTCCTTAATCACTCAGCCCAAACCGCTTGATTTTTAAATACGGCATGTAGGTTTCTCCTTCACTCACAGAGATGGAATTATAGTAAAAAAGGGGTTTAAATAAGAAAAACTGGGATTAATAACAAAGCTTAAACCGCTGGAGTAAGGAACTTGAAATTTGGCTTGAAAGTTCCTCGACCGGCGCAGACATTATTTAACAATAAATTTAAGGAAATTCTTACCGTGAGTGCAAAATCTCCCTGTAAATGTCATCCCAAAAAACATTTAGCTAGAAATTTGACTTTTAAAACATGTGTTTCTTTGAACTTCTAATTAAAACGCTGTAAAGGGATTAAAAAAGGAAAAGTGTCCTATTATAACAAATTAGTGAGCTTGCCCGTTACTATAATTATGTGATCTTTGGTGTATGGACTAATTTACTGGAAAGATAATATCTAAAATATGCAATAAAAACATAGTAAAAATTGTATTTAAAGGGATTTAATTAATTGGGATCACCACCCAATCTAAGCCACTGGAGCTTGGACCTTCAATTTGTCATGAAGGTTCCTTCTCGATCGTGTACAACTAATCACGACCTATGGAAATTGTTAGGATGTGGTACAAAAATCGTCCTACTTAAACCCCTTCTAATAAAACTTGATAAACATGTGGTACAAAGGCAAATATGTTCCCTTAACCACTCAACCCCAACCGCTTGAGTTTGAAATTCAGCATGTATGTTCCTCCTCTGGCGTAGACATCCACAAATATGGGATTATTGGAAATGTTTACGTAATGGAGCAAAAAGTGAAAAGGTTTCCTCTTGATTTACTGCCTAAACCCTTTTGTGTAGAAATCTAAATTTTAGAATATGTATTCCCTGATGTATGGGCTAATTTATCGAAGATATTCTTTTTGAAATTTCCAATAAGAACTTTATAAAAATGGTAAAAATATATTCAACTTCAAATTGTTATTAAATAAGACAGCCACTAACACGGGATTTTTGTAAACTTTTGTGCGGGGGGTGTGGTGATGAATAAAAAGGAAAACATTGAAGAACATTTTTTTTGGAACTCATCATAAAAACGGGGTTTAAATTGGGATTAATCACAAAGCTTAAACCACTGGAGTAAGGAACTTGAAATTTGACTTGAAGGTTCCTCGTCCGGAGCAGACATTATCTAATGAGAAATTTATATGGTGAAATTTCTTACGGTGAGGGGCAAAATCTACCTTTTAATATTTTGCCATATAACATTTGGCTACAAATCTGACTTAAAATATGTGTTTCTTTGAACGGCTGAATTTCAGTTTATGGGGGACACCCCTAGAGAAAAAATCTGAATGTTCCCAGGAGTACGAAAATCATAATGAATAAGGGGGCTCCGCCCCCTATGGGCGTGGCAGTCGAAAAACGACCCGGCCCACCTACGTAGACAATATGGGTATCAAATGAAAGCTAATGTCTTCACGATTCCAAAAATAGCCATAGTTGCCAGATCGGGCGGTTTTTGCAGCCGATACGGCCATTTTTGTTAAATAGGGGCGGGGGTGAAAAACGACCCATGCCACCTACTTAGGCAATATTGGTATCAAATGAAAGGAAATGTCTTCACGATTCCAAAAATACCCGTAGTTGCCAGATCGTCCAGAATTTGAGGAAGATATGTTAATTTTTATAAAATGGGGGAAGGACTTTTTTTTGTTTATTTCTTTTTAGCTCGGCCAGAGGCCGAGCACTCGAGATCCCCGCCGTCTAGAATTAAGACATTCTGGAGTTAAAAACCCCTAAGCCCGGCCGTAGGCCGGTCACGCAGAAAAACTTTACTAAGCGAAGCCAGTATAACAAATTTTCATTAACCAATCAGAAGCTTTCAAGAGTTTTCCTCGTTTCTTAATTTTGTACTTATCCTCATTTATGATTTGACTCATTTTTGTTTGATTTTAACAAAATATAAGCAAAAAAAAAGGAAAAAAAAAATTTCCCCCACCCCAAATTTTGCCAAAATGGCCATATCGGCTACAAAAATCGCCCGATCTGGCAACTACGGCAATTTTTGGAATCGTGAAGACATTAGCTTTCATTTGATACCCATATTGTCTACGTAGGTGGGCCGGGTCGTTTTTCGACTGCCACGCCCATAAGGGGCGTGAGCCCCCTTATTCATTATGATTTTCGCACTCCTGGGGTCATTTAAGGGGGCGTGGCATTTTTTTTTTTTCCAGGGGTGTCCCCCATAAACTGAAATTTTGCCCTTTGAACTTATAATTAAAACGTTGTATAAATGGGTTTAAAAAGGAAAAGTGTCCGTTAATAGCCCGGCTCCAATCGTAGGAGGTAGGAACTTGAGATTTGACATGTAGGTACTTCCTTAAGCGTAAACATACAAGAGAGGGGCAAAAACGGACAATCTCTCCTTAACCTTAACGTCATAACCAAAACCATTAGGTAATAATATCGTAATTCACTTAAGATATACTTTTTGCGTTTTTATTCAAAACTTGTTATAAATAAAGGGAAAAGTGTCCTCTTAATGACATGTACAATTGCTTTATGCTTAATATTTAAAACATCTTCTCGAAATGGTTAAAAAAAATAATTAAAACAGGAAACCATTTTCTTTTTAATGTATTCCGAAATTGAAAACAATTTGTAACGATATATCGGACATTTAAGCTACTCGAGTAAAAATAAAAATTAAATTATAAAATATTTTGGATATTCACAAGTTAACTGTATAAAAAGGGGTAAAAGTTGGTACTAATTCATAACTTTTAAATACATTTATATATATTAAAAAACTGAATTTTTTAGATTCCAAGTGCTGCAAAATTATATACTCTTTTTGACTAATGAACACAAAAGCACAAAATTTGTAAAAAAAAAATATTTAGTCCTGGACGATTTTTATAAGAAGTTAATCATTTGAAGATCTACATTTTTAGGCAGGAATAACATGGCATTATCCCAATTTCCGATTTGGGGACTATGAATTGAAATGTTTCTATCATAACCCCTAAACCAACAGGGGAACTATGCCTAACATGATTATGATTAAAATCAGCAGTAAAAAATAGACATATTCTTCATAGACAAAGTGTTTCTGCGGGTTTTTACTCTGTGGTATGTCCGAAACAGGCTTCGCTGAGTAAAACATTTCTGCAAATCTGTAAAATAAAATAGGTAATACTTTATTGTATTGCTACGAAACAGCCTGCAAAGAGGACCGCTGGAGCTGCTGCGGATGGCACGCCCCTTAAGGTGGACAGTGGCAAACTGATGAAACCAGCCACAACCGTGCCGGCAAAACTGCCAAAAACAATGGTCCCCTCATACAAGGATGTCGTTGCCGCCCTAAAAAATTGGCGTTATACCGCCTGATTTTCCGGCAACGAGATGGTCTGACGAGCAGCTACACTCCATCAAAAGGTCCATCCTGTATAAAATTGTTGAGCTCAAGAAGGGGCCCCTGAAGCCCAGTTTTTCCAACTGCTCCTTCAAACCAGAACGGATCAACTTTGTGTGTGACGATAAAGAGACGGTACAGTGGATGGAGACGCATGTCCCTGAAATAAAGCCATGGGAAGGCGCTGTTCTCAAAGTCGTAGCTGAGGATGAAGTGCCGAGGGCCCAAGTGTTCGTGGGATACTTTCCGGACAAGGAGGATACCTCAACTAACTTCATACTTGGACTGGTTGAAACCCAGAACCGTGATCTTTCGGTTGAGTACTGGAAGGTATTGAATAGTGTCGTGAAGGGTGGTGTAGTCGAGATCACACTTTCGATCGATCCAATATCTGCCGATGTACTCAAACAAAAGAACTATCGGTTGAAATTCGAGTTTGGAACGGCGCTGGTAAGACCCACCCGTCAACCTAATGTGGTCGAGCGCAATAAAATCGAAACGACCAATGCATCTGCTTCAGCAACTTCGGCTAAGTCTGATAAGAGTGCTTCAAAGCCAATTACCTCAGACGATAAACCAAGCTGCTCGAAGCATGTGCCAAGTCAATTTCTAGCGGGCAAAATAGCCAGAGGGCCAAAAACAAGGCTTCCACGGCCCCTACGAGCAACAGGCCTAGAAAGTGGGAGAGACACTCAGCAGAAGAAGCAGCCCTGCTGAACAGCAATCGCGGAAGTAAAGTGGCGAAGAGCGCCAAAAAACAAGCTCGCAAATAATGGCCTCAAAAAGTAAGGCAAAACAGCACATTAAGTGCTTACAGGTGAACCTTCACCATGCCAAAGCGGCTTCAAATGTGGCAATTAGAAGGTTCACCTCAGACGACCTGGACGTCATTTTTATCCAGGAACCATGGGTGCATGCCGAAGCAATAAAAGGGCTCAACTCAAAACAAGGTAGGCTCACCAATCAACATGAGAGGCCTAGAACGGCCATGTTTGTTAGAAACAATTTAACCATTCTTCCCATCTCAGAGTTTATCTTAGGGGATTTGGTTGCCATACGGGCAGGGGTGCCCTCCCTATCTGGTGAGCATGAGGTGGTACTTGCATCCGCGTACCTGCCGGGAGATGTAGATGAGGCGCCAACATCTGAAGTGAGAGCTCTTGTAGAATTCTGCAACTCCAGAAATCTTGGATTACCACATTACTTGGGGAAGTACAGGTAACAACAAGCGAAGTGAGTACCTGCTAGAGTTTATTAGTAGTAATAACATAAATATAGCGAATAGGGGTGACGAACCCACTTTCAGGAACGTAGTTAGATCGGAGGTTTTAAACCTCACACTTACTAGCTCTAATCTTTCCTTTGACTGGCATGTATCTTCAGAAGTTTCAATGTCGGACCACCAATACCTGGTTGCAACATTGCGGGTTCTTTGGGTACTATCAAGTGCTTCCGTAATCCCAGGAGGACAGATTGGGATCTCTTTCGATATCATGTTGAAGACTCCGCTAACTGCTCGAGGTTGCTTATTTTGAGCACGACACAAATCGTTTAGGAGGCGGCTGATATTCAGTGTAATCTAATTTCCGCCTATGAGTTGAGCTGCCCAATGGGGGCAAGGAAAACCAAGCCTGATGTTCCATGGTGGAACGACAAACTTGGGAAACTCAGAACCGAGACGAGAAGACTATTCAATAGGGCCAAGGAGACAGTCAACTGGGTGGCCTACAATGCGGCTCTAACTGGGTACAATAAGGAACTCCGTAGATCTAAGAGGGCAACGTGGCGTAGCTACTGCGAGAAGATCTCAGATCTCCCCGAAGCGGTTAGGCTTCAGAAATCTCTTTCACAAGATCATACGAACGGACTTAGTACCCTGAAGAGACCGGACGGGTCCTATACTGAATCGCCCGAGGAGACCTGTGAACTCTTACTGAATACACACTTTCCGGATTGTGTGCCACCTGAGAGGCTACCTAGGATTCCAAGGACTCGTAGCCTATCTGGGAGGGACATACGACATGCGAACAGGGTGTTTCAGGAGGGAAGGATCTCATGGGCGGTGAGAAAATTTTCGTCGTTTAAATCTCCTGGACCAGATGGGGTGTATCCGTGTCTGCTGCAGAGGAGCATGGATCTTATTCTCCAGCAACTGACCAGGATTTTTAAGTCGAGTTTGTTATTTGGTCACGTTCTATTGGCTTGGAACGGAGTTAAGGTAGTATTCATACCGAAGGCTGGGCGCAAAGTGGAACATTTGCCCAAATCTTATAGACCAATAAGTCTTAGTTCTTTTCTCCTTAAAACCATGGAGAAAGTCTTGGACCACTATATCAGGGATGTGTAACTGCTGCGCAAACCCATTCATGGGTACCAATTTGCGTATCAGCAGGGAAAATCCACTGAGACGGCTGTCCATCAAGTTGTCACTAAGATCGAAAAGGCACTGGAGGCGAAGCAAATAGCCTTGTGTGCTTTCGTTGATATTCAGGGCGCTTTTGACAACATGTCCTACGATGCGATTAGGACTGCAATGTTGAGGAAAGACATCCCCAGTGTTATCGTTAGTTGTACTATGGAGATGTTGACCTCTAGGGTCATTACATTCGGCATCGGAAACACTTCTAGGACCATAGGGGCGACTAGGGGCTGTCCTCAGGGTGGTGTGCTATCGCCTCTGCTGTGGACTCTGGTCATTGATGAGCTGCTTGAACAGCTTAATGACCTGGGTTTCAGAACCTACGGATATGCTGACGATCTTGTTAATTCTGTCACAGGCTGGGATGACAGGACAATTTCTGAGCGCATGCAACAGGCTCTGAACTTTACCTTGAAGTGGTGCCAGGAGAAGGGATTGACTATAAATCCCTCGAAAACCATCCTGGTGCCCTTTACTAGGAGACATAAGTTATGTCTCACTGAGCCATCGCTTCAGGGGACGAGGTTCTGCTTCTCTGATAGTACTTGGGGGTTATATTGCATAGGTCTCTGAATTGGAATAAGCACCTTGATATGATCTCTAAAAGTGCCACTAGGGCAATGTTTGCCTGCCAGAGGCTCTTTGGCAAGACCTGGGGCCTTAGACCTCAAATGGTCTACTGGTCTTTTAACACCATTGTGAAACCGATGGTCACATACGCCTCTTTGGCGTGGTGGACAAAGGTTGAACCACTCGGGGCTCAGATAACTCTTAAGAGGATTTATCGACTGGCAAGTATTGGTATCACTGGTGCCTCGAACTCATGTCCGACTGATGCCATTGGAGTCATGCTGGGTATTCCTCCTTTGCATATTTCTGTAACTGAGAACGCGTGCATGGGATCCCTAAGGCTGCGGGAGATTGGCAGCATGAGGAGTGGGGATCTGAAGGGGCATCTTGAGATTGCGAAAATGTTCGCTGATGACCCGGTTATTAGGGTCAGTGACAGGATACTGCCTGTGCAGATATTTGTGAGGCACTTTGTTGTTGTGATTTTCGACAGGAGCACGTGGTTGACTGGATCTTGGGTACCGGAGGTTGGTGCACAGGTCTGGTTCACGGATGGATCGAAACAGTAAAACATGGATACGGGGCGGGTGTCGTCGGACCCGTATTTCAGCGTGCTCTGCCCATGGGCAAATATCCCTCCGTTTTTCAGGCTGAGGTCTTCGCTATCTGTATCTGTGTGGAAGAGTGTCTGCGGAGGAGGACACGGGGGGCCACGATCTACATTCTATCTGACAGCCAGGCGGCACTTGGTGCCTTGAGGGCTCAAGATGTGTCGTCTGGTCTGGTTAAGGAATGCATCGACTCTCTAAATCGTCTAGGACTTAACAACTCCTTCACACTGGGCTGGGTTCCAGGCCATGAGGGCAACGAACGGGCGACTGTTTAGCCAACTGCGGAGCTCGTCGACAATTCATTGGCCCGGAACCCTTCTGTGGAGTACCCAATGGGTATGTCAGAGAGAGGCTCAGAAGATGGAGAGAGTCGGAGTTTGGGGCCTATTGGGCCAGATCGCCTGGGCAGCGACAGGCGAGGCTGTTTATATCTCCCTCTGGGGAGAGATCGCGGAAACTCTTGTCTATGACGAGGGGCGAACTAAGCACCGTAACGGGTTACCTAACAGGACACTGTGGCCTTAGGTATCAATTGTACAATATGGGACGATCCTCTACGGATACGTGCAGGTTTTGTGAATTGGAACTCAAGACCTCTGAGCATGTTCTCTGCAAATGTCCGAGGCTCTCCGACAGGAGGGTGCGTTATTTTGTATTTCCAAAACAATAAACATACAAAATCTATTTAATGGGTTTTAAATCGAGTTGACTATTTTTGAACCAATTTTTAATTTAAAAACTGACTTAAGCATAGATTTAAGTTACCCTTATTTAACAAAACAGTAAAAATTCCCAGTGGTTTAACCATTTTTGAGTGTTATTTTTCAAAACAATTTTTTTAGAACTTATTTATTAAATTTAAATTTAAAATTTATTATTAAAATATGATATTACCTAGTAAATGGCGTCATCAGCTAATCCGAAGCTTCCAAGACTGTGCTATTTTCTCCTTATCTGATTTTAGAATATGACCCATAGCTTCAAAATTGATAAAGTTCGATGTAAAGTCGATAAAAATTTTTATTACTCCTACCTTCACCCTACGCCCGTGATAATGACATCCCTATCCAAAATTGGACCTTGGTTGGGACCAGGAGCCTCGGAATATTTTCGAAAAATATTCTACTTTATAAAACGGACAAAATTTTCGTTTCTTCGGTGTGTCCACAAATGTTGTTAATATATATGGACCAAGGCTGGTAAAGCTTCCGCGACCCTTTTGAACAAATAACCCAAAATTAAAATGTAATGAGGCAAATGAAAGACCAAATTTTAATTTTATATTTCACATCAATGTAGCTTTGTTTTTGGCTTGAATAAGAATTGTGTGTAAATATGCGTCTAAACCAGTTAACCGGTTAAATTTGAAGAATGCGAATAAAATACTTTGCAAGAATAGAAATAAAACTGTAGATGTAACTATTTTGTACATTAATTAAGAAATGTAAAAATTAACAAAAAATACTGGTTCTGAGAAAAAAAAAACAGAAATACATTTTGTAATAAATTTTTATGTTGAGCGAACAGATATATTATTTTGAGTGTAGGGTTTTGAACTCAAAAAATTCTTTGACGCTTTATGTGGTTTTAAGTTTGAATAAAATTGTTCTTAACCTGTTTTTCGAAAAGTATAATTTTTGTATTTTTATTTTCATTTGGATTAAAATTGCTTTACGAAAAAAAAGGTTTGAGAAAAATGATAATGAAAATTTAAAAATACATACAATCTGAATGAAGTTTTGGAGTTCAAAAGATTATTATTTTGGAACTACCTGGAGCATTGAAATTTAAATATAATACTTTTGTGAAAAAATGCTATCAAATTATGCAAAAACTTTTTCGATGTCTTAGGCAAACATTTAATTAATTCTGTGAATTTTTTAACATTTCATCTACTCATTGCAAGAAAGAACTTAAATTCAAGTTCGAAGGAACAGGATTTAAGACAGACTGTTTCTTAAAACATTCTATCCTCTTCATCTCCGACTTCCTAATTGGCCCTTCTCAGTGCGCATGTTTCTATAACTACATATAAAATTTAAAGTTTCGACGATCAAGTAATCGAGTTTCCCTGTTCTTATAAAATTTTTCAAAAACCAAATTTTTACTGATCCGCCCATTTTGGAAACAACTTACGTTTTAAGTTTTAGCTTAACATTTTGGTTAAGATGAGCACTTCTTAAACACTTTAAATCCGGGTAATACCACGTTTCCAGTGGAAAATGCAATAAGTGCATTTTCAGTGTATTAGCCCACATCGCAGAAAACCTATATTTCAACTTTTTAGCCAATGGTCGTAAAATGGGACTCTTTACTCGTTTCTACGTCTTCCAGTACTATATTAAAGATCCTGTTTTAGTGGAGGTCTACATTTGGGCGATGTTTAATTAGTAAGTACTTTTTTGTTTGAAGAACTTTTTGGAAATAACCCATCGTGCCATGATCATGAATATTAATTTAACATGAAACTTGTTATATGTTTTCTTAAAATTTTTACAAACTTTCAGTTTTTAAGATTTTTTGAAAATTTGTTATCATTTGCGCTCAGTGTTGGATTTTTTTAAATAAAAAGAAGTATTTTTTGGAAAAAGTACTTTGATTTTGACCTTTTTGAAAACTTACTTTTTGGAATATTAAGTAGTTTTTTTGGAAAAAGCATTATTTTTTGGTTGAAAAAATGTGTTTTTTTTATTGAAAATTCGCTTTTTGGAAAAATTTCTTTTTTTTAAAATAATATCTTTTGTTTTGAAAAAGGTACTTTTTTTAAATAATACTTTTTTTGAAAAAGATATTTTTTTTAAGAAGGACTTTTTTCGGAAAAATACGTTTTTTTTTCTGGTGAAAGCACTTTTTCCGTGAAAACTTCTTTTTGGTAAAAGCACTCGTTTTTAAAAAAGTATTTTTTTTGAGGAATACTTTTTGGCCATCTCCGTTGGAATATCAAAAAATTTCGTCTTTCCAGGAGGAAACTGTATACCAAATTTTCTGTTATTTGGCCCAGTGGTCAAGGCTGGGCAATGTTGCTCCAGTCAGGAAAAAAGGAGGGCTTTTCCCACTTTTTGGCCATCTCCGATGGAATATCAAAAAATTCCGTCTTAGTGGAGGTCACCTTCCCTGGAGGTTTAAAGTTTCTAGGATCAGGTGCTAGGCTGGGCGATGTTGAGTCAGTCAGTATCTCACACTACTTTTTTATATAAATATATAGACAGATGAAAACTACTGTTACTTTAAAAAAAAAAGTTACATATTGTGAAAAAATCTTTTTTTTAAACCCGTTATTCTTTTGAAAAGTACCAAAACGTATCTTTTTGTTTAAAACCCCGTTCTTTTTTTGAAAAGTACAGTTACTTAAAAAAAAAACGTAATATATTTTTTTAAAACCCGCTTTTTTTTTTAAACAAAAGTTACCTTTTTAAACCCGTTAAAATGTCGTTACTTAAAAATTAAAAACCGTTAGTTTTTGATTCAACCGTTACTTTTATTTGTTAAAAAAGTACAAAAGTTAAAAAAGTAAGTGTTAGTAAAGTTACTTTTTTTAAAATGCCGCTGCTTATTTTGCAAAAACGGAATACTTTTTCCACTTTTCGCACTCTCCGTTGGAATATTCGAAAATCCCTTGTAAATTTCAAGTTCCTAGGTCCAGGGGTCTAGGCGATGTTGAGTCAGTCACTCACACCACTTCTTTATATATATATATAGATTATTTATATACATTAATATGAAAAAAAAAAATATACACGAAATATTTTAACCTTTATTTGTAGTCTAAGATTTTAACACGATAAGTGTAAAAAACCACTAAAATAAAGTTTTAACGGAAAAAAGTGTAGAAAATTAGAACGTAATTATAACAAAATTATATTTGTAGAAAATTTTGTAGAATTCGGGTTACACGAATTACATTACGTCAAGGTTGTTCGTTAAATCGAGATATTCGTTAAACAACAAAACGAATAAAAAACAAAACTGCAATTATTATTTATATTTTTTAAATTTCTATATTTTTTATTTTCGTTCGACTTGTTCGTTAAAGCGTTACTTCAGTGTGAAAAGTTTGACATTCGTTGAACCGGGAATTTTTTCATTGAGTTTTGTTTTTTTCATTTTTTTTTGTTAAATTTTAAATACAAAAAAAAAAAAATTGGAAAAAAGCACTTCAAAAATTATAAATTTTGTTGGAAAAAGTAATTTTGTCAAACTGTATTTTAATTTTTGAAAAAAATGTATGGAAGTTTTTTTTTGGAAATGTACTTTTTTTTCAAAAAAGTACTGTTTTGAAATTGGTACATTTTTAGAAAAATTAAATTATTTTGGTACTTTTTTTGGAAGACACTTTTTGATTTTTTTTTTTTTGTGGAAGATACTTTAGGTGGGAAATGGAAATTTTTTAGGAAAAAGTATTTTTTGCGGAAAAATTACTGTTTTTAGTGTTTTTTTTTGGTAAGAAACACTTTTTTGAAATTGGTACTCATTTTGAAATTTAAATTTTGTTGGTAGTTTTTGTTTTTTGAAAAGGTACTTTTTCGGTATTTTTTTGGAAAAGGTACTTTTTTGGTACTCTTTTTTGGAAGATACAGAAAGTATTTTTTAAAATTGCTACATTTTTAGAAAAATTAATATTTTTGGTACTTTTTGTTTGGAAAAATGGAATGTGTTTTTGGAAAGGGTAATTTTTTTTGGAAAACGTACTTCTTTTACATTAGTATTTTTTTAGAAAAATTAATGTTTTATACTACTTTTTTAAAAAATAAAATTTTTTTTGTAATTTTTTTGAAAGAGAAAATTTTTGGTACATCTTTTTTTGGAAAAAGAAACTTTTGGTACTTTATTTTGGAAATTGGTACTTTTGTAGAAAAATAAAATTTTTTTTGTGCTTTTTTTTTTTGGTAAAAAGGTAAATTTTTGGGTAGATTTTTTTTGAAAGGGAAACTTTTTCGTTACTTTTTTTGGAAAAGGTACTTTTTTTTGGAAAAAATACTTATTTTTTGGGGAAAAGTACTATTTTGAAATTGGCACGATTTTAGATAAAAAATATTTTTTTGGTACTTTTTTACAACAGTTTTTGGTACTATTTTCTGAAAAGGGTACATTTTTTGGTACTTTTTTCGGCAATTATTTTATTTGAAAATTTCGGTACATTTGTTTTGGAAAGGGAAATTTTTGAAAATGGTACTTTTTTATAAATAAATTTGATTTTTTTGGTACTTTTTTGTGAAAATGAACTTGTTTGGTACTTTTTCTCTTGGAAAATGTACTTTTTTCTGAAAAGGGTAAAATTTTTGGTACTTTTTTTTGGAAAAGGGACCATTTTCGGTAATTATTTTTTTTGAAAATTTCAGTACTTTTTTTTTGGAAAGAGACATTTTTGAAATTGGTACTTTTTTATAAAATTTAATTTTGTTGGTACTTTTTTTGCCAATAGTTTTAAAACGTTTTTTTTTTGAAAATTAACGTTTTCGGTACTTTTTCTCTTTAAAAATGAACTTTTTCTGAAGAATTTACTTTTTTTTTGGAAAAAGGAACTTATTTAGCAAAAAAGTACTATTTTGAAAATGGTAATTTTTTAGAAAAAGAAATTTTTTTGTACTTTTTTACAATAGGTGTTTGTACTTTTTTCTGAAAATGGTAAATTTTTTTGTACTTTTTTTGGAATAGGCTTTTTTCGGTAATTATTTTTTTTGAAAATTTCGGTACTTTTTTTTTTGGAAAGGGACATTTTTGAAATTGATACATTTTTAGAAAATTAACTTTTTTTGGTACTTTTATTTTGGATACGGGACTTTTTTCGGTAATTATTTTTTTTTTTTGAAAATTTCGGTACTTTTTTTGGAAAGGGACATTTTTGAAATTGGTACTTTGTTAGAAAATTTATTTTTTTTGGTACTTTTTGGTCAATAGTTTTGGTACTTTTTTTGTGGTAAAAATAAAAATTTGCTGGTACTTTTTTTTTGAAAATTAACGTTTTTGGTACTCTTTCTCTGGGAAAATGTACTTTTTCCGATGCTTTTCGGTACTTTTTTTTGAAGATGGTACTTTTTTTGGAACTTCGTTTTTGGTACTTTTTTTGGAAAAAAGTACTTTTTTCGGGAAAATGGACAATATTTTCCGAAAAAGGAGGAGTTTTCCACTTTTTGGCCTTCTCCGTAGGAATATCCAAAAATCGCTTCTTAGTGGAGGTCCAAGTCGGAGTAGGAACATATGTACCAAATTTCAAGTGCCTAGGTACAGAGGTCTTGGCTGGGAAAAATGGACATTATGTTCCGAAAAAGGAGGAGTTTTTCCACTTTGTGGTCTTGTCCGTTGGAATATCAAAAAATGGCTTCTTAGTGGAGGTCTAAGTCGGAGGAAGAACATATGCACCAAATTTCAAGTTCCTAGGTCCAGATGTCTTGGCTGGGAGATGTTGAATCACTCAGCCCTCAGTCACTCAGTCACGCCACTCTCATATAGTTATAGATTATATATATGGGGTGTTTCATGTCAAGTGACCCAACTTTTGAAATCGATGTCTTCCGATGCACCAAGGTTAGTGCTTATGGATAGTAGTTCAGACACAATTTTTCAACAAGATCGGTCAAGAACTCTCTGAGTTAGAGGTGATCAAAATTTAACATTTTGGCCAAACTGGTGTTTTTTCTCATCCATGTAACTTATTACCTATTGTTCTTAGCAAAATTTGTCCTAAATAGTTTAGATACCTATTTCTGCAATCTTTCTTAGAAAAATATTAAAAAAAAAAATTAAATTTTTGACTATTTTTTTCAAAATCAAAAACTTTTTTGACTTTCTTTCAAAATACAGTGCACTCGCGATAATGTGAACTAATTAAAACCGGGAGTGTTCACGTTTGTGAGCTGTTCACCTTTCCGAATGCCAGAAATTTAAGGCAAAATGTATCAATAATGCCATAAGTTTCGACTAATTACACGTATTAAAATAATAATTGACATTTTATTAGAATAAAAGAAGTAAATGATTTATTAAGAAAATTATTTACATACATTTATATGAAGATTTATGGAAAAATACTACATATGATGAATTTCATATCAAAACCGATATGCGTTGAACCCGACCCTCTCAGAATTTTATGAAATTTTGCATACAGCTACATTTTACCTATACAAACACAACCTCATATTTAGAAATGGCATTTTTTGAAAATATGTGGGCGTGGCAAGGTATCGAAGTTTTTGAAAAATGACGATAATATGTACTTTCAAGCTTTGATTACTACGGAATGGCTAAACCTAAGACCTTGGTACCATTAGAAAGGTATTTAAATCAACTTTTGAAAACATACACTGCAAAAATTTAATATTACACTGAAAATTTTTTTTTGGCAGAAATAAAACTTTAAACTAGGAAAACACTTCAAAGGCCAAGGGTTTTTTTTTCCAAAAAAATTTTTTTTTAGAATGGTCTCTTTAATATATACAGTGCCGGACAAAAGTATTCACACAGCAGCAAACTTTATTTTAAATCTTTTATATTTTTAAAATGAAAGCTATTAGCCGTATAAGGTATTCAACAAAATTGTTTATTAACTTATTAGTAATTTAAATATCAGAAGTAAGGCTCAACTGAAAGAAGTTCTGTTGCAAGAATGGCAAAATATTGGAGCTGATGTTACGAAGAAATTGGTCCATTCTATGCCAAGAAGATTAAAAGAAGTCATAGCAAAGAAAGACTACTCCACAAAGTATTAAATCATGTGAAATTTTATTTTTTGTACAAACATTTGAAGCTGTGTGAATACTTTTGTCCGCCTAAAATAATACTTTGAATTACATATTTAGTTTTTTCTTATAATATAACATACTAAGAATAAGTTTTTTGTTGTATTTTAATAATTTATAAGTTAATAAACAATTTTGTTGAATACCATATCCGGCTAGTGGGTTTCATTTTAAAAATATAAAAGATTAAAAATAAAGTTTGCTGCTGTGTGAATACTTTTGTCCGCCACTGTATATAACATATCTAAAAACTAAAATGGCGTTTTTTTTCTTGTTTTTTTTTTTTTAATTTTTTTAAGTAAATGTATCTCTTGTTAACTTTCTTATATTTAGATATCATTGTGTGACAAAAAAGAATAAAGTAGCTATACTTTGAAAGTTATACAGATTTTTTTGAAATTCTAATAGATTAGGACAAGAATCGTATTATCAAATTTTTCAGACACCCCCAAAATATGTACTTACCCTTGGAAATTTTTTTTTTAGTTTTCTTTTTTTAGTTTTAATATATAATTTCGGAATATTTGCTAACTTTTAGTGAAGTTTCAGCTAAAGGTTTAAAAGAATGGAAGCTTTGAGTTCCTTTAATAGTTTTAGCATTTTTATACCTTGAAAATAGCTCAGAAATAAAATCACTTTTTTCTAGAGAAATGTTAAAAAATTATTTTTTTTTATTTTTATTATTTTTTATCCATTTATATCATAACTATTTTTATACTTAATTTATTGTAGCGCATGAAGTGTTTAAGTTTTGTAAATTTTCAAATACCCAGTCTTTCATCGAGATTATTTATAGCCTTTATTTGTTGTTTTTTTTCAATTTTGACATCCTCGTGTTTAGATTGAAATGTTGCGAATAACTATTTCAGGTTGCAGAGAACCATTCTCTTCTGCATTTGAACTTTCTTGCTATCGACTCGTACAGACACCCAGTCTTTCAGCCCTAGCACCAGGCTACTCATATCATCTCGCTGATAAAACTGAGTTACTAGTGCTTCAGTTTCGTACTCTAAAGTTTTTCACTTCTTTTGTTTGGGGGTGTGAGAATCCCATGCTCAGCAACCACATTTTTAGCAATTCTTGCTTTTCGTTGAGACGTTCCAAACTCAGTCATTATTTTTGCACAACTCCATGTCGATGGAGCAAGCGTGAGAAGTGGAAATCTTTCGGATCTACTCTGTGACGTTTTGTATTTCTCTTTTATTTGTTCAAGAACTTCTACTGCATCCTTATGATATTGGTTTTGACACTCATTCTTTGAACTTATACCTTTTACTGAAAAGTTAGAATCACCATCATCATCAACAGTTTTGCCACGATTCTCAAAATTACATTTGTCTTCATCTGAAATAACTTCAACGCCAGGCTCATTACTATTCAAATCCGGTAATTCTTTCAACTTTCCGAGCTATTTCCTGCATGATCCACAAATTAGCAACCGTTTTGACAGCGTAGGAAATTTTTTTAATAAGCCGTCGTTTCGCATATCTGAAGATGTGTGCTTCTTTTTGTTAAAGCGGTTAAAACAAAAGAAACATGAATTTTGTTTTCATGCTTAGCCTTTTTAGGTGCCGTAGACATTGTGATGATTAATTATGTAAGAAATTATGTAAATAACACACGTCTGTTCTTTAACGCTATTTCTAAACTGTTTTCCGAATGTCTTTAGAATGATAATTGATAGTTTTTTAAGATCATTTTAACCAGATGTTACTAATAATAAGAAAAATAAACTACCTGATAATTTTTTCCTTTTCAACATAGTAGCGGTATTCGCTCTTGGTAGCAAACTACCCTTGCAGAACTTTCGAAGCTTGCAGATCTTGTATAAATACAAGAGTATGCAAGACCACAACAACAAAATACATGAAATAAAAATATGCAAGACTTTTATTTATATGCAAGACGAAAACCTATTGCATATTCTGGGTCTTTCAAACCTTTCAAACTTACAATACTTAACATCTTTTAGTTTTGCCGGAAAACAAAAAAAGGACGGAAATATTTACAAAAAAACATTTAATTTTCGTGTAAAAAAAAACAACTGATTTTAACACAATTTTTTATCAAAAAAACAAACTTAAATAAAAGAAAAATACGATATTAATATAAAAATGGATCTTCTTCCTTAAAGTTGATATTCACACAAAATAACAACAGAGTTGAAAATCCACTGAGAACGAAGAATAATGCCAACCTTTTTTATTTGAAAAAATCGCTAAAGTCTACTTAAAAATCGCTAGAAAATACATTTTCGCTAGAAATTAGCTGTTTTGTCAACATTGAAATGCACACAAAAAAGACGCTCACGCTTTGTAGCATCAAATCATAGTATTAATGCAACCCTTGCATAAATGCTATCAAGAGTGAATACCGCTAGTGTTAAAATAAACTACATGTTAAATTCTACCTCTCCAAACACTTTTTAAAGTCAGCTGTCATAAAATAATAAATTAACTGGTATTGCGGGGAATGGTCATAAAATATTTCCAACTGATTCAAAAACTTGTCTCTGGGACACCTGATAATAAATCACAATTAATATTACGTGCTCTCAAAAAAAAGCCGCAGTGAAAGGCAGATACAAGACTCAGAAAAAATGTTGGGGGTTTAACATATTGTGGGTTTTACACTATCGAGGATATGAAATTTTATTTAGGTACGGTACATACCGTAGGAAGGGGTAATTTGTCTAGTTTCTCAGTAGATTTTTTTTTATTGTTTTAGAAACACTTACACACAAATAGGAAAGAATTCAAAACAGTGCATATGCTAAAAATTTAAAAACCTTTGTCGTGAGTTTGGCATCAATGAAGAAATAATGAAACGTAACAAACAATAATACAGCATACCCACAGACAACAATTATCTAGAAAAATTTAGTTAATACTAAAACGATATTAAATGTATAATATTATATTAAAAATAAGTGCTTTTTAAATAAAAATTTATTAAACGTGATAGTTACAAAAATTTTACCTTAATTTAGTAGCGATTACTAATTTGTATTACTAATTTCATTGTTCTAATTTTAGTAAAACTTTGTAGTAGTGGCTGTTAATTTTTTCTACTAATTTCATTGTACTACAGTTTAGCCGACATGTGTTGCTAAATTTAGCAAAAATACCGCAAGGATAAAAATAACTGCAAAGTTTTCCATAGCCGTTACGAACTTTTTTTTCTTACTGTATCACTTTTTGAAATGCTTATCATTTCCGCATGCTCACGCACCTTCAGTCGACGATCATTAAATACCATTTTGTGGATTTTCTTAACCGTTTCTTGGGTGGACACCTCATTTGGTCGACCACTACGGTGTTCGTTTAAAATCTGTCACCCAATATTTTATAGTTGTAAACGAAGACACAGACTCCCCCAGAGTATAATCTAACACGGCTTTAATATTGGTTGGACTGAGACCTGTCAAATGAGAGTATTGAATTACATAACGTGATGTATATAAAAACAAAAAATGTTTTGCCATGTTTACAAATTCACTGAGATCGTTTATTTTTGATGGCTCCAAAAAATACTAAACAACGTGGCGCTTTGAAACTTAAAAAATATGTTTTATAAGGTTGTGAATTTTCACCAAAGTAATTTTTTTCAAACTACTGCCGCCATCTATACGTCAGGACGGTTAATTTTGGGACCGATCTCGTATTATCAAAATCTGATCGATCGAAACATGTGTTTTCGAAAATATGCTGAAATTTATGACGTTTTCACTAAAAACATAATTGAGGCAAAAACAACTCTTTAGAAGAAAATAGAAGCGAACAAAAAATCACTATTTTAAATATTATTAATATAATAAAATAATTAGGTAAGTTTTATAAAAAAAAAATTTATTTATTTATGTGAGTTATACTAAACATTTTTTTTCTTTCATATTTTCATACAAATCTACATGTCATCAATGAAGAAAAACGAAACCTTCATGGAAGGACAAGAGTTATCAAGAAAAATAAAATAAAAAGTTAAATATAAAAACGATATTAAGTGTATTGATATAGTATTTTAAAATTGTGTAATTTGTCCAAGAATAAAATTAAATGAATATTATTTATTATTCGTGTTTATTAAATAAATAATTGTTAAAAGTGATAGTTACAAACATTTTACTAAAATTTAGTAGCGCTTACTAATTTTTTCTACTAATTTCATTGTACTAATATTATTAAAAATTAGTAATTTGTTTTTGCTGATTTTAGCAAAATGGTTTTGACTTGCAGTTTACAACAATTTAACTATAAAATTAGTAACGGTTACTAATTTGTATTACTAATGTCGTTGTACTAATTTTATTAATATTTAGTAATTTGTTTTGCTGATTTTAGAAAGACGGATTTAAATTGCGTTTTACAACAATTTTACTAAAATTTAGTAGCGGCTTCTAATTTCTACTAATTTCATTGCGCTACAGCTCTGCAGACATGGGTTGCTAAATTTAGCAAAAAAATATTTAAACTTCCCATAATAATAGCAAAATTTCCCGTAGCCATTACAGTAATACATCACGTAAAACCACTTCCTGTTAACCGATTTTGGCCCACTTATGGATCCGTTGTAAATTTTGTGATAAATTCGACCTAAATGCAGTCTGTAAATTTGGTATATTGGTTTAGAATCCCAAGTAGGTATCCGCTTAAACGGGATTTTTGGGAATTCCTTCGGGGAGGTGCAAAAAAGGGAAAGATCTACCCCTAAGCTGCCTGGCCGAACTGCTTATCCTAAAAGGATTTTTCGAAATTGCTTGGGAGATACAGCCATTTTTGTGAAGCAATGTTTTTGTCTAAATGAGGCATTCATTGTGTGCCAGAAAATTGAACTTAAAACTTAAACGCGTTTTTCTCGAAACCACATTTTTCAAACTGGTGCGCGCTTTCTCAAGTTCTGAACCAATTTTGATGATATAGGGCTTAATCGACGTAGAATTAAAGTGAGGCCCGGAAAACTGCATATCAATAACATACCTTTTTTCGTACACCCTACTTTGAAGGCCTAGAACTTTTCAAACAGCCAATTATTGTCAAATTGTTAATTTTGTATTTTTCTAGATCAATTGTGCAACCACATAAAAAACAGAACTAAAAATCATTTGCCGTTTTCTTTCCACAAGTTTTTAAAAAAACAGATACAATTCAGCTCTCCAAACAAGAAGACCCCCTTAAGCAAGGAACTTAAACTTTGGTATGTGTGGTCCTAAACCTGCAATTTTTAAATTCCAAAATGTCAATTATTTTGAACTTTTTAATTTTGAAGAAAATAAAGTTGTGTTTAAAGCCGTTAGTGCTCTAGGTACTTCTGCATAAACCTGATTAGCCACATTGTTTTAAAAAACTATTTTCACTATCTTCTACACACAGAGAAATAAAGTGCCAACCAAATTGAAAAGTGTATTTTGGTGGTAAAAACCAAGAGAGTCGGTTGGTACAACCATATTGAACTTTGGTTTCTGAATATTTTAGGTGTTGCAACTCAAATTCAACTGTATTAACCAACTTTGTTGTGAAAACCAATATTTAGTTGTAGAAACCGATTTTATATCTTTAGCCACACGAAGATGCTATAGTATAAGTGTGCCGACATCGCGCAAGCAGCATTTTCTAGCCTAACCCCGCGGGGTTTGGAAATTGAGAGGATGCCCTTCACTGATCTAGACCAAGAAAAACCTTATAATTAGCTACCATTTTTAGATTATGAACTTTTTTTTTTTTGAAACAGCAGTTTCTGATGGTTCCTTTCATCCATGAACGGACATGTGTTAGAAGCCATCCTTAAGGACCCATTATGTGTGTTTACAATCTGGTTTAGTTAAAGACCTATTTTCAAAAAAAAAAATTTAACGCTAAAGGCGATTATATCAATATTTAAATTTTGTGGCTTATCAACTTTTTGCACTAAGCCCTTCAATTGTATCTACGTAGATCATATTTTATTAAATTCCTTCAAATTATATACAATTGAATCCGAAATTTGACCAGATATTATTGTACTAAATAATATCATAATACATATAATCAAATACAATTACGTCCAATTTAGTATAAATGGTATATTTGTACTTTTATAAAATATAATATGTAAATTTTAAAAAAATTATAAATGAATTATAATTTAAAATAATTTTGCATAAAACATTACTGAATTTTTCACTGAAGGTGTGATTTGTATTTTAAAAGTGAGAAAAGTTCAAATAAAATTGTAATTTTTAAACTATTTATTTTTAAATAATATTAAGACAACACATTTGATTTGAAATTAATAAAGAAGAATGATAATGCATGAATGGTAATTTATAAGTTTCAAATCGTACTGAACAGATGTTTTTTTTTTTTTGAAAAATTCTACTGAAACTATGTGGTTCACATTAACCGAGGTAAAATATCTCGTATCACTTTTATCATTCATAAAATCCTTGTTTTTCAATACGGACGTGTTCGTGATTACTCCTAACAAAGTGGTTAAAAAAAACAATATAAAAATAAACATATATAAAAAACTTTGTTTTCACAAAATAAATATATATTTTAGTACTGACAGAGACAGTTATTATAACAAAATTAAATTAAAAGCAAAAAAATATTGCAGTCAACAGCTGTTCTGCTTTAACAAAATACTGGTAGGCAGTGCTACCATATTTTTGGTAAGTGTTAGTTAAAGTACACCATTACCGATACGCAAATTAAAATATCAGCAAACCCAGCAATCAAAAATGGATGATGACATTACTGCTACGCCAAGAAAAACTTTATCACTATTTACAGTTTCGAAAATTAAAGAGTTGGAAAAAACTAACTTAGAGCTACTTAATCGTATAAAACAATTGGAAGCAAAATACTTTGATGTACAAATGAAAACCTTTTGCTAAAAAGAGAGATAAAAAGTCTCAAAGAAAATGATAATCAATCAACTATCCCAAAATCGAACAAAAAGCGGAAAGCAAACTCACCAACCGTTATTGAACCTGAAATAATCACAACAATGCCGTATATATAACAGATATAGAATCCAACGATGAACCTGTTTTCGAAACCGGTGAAGACGAATTAGTTAGGGAAACTGAATGGATAGTTAAAAGAAATAAACAAAAACAAAAATCGCAAATCGAAAAATACTCCAGCTACTAAAACAAATACTGATCAAGATCAAAATGAAAATAAAAATAATGTAGAATTCTCTAAAAAACAAGCAAATAAAATCGAAATACGTCCACCTCCTATAATGGTAAGCATCGTTACTCAATTCAGTGAGCTGTACAATCTGATAAAACAAAATATTCAACAAAATTTTACAATAACTTTGATGAGAAACTATCATAAAATAAATGTTTTCAATAGTAATAGTTATCGTGAGATCACTAAACTTTTAACTAACTCAAAATTTGCTTGGCACTCTTATGAGTATAAACAAAATAGACCATTTAGTGTCATAGCAAAAAATCTACACCATTCTTTTAATCCTCTTGAAATAGTCTCTGACTTAAAACACCAAGGCATAAATATTTTAAATGCTCAAAACAAATTAAAGTTCAGAACAAAAGAACCTCTAAACATGTTTATTTTATCATTCGATGCATCTGAAAGCTCGGACAAAATTTATAACATCTAAAAAATCTTAAACTCAGTTGTAACTATAGAAGCTATTCATCACCACAAAGAAATTCCTTAATGTAAAAACTGTCAATCGTATGGCCACACAAAAAACTACTGTTCAAAACAGCCCAGTTGCGTTAAATGTGCTGGAAAACATGAGTCTACAGAATGCGATAAACCCAAAAATGAAGCCCCAAAATGCTGTAATTGTGGTAAAAATCATCCAGCGAGCTATAGAGGATGAATTGCAGCTATAGAGGAAGAATTACAAAAAATAAGAAATAAAAAAAGAGCAAATGTACCTGAAATCCAAATTCAACAACAAAACTTCATAAATCGTGTCGGAAGTAACAATGAAAATGCTATACAAATTTCTACGAAGAAAAACACTTATGCAAGTATAGTAAAACCTACAAATCAACTTATTAATGCAAATAAAACTGAAAACCAAATATTAAACAAAATTTTAAATAAATTGGAAAGTCTTGAAGCCTCAAACAATTCAATAGAGCTTCGAATAAAATCTTTGGAGAATAAATATCTTCCTTCACAAAAATGAAAAAGTTTATAAGAATAATGGAATGCAAATGGTCTGCTAAAACATAAAAACGAGCTGCAGGCCATCCTAGAAAAAGAAAATATAGACATATGTCTAGTTTGTGAAACACATTTTACAAATCAGTCATTTATTAGATTTAATAATTATTCAGTTTACCATACTGCACTCAAATAAAAATGTTAGTAAAGTCAGCAAAAATTTTTGCTGAGTCAGCAAAATTTTAGTCAAGAGGGTGCTTGCAAAAAAATTGCTAATGTCAGCAAAATCTCAGCAAACACTTAGTAGATTAAAAATTAAAAAACCCTTGCTAAAAATTAATAAAATTTTTGCTGAATATTAGTAGACTGAAAAAAACTCAAATAATTTGTAGAAAAATTATACTTTAGTTAATGTATTTGCTGAAAATCATAAAACATATTTTTGTGATTCTGTTTAAAATAATTTACAATACGTTACAAAATATAAAAATGTTCATATTCCCAAATTGACGATATGAATTAATATAATATCTAAAAACAATAGAAACAATTATATATAATATAAACGAAATTATCTTTGAACTACTTACATCAATTATTGTCTATATGATGCTATCTTTTAAATGAACGCAAATGGCGCAGAGAATTATAGAAATAAAACGAAAAAAAACAAAATATAACATATACAACACTTTTTTGCAATAAGAAAAAGGATACAGAAAAATCTACCTAAGATGATGTCTTTGTCTTTCGCTTTAGTCTGTCTACTTATTGCATATTTGTTTGCAATTTGACCACACAAGATTATTAATATATATAAACATTTAGTTCACAAATACACATTTAATCTTTATTAAATTTAAATATTTTGTTTTGTCTTTTATTTAATTAATAGATTAAGTTTTTTAATCCACATTTTTGTTTTATGTATGAAAAACAGATACAAAAATCTTCCATGGTTGATTTTTTTATATTATGTCTTACTAGAGCTGTACTTTTTAGTATAATTTTCCTCGTCACTACTACATCGTGACATGCCTCGACATCTAATTCATTCTGCGTATATCTTTCATTCTGCGTATATCTTTCAGTCTGGTTGTCGTTCACACTATTGATGTGCTAATCAACACATTTTTTTTTATCAAAATAAATTAGTAAAACATTAGTAAAATATTAGTAAAACATTAGTTCAAAACAGTTAAGTGCTGAATAAGTATAACTAAAATTTTAGTTTAAAACATAATTTTAGCAAAACATTTGATGAAAAATAGTATACCTGATTTACAAAATGTTTTACTAACTTTTCTACTAACTTCTTTTTTTGAGTGTATACATCCCAGTAACAATGCGTGGGGTGGAAGCGCTATTATTGTCAAAACTATCATTGATCATTATGAAGAAGCAAAAACATGTTTGGAAGAATTTCAAACTACCACAATTACATGTATTATAAATAATTCAAATGTGTCCTTTACAGCAGTCCACCAAAACATAAAATTGAATGTGACTTATATAAAAAGCTTATAAACAAACACAACTTCAAGTTCATTATGGGAGGTGATTTCAACTCAAAAAACATCTACTGGGGATCACGACTTCAAATACGAAATGTTATATAAAGCTTTAATTGAAACTGGATGTCCAACCTACTGGCCATCAGATAGAGACAAGATGCCAGATTTGATAGATTTCTTTATAATACATAAGATCTCTAAGGCAAATTTAGAAATTAAAAGTGGTTTTGATTTCAGTTCAGACCACTCACCAATTTATCTCACGTTTTTCTGTGACATACAAGAAAAGAAATCAAACAGCAAGTTAACCAACCATACCATACTTGGATTGGAAGCTTTATAAATCCTTAATAATATCAACAATACTGATGATCAAATGATGGTAACTGGGCAAAGTCGAATTTAGAGAAAGCTGATGCATTTGCAGAATATCTGTCAACAGTTTTTAGTTTTAATATGAACAATAACAAAGACCTTGAAGAAGTATTTAACAACGAAGAAGATGAGATTCCTGTTTTCTCAATAACAGAAGTCAAAAAAGAAATAAGTCTGTCTTAAAATGAAAAAAAAGTCCAGGATATGATCTCATTGTTGCTGGCTTTTAAAACATTTGCCTCATCAAGGCGTAGTCAATATTACCAATATATTTAATGCTGCTCTTAATGTAAAACATATGCCAAGCCTTTGGAAAGTGCCAAAACAATATTGTGAAATGTTAGAATCATTCTTATCAGACAGATTTTTTAGAGTTAAACAAGATGACCAATGCTGAAATCTATACCCCATAAACTCTGGTGTTCCTCAAGGTAGCATTTTGGGACCTATTTTATACTTGCTATATACGTATGACATACCTGTCAATGAAAATTGTGTTGTTGGTACGTTTGCTGACGACACCGTAATTATGTCCATCGACAAGGACATCGATACATCAACTACTAAATTACAAGCTGCCCTGCTGGAAGTAGAACAATGGACTAACAAATGGTGCATTAAATTAAATAGCTCGAAGTCTACACATGTAAATTTCACAAATAAAAATTATAACTACAAGCAAATTTACATAGATCAACAAAGAGTTCCCGTCGCGAACACAGCAAAGTATCTTGGGATGACTCTCGATGCCAAATTACATTGGAAGGAGCATGTAAAAAAGAAAAGAGAAGAACTAGATATAAAATATAGAAAACTCAAATGGCTCATTGGTAGAAAATCGACTCTCTCAACTCATAAGAAGCTTATGATTTACAAACAAATCATGAAATCAGTCTGGACTTATGGAATCCAAATCTGGGGATGTGAGAAGAATAGTGTGCTTCAAATAATACAAAGATTCCAAAACAAAGTGCTACGAAACATAGTTAAAGCTCCATGGTATTCCAGAGATGCAGATATCCACAGAGATCTAAAAGTCAACACAATAGCTTCAGAGATACAAACCAGATCTGAAACACATGAAATTAAACTGTTACAACACATTAATCCTGAAATCCCGCTCCTTCTAACACTTCAGGTCTACAAAGGAGATTAAACCGCTTCAAGCCACATGATCTTAAGTCGCGCTTCAACCATTTATAAAAATTTATATAAAATAAATTATACAAAATCATCCAAACTAAACTGCTAGTCAGTCAATTTTGGCTAGTCGTAGTCTGTAAGTAAATTGTATTTAAAATACCGTTAAAAAAAAAAACTTTTATAGTTCACTACAAAGTCTAAAATTTTAAACTATTGGGAAAAAAATTTGAAATTATTTCATTTGATCTTTTAAAAAAATTTTAATGCAATACATTTAATAAAAAATTAATGTGTTTTCAGTCTAAGTTCATAAAAATTATGGTAGAAATTGCAAAGTTTTGGAAAGTTAGTATTAAAAATGTAAAATCATGTGAAATTTTGTTTGTGGGACTGCCAGAAATAGTTCGTCTCAGCAGAAGGTTCGTATGTAAAAATGTCGGCACTTTTATCAATTATTTTAAATAAAACATGAACTGCATTTCATTTACATCAGAAACATTTTAACTATGATCTAAAACCTGTCAAAATGAAATGCAATTTTTAAAATATCAACAATACATATAAAATTCTAAAACATGAATTTCGTATTTTAATTCATTAATTCATTAGAAAGTGTTTATTTGAAGTAAGAATATGCGCCAGATATTAAAAAACTGATATTTCCGAATGTGTTAATTAAAACAAAGTATACTTTATATAAAAATTGTTTTTCTAACAAAAACCAAAGAAAAAATGCTGCACTCTTTCCCCTAAGATATTTTCAAACAACATTTTCCAATTAAAAATGGAATGTAATGGATTTCGAACAAAAATATAGTTTAAAATTGTATATGTAACTGGATCAAATTTGATGTTGCAACTTAAATTCCTTGTGGCAGATCTGATTGATTCCTTGTGGCAGATCTGCATTTAGAATATAAGGCAATATAAAATTTTTTCGAAAAAATAAAATTGTATCTTTTTATATATGTGCCATACAAAGTTCTAAAGGGTGTTTTTATAGGGGTATAGAACTTTGAAATGGAATAAAACAAAGATGATTTTTTTAAATTGACATTAAATTTACTTTATTCGAAAGATAATCTTCTGGCATTATAATTTAAATATGACTTCTGGCATATGACCGCCACGGCTAACTCTGCCGTATTCTAATCTAGAGGTAAAATTTTCTATAACTTTTTCCTACATTTGTGGCCGTAAAACTAGTCCAGTAGCGTTCAATCGCACGATCTTGGATGCCAATTCACGGGTCCTTATGAAAACCGGGATCAAGGGCAATCTTGTTTTGGGACCATTCACCTTGCTAGGTGATCGTGTGGCTTCAATTGTTGAATGACAGCAATGACTTCTTCTGTACGCACTGTACGACGTCTCTATGGATGCATATTATCATTAAGAGTGAACGTGGTGCGAAAACGTTCCATAGTTAATCGAATTATTTGCTCTGATGGACGATTATGTTGATCGTAAAATAGACGTAGTGCGCGATACGTATTTCGAACAGAACCATGATTTTCAAAATAAATTTGCACAAATCGTTGTTCAGGCGTCAGTCTATTCATGTTGAAATGCCAAACCAAACTAAACATAAATCACTTGACAGCTAACAAAATGGCCGCCAGTTAAAAAACTTAAAGTTCTATACCTGTATAAAAAACATTCTATATTAAATAATAGTAAATAATATAATATATAACTCTTTTAATCGGGTAGTTTATATGTGCCATATCAATGGTAATATTTATCAATACATACTTAGATATTACTATGTGTGAGATCATACCAAAAAAAATTTAAAAACAAAATCCAAGATAAAATTATATATGCACTATCACATGTAGTATCTATATTAAGCTATATAAAGCTGTGTGTTTTTATATTATATTAAATAAGATATGATTGTATAGGAACGTATTGATTCGGGTTATTACTATATGACTTATGGTGTTATATTTGGAGTAAGATTTGGGATCATATAAACACTCATTATATACATATACCGTCTTAATGCGATTCCATTCAAAGTCAGATATAACTCAATCACATTATATATGACTATATGTTAATATTTTTACTCGGATTAAAATAAAATCGTTCACACTCTTTATATGATTTTTATATTAATCTCATACTTTTGGCAATTTATTTTTATTTTAGTGCTGCATATGATACTATTACAGAGCAGAATGTTGCGATCAAAAAACTGTCACGTCCATTCCAAAATGTAACTCATGCAAAAAGGGCTTATAGAGAATTTAAACTAATGAAGTTAGTCAATCATAAAAATGTAAGTATCTTCATATTTTATTTCTTATCCCCCTTACAGTCTGTGCTACCAATAGGAATGGTAAACGAGACTGTTTTTACAAATCCCAAAACTCGGATTTTTGAAAATTGTGTTTTAGAATTTTGAAGGGCCTTTTCATAATTTTGTTAATATACAGTTAAAATAATTCACACGCATTTAAATAATTCATTAAAAATTTGTTTAGGGTTAACTAAGAAGAAATCGCCACAGTGCTAGATGTTATTAATTTACGAAGTCAAAACCTCAAAAAAAATGTAATTTTTTTAATAAAACCTTAAATGACAATGATAAATATCAGTTCCAATAACACATTAAATGCAACTAAAAAGAAATAAGTGCAAAAAAGTAAAAGAAAAACTGCACTTTAAATGTTGTACTAGTTGCTGCCCGTAATAAAGTTCTTCCATATTTTGTGTGAGAATTCTAAAGTGTGCGCCCAAAAAAACGTTAATTGATTTAAATATTTTTTATGTGTCAGATAATAAGATTTTTTGATTTGTCCAAATCAGTTGCATAGTTAGTTCACAATAAATAATCAAAAGCAAGTGCGTGAAATAAAGAAGTTGAACTTTCAAAAAAATCACAAAAAAGTTACGCGTATCCAGTCAGTTTGTTTTAAATGTGGTTATAAAGTTTAACAAATACCTCTCATTTGGCAGAGAACCTGAAACTAATAAAGCAATGAAACCCAGAAACTTTCCCAAAGCCAAAAAGGTGGATAAGATTTTGGAAGCTGAACGAGCGGTTCAGCGGATTTTAATGCTTAGAAGAATACTGAAGCAAAAAAACGAGCAAAACTACTAAAAAATATTTTTTTTTCAATAATTTCAATGTTGTATTATGGACGACAAAAGTAATTTTCTCAGCTTCCCAGACGGAAGTTTTATATAGCGGATTGTCTTAAGAGACGTCTCGGAATAGTACCAAACACTCGAAATTTCCAAACAAAAGGTCTCAAATCTATTTTCAACTTTCGGTATAAGTGGATAGAAAAATCACTATAGAAATTGCTTATGAGAGGCATATCACAAAAATTAAAAAAAATTTATTAAACGCTTTATATAAGATGGTACGGAAAATAATTCTCTATAAAATTTTAATCAATAAAATGTTGTATTGTAAGCTATCGCTTAACTCAGTCTCTTTTAATGTAACTTTTTCTGTTTTAACTTTTATTTCGGCCCACACTTTAAGTTTTAGTATTTGTGACTTTTTTGTTTTTTAAAATATTAATTCAAATCTTTTTTAGTTTAACAATATTATTAATATGTTAACTAAATATTTGACTAAGTTACGTAAAAAACGTTGACGCAATATTTAAAACTGGTTTCCAAAGTACATCTTAAAAAAAAACTGTTTTCTTTCGACAAAAAAGTACTAACGCCAATAAAGGCGTCCCACCATTTCTATTGCAATCGGTAATCTATCCCGAAAAGCACAAAATTTGTAAAAAAAACTATTTGGTCCTGGACGATTTTTATAAGAGGATAATCTTTTGGGGATCTACTTTTTTAGGCAGGAATGACATGACATTATCCCAATTTCCGATTTGGGGATTATGAATTAAAATGTTTCTATCATGATCCCCAAACCAACATTTGAACTATGCCTAACATGATTATGCTAATAATCCCCAGTAAAAAAATAGACAAATTTTTCAAAAGAACATTGTGTGAATATTAAAGTTTTTCTGCGTAGCCGGCCTGCTGCCGGACTTAGGGGTTTTCACTCTGTAGTATGTCCGAAGCAGGTTTCGCTGAGTAAAACATTTAACGCAAAAATACGTTTTATCTACGCAATAAACCTTAAAAGTGTTTTGCTTAACGTTCGGCTTAAACCTCTTCGCTAGAAACCTGATATTTCAAATACATAAAGAAAATAGATTCGGTCGTAGTAATCGTATTTGGGTAGTACCTATCGAATTGGTAGTTATCACCAAATTTCTGTTGAAGCAATCGAAATTTTATTGTCGTGTCAGAATGACTGTTGCTTTAGCCGAAAGGTTTTCATCACAATCGAACGATTCAGTTGTCGCAACCGAATCTTTCGATTATGTTAAAAATTATTCGATTGAAGCAACGGACATTCTGACACGATACCAGAATTTCGATTGCCCCAACTACAACGGTAGCCACGACCGAGTATGTTTTCTGCGTGTAGAGTATGGGCTAATCAACTTTTTGGAATTTTAAACAAAAACTTTATTATGTGGAACAAAGAAAATGTGACTCCTTAATCGTCCAGTCGAAACCGCTGAAGCTTGGAACATGAAATTTGGCATACAGGTTCATCCTGCACCGTAGACGATTTTTGGAAATGATTAGGATAAAAAATATCCTTATTATCTTTCTGCTTAAAACCCTTCTGCTAGAAATCTGTAATTTCAAATAGAGTAATAGCTAATGTACTTAAAATATACTTTTTGAAATTTCCAATAAAAACTCAAAGAAAATGTGGTACAAAGACAAAAATGTCCCCTTAATTTACCCTGACCAAGCCGATGGAGCTAAGAACTTGAAATATGGCATGTAGGTTCATCGCCTCCCATAAACATCCACTAAGATGGGACTTTTGGCAATGTTTACGGGAGAAAGTCTTCTTATGTCCAAAACCCTTCAGGAAATTCACTAAAGAAAAGCTTTTTGGAATGTATCATAACCCATGGTAATACATGACTCAAAAGGGAGAAATGGCCATTAATCACAAAGTTCAAACCACAAACTTGGAATAAGGCAAACAATTTTAATGTTTAATTATTAAAAGATGAAATCTTAATATATTCCGATCTTAACGTCGTCTAGGATTTTTAAGTTATAGACGATTTTGGATATTAAGAAGCTATGGTTAGCAAAAAGAGTAAAGGTGGTAAATGGTACTCTTTAAAACTCTTAAAGAAATTTAATTTCACTTAAAACTTGTATGTTTCAACTGCGGCAAAATTATTTACTCTTTTTAAACAAATGAACACAAAAGCATGAAATTGGGAATCTGTAAAAAAATATTTGGTCCTGGACAACCAATGAACACAAAAGCACGAAATTTGCAACAGTAAACAAAATTTGGTCCTAGACGATTATTATCACCCGATACTAAATTTGTTTTTAATATTTTTTACTTTTCAATTTTAAGAGGACATCCTCATTATGAACCTTCAAGATTTCGAGAGTTTTTTGCGTAAATCGATAATAGAAACTTTTCCACAAAAACTGTTATACTAAAATTTCATAACGAAATTCCATGTATTTCCAAAACAATAAGCATAAAAAATCTATTGAATGTGTTTTAAATCGAACTGACTATATTTGAACCAATTTTTTATTTAAAAACTGACTTAAGCATAGATTTAAGTTACCTTATTTAACAAAATAGTAAAAATTCCCAGTGGGTTAACCATTTTTGAGTGTTATTTTTCAAAACAATTTTCTAAGAACATAGTAAATGGCGTCATCAGCTAACCCGAAGTTTTCAAGACTGTGCTATTTTCTCCTTATCTGATTTTAGAATATGACCCATAGCTTGAAAACTGATAAAGTTAAAGGAAAGTTTATGAAAATTTGTATTACTTCTACCTTCACCCTACGCCCGTGATATTGACATCCCTATCCAAAATTGGACCTTGGTTAGGACCAGGAGCCTCGGAATTTTTTTGAAAAATATTCTATTTTCTTCGGGGTATCCACAAATGTTCTTAATATATATGGACCAGGGCTGGTAAAGCTTCCGCGACCATTTTGAACAAAGAGCCCAACATTAAAATGTAATGACGCAAATGAAAGACCAAATTTTATTATTATATTTCACATCAATGTAGCATTGTTTTTGGCTTGAATAAAAATTGTGTGTGAATATGCGTCTAAACCAGTTAACCGGTTAAATTTAAAGAATGTGAATAAAATACTTTGCAAGAGTAGAAATAAAACTGTACCTATTTTGTACATTAATTAATAATTGTAAAAATTAACAAAAAATACTGGTTCTGAACCAAAAAAACAGAAATACATTTTGTTAAATGTCATAAATTTTTCTGTTGAGCGAATACATATATTATTTTGAGTTTTTTTGAACTCAAAAACTTCAGTGAATTTGTGTGTGGTTTTAAATTTGAATACAATTTTTCTTAACCTGTTTTTCGAAAAGTATAATTTTTGTATATTTTTTTGCAATTCTTTTTAATTTTTTTTTTTTCAATTTCAAAAAATACATACAATGTGAATGAAGTTTTGGAGTTCAAAAGACTATTGTGTTGGACCTACTTAGAATATTAAAGTTTAAATATAATATTTTTGTGGAAAAATGCTATCAATTTATGCAAAAACTTTTCCGATGTCTTAAAGGCAAACATTTGATTATTTTAAGGGGATGTTTTTAACGTAAGTGGACTTATTAGCCCTTTTGCGATTTTTTTTTACATTTCATCTACTTATTGCAAGAAAGAACTTAAATTCAAGTTCGAAGGAACATGGGTTAAGACTGGCTGTTTCTGAAAATATCTACCCTCTTCATCTCCGAATTCCTAATAGGCCTTTCTCAGTGCGCATGTTTTTATAACTACAAATAAAATTTAATATTTCGACGTCAGTTCGACTTTAAGCTTTTCTCAAAGTAGACGTATTTCTAACAAAATCTTTCTCGGATTAAGTTATTTAATTATTTAAAGTGCTCCTATTGACAATTGAATACTTTATTATTGAAACAAAATAAAAATTGAACTGTTACCAGTCAAACAACATTTAATAAACAAATTAA
This sequence comes from Delia radicum, assembly GCA_021234595.1. Classification (NCBI taxonomy): domain Eukaryota; kingdom Metazoa; phylum Arthropoda; class Insecta; order Diptera; family Anthomyiidae; genus Delia; species Delia radicum. The sequence continues at coordinate 171,482,127 of CM037854.1, read as the reverse complement.
ATATTATTCTTAAATTTTATTAAATAAACACACGTGTACTTGCATAGAGTGTAAAATCAAATAAAAAAAAATAAAAACAACAACAATGAATAAGCCACCAGATCGTGTGGTTAATCCGAACTCAACACCTTCTCTCAAATGGGATAAATCAAAAGCATTAAATTTCTCACAATCAGGTCCCATTTACTTAATAATGGCAAGAACAAACAGCATTGATACTCTAACCAACGTATCCCCCTTCTTGTTAAAAAAAGCAATAGATTACACATGTAACGGCGAAGTAGAAGAATGCAAAAAATTAATGAGTGGAAGTTTGTTAATAAAAACAAAAAACTATGTACAAGCAAGCAAACTATCAACACTAGTTTCCCTCTCCGATTCAATTTCTGTAGAAGTAACAGAATACAAAACATTAAACCAAACCAAAGGTGTTATCTACAGCAATGATCTACGAGGGATTGCTGAAAGTGAAATTACAAATGAATTAATGAGTCAACAAGTTTGTGAAGTTAAAAAAATAGACAAAATGGTAAACGAAAAACTAAACGAGACTGGACTTGTAATACTAACATTCGCATCTTCATCACTGCCGTGTGATATAAAAATTGGATATCAAAAAGTAAATGTTCGCCCATACATCCCACTGCCAACAATTTGGTCACATTGCTAAATTCTGCAAAAACAAACAAATATGTTTCCATTGTGCAAATGAATACCATTTAAACCCGGAGATTGAAAACGACGAGTGTAAAAACGAGGCCAATTGTGCTAATTGCATAAAAAACAATATCGAAAATACCAAACATACCTCAAAAGACAAAAAATGCCCCACTTATATTAAGCATAAAGAGTTACCATAAAAATAACCTACAAAATCGATAACAAAGCCGCATATAAGATCTACAAAGAACGCCACCAACACGACGGATCATTGTACTCCTCCGCTGCTAAGAGCAACAACAACAATAACCAAACTAGCATCAACATCGTCACTGCAACATCCTCTCAACAACAACAGCAGCCTGGTAAACCCTCAGATATTTCAACATCCAACTTTAAAGAACCAACAAACAAAAGATGATATGATACACTATCTGATTCTGAATCCGATCTTCCGACACCTCAAACCACCTCTAAAGAAACATCAATTAAAAAGAATTGTTAATTCTTCCTAGAACCACGTCCAAACGAATTCAAGAACAACTGAAAAAGAATCAAAACACTGCAAAAGCAGCCATTAACCCCCCAAGAAACAAAGAAAATCCAGTAAAAAGAAAATCGATGACCAAATGGAATTCTCTTCAAATGATGCCTAACTCCAAGAAATATTTTACAATCATCCTAACTCAAAATACATACATTTTATCAATTTATATATATCTCAAACACTTATTTATATTAATCTGTTTAATACCACTATTGTGAAGCCGACTGTTGGACGGGATTATGCTGGAGATAGCAAGAGTATAATACCAAGTATTTCTGCTCTTTCTAGTATAATACTGCCCAACAGTCATTCACTTTATATATTTTTTACTTATTATTCACACATTAACCCACAACATTCTGAAAATATTCTACCACCAAAATTAACCATTTTACTAATTTCTAATTCGATTACTTTTGAGACAGAACACTTCTTATACTCCAGCATTTCTATCAATCACACCAAAACAATCTCCCACACCTATAGACTTTACATATTGCTCTCTAATACTTTACTTTTGTTTTGAAAAAGATACTTTTTTTTAAATAATACTTTTTTTTGAAAAAGATACTTTTTTTAAAAAAGGACTTTTTCGGAAAAAGACGTATTTTTTTGAAAAAGCACTTTTTTTTTGGTAAAAGTATTTCTTGTTTTTTAAAAAAAGTACTTCTTGTTAAAATCTTTTTTTTCTGGTGAAAGCACTTTTTCCGGGAAAAGTTCTTTTTGGTAAAAGCACTCGTTTTTAAAAAAGTATTTTTTTTTTGTGGAAAAAGTAAAGGGTCCGCCATCTAACGTTTTTTTTTTCAACTAGTGCTTATTTCGTGAATGGTAACACTTAGCTCATGTCCGATTTGACAGATAATTAGTTTTATCCTTCCGCTGAACGAATATTGTCCGTATGTTCGTTATCTTGTGAAAAAAGTGAAAGAAACTCGCATCCTCATCGATAAACGAAAGCGTGAAAAGCCAAAAACAGTGCGTACACCCGAGAATATTGCTGCTGTGGCAGAAAGTGTGCGTGAAGCGTCATCAACATCAATTCACCGTCGTTCTCAACAATTGAACATTTCGGAGACATCATTGAGACGAATTTTGCATAAAGACCTTGGTATGACGCCATACAAAGTCCAATTGGTGGAGGAGTTCAAAAAAATAAAAGTTATTTGGCGGACCCTTTACTTATTTTTGAAAAAGTACTTTTTTTTGGAAAAAGATATTCTTTTGGAATAAGATAATTTTTTTCGGAATACTTTTTGGCCATCCGTTGGAATATCAAAAAATTCCGTCTTTCCAGGAGGAAACTGTATACCAAATTTTCGGTTATTTGGCCCACTGGTCAAAGCTGGGCAATGTTGATCCAGTCAGGAAAAAAAGGAGGGGTTTTTTCCACTTTTTGGCCATCTCCCATGGAATATCAAAAAATTCCGTCTTAGTGGACCACCTTCCTAGGAGGAACCGATATGCAATATTAAAAGTTTCCAGGACCAGGTGCTAGGCTGGGCGATGTTGTGTCAGTCAGTATCTCACACTACTCTTTTATATACATAGATAGACAGATGAAAAACACCGTTACTTTAAAAAAAAAAAAGTTCCATGTTGGAAAAAAACTGTTTTTTAAACCCGTTATTTTTTGAAAAGTACCGTTACTTATAAAAATCCGTGGTACGTTTTTTTTTGGAAAAGGAAAATTAAATTTTGTTCGTTGTTTTTTTTGGAAAAGGTAACTTTCGGTATTTTTTTTAAATGTACTTTTTTCTTTATTTTTTTTTCGAAGAACAGAAAGTACTTTTTAAAATTGCTACATTTCTAGAAAAATTTAATTTGTTTGGTACTTTTTGTTTGGAAAATGCCATTTTTTTTTGGAAAAGACAATTTTTTTTGGAAAGAGTACATATTTGAAATTGGTACTTTTTTTAGAAAAATTTATTTTTTTGTACTTTTTTTCTTTTTTTTCGAAAAAGTACTTTTTTGGAAAAAATACTTTTTTTTTGGAAAATATACTTTTTGCGAAAAAGTACTTTTTGTGAAAAAGTACTTTTTGCGAAAAAGTACTTTTTGACATTAGTGGTTTTTTTAGAAAAATTACTTTTTTCGAATACTTTTTGGTTCTTTTTTAAATTTTGTAATTTTTTAGAAAAATTAAATCTTTTTTGTAATTTTTTTTGAAAAAGGTACATATATTTTGGTATCTCTTGTTTTTTTGGAAAAAGAAACTTTTTTGGTACTTTTTTTTGGAAAAGCTACTTTGAAATTGGTACTTTTTTAGAAAAATAAAATTTTCTTGGTACTTTTTTTTGGTAAAAAGGTAAATTTGTTGGTAGTTTTTTTTTTTGAAAATGCATCTTTTTCGTTACTTTTTTTCTGGAAAATGTACTTGTTTTTGGAAAAGATACTTATTTTTTGGAAAAAGGTACTTATTTAGGGAAAAGGTACTATTTTGAAATTGGTACTTTTTTAGAAAAAGAAAAACTTTTTGGTACTTTTTTACAATAGTTGGTACTTTTTCTAAAATGGGTACATTTTTTGGTACTTTGTTTTGCAATAGCTACTTTTTTCGGTAATTATTTTTTATGAAAATTTCGATACTTTTTTTGGAAAGGAACATTTTGGAAATTGGTACTTTTTTTAGAAAATTTAATTTTTTTTGGCACTTTTTTGCCAATATTTTTGGTACTTTGGTACTTTTTTTTTTGGTAAAATGGAAAATTTTTGGTATTTTTTTACTTTTTCGGTACTCTTTCTCTGGGAAAATGTACTTTTTTGTGTACTTTTTTCCGAAAAGGGGAGGTCTAAGTCGGAGGAGGAACATATGTTCCAAATTTCAAGATCCTAGGTCCAGAAGTCTTGGCTGGGAAAAATGGACATTATTTTCCGAAAAAGAAAGAGTTTTTCCTCTTTTTGGTCTTGTCCGTTGGAATATCAAAAAATCGCTTCTTAGTGGAGGTTTAAGAAACATACGTTTCAAAATTGTTTTTTATAGGTAAAAATTGCATTTGAAAAATACTAAATCAAAAAAATTACCAAATATTACATTTTTAAAAGTAGTATAGGCCATGCATCCGACCAGCTTTAATTTAGTTGAGGGTCACGATATAAAGTTTGAACCAATGATTGCAACCGCAACGAGTAACGGTTACGGTTTTCGTACCGGTATAATTTTGATCTTTATTTAGGTTAATAGTACGGCTACGGTTTTTTTTTTTGGTTTTAAATAGTGATACTGGTACGATTCAGGTATGAAACCGAATTAAAAAAACCGTTATACAACAAAAATATTGAAGTCACATATTCTGTTGATAAAAGCCACTATCCTTCTCACTACAACAACTAGTAAAAAGACCTAAAGCCTTAAAAAAGCAATGAAAATCAAAATTTTTATATTCGTTGGAAAATTAAATTATTTAAATCAAAATTATTAAACTTATTTAATAATATAAGTTGTTATTTTTTGTATATATTTTTAGATATATATCCAGTGAAATATTTCCATTATTTGACTTATTATTTTTTCTATATCGAGTTACGTTTACGTCTGGCTTATTCAGCCTTTATTTTTTGCATTTTTCTCAGAAAAAATGTAGCGAAAATGTTCCATTGTTTGTGGGCAAATGTGAAAGAGGATCGGCCTCTTCTATATCGCGTTTGCATTGAAACAAGAATTAAATGCGTGAAAAGAAGCGTTCTTTAAATTGCCTCTCATTTGTTTGACTGCTGAGGTAGTCAATGTTACGTTATTACCAATGTACCATTTTGGAGATATGTACCAATTTGGAGATTTTCTAGCTGGGTTTGAGGTATCTTTTCTTAAGCTGCATTTAAAATAGGTACGATATCTAGTTCGCGTTTAAAGTTATGCACTAACATAGGATCGCAATCTAATTCAAACTGGATTTCGAGTTTAATGTAATACCCCATTCACAAACAATATTTGTAAGTGATTTAGCTATGAGATTTTTATTTTTTATATAAATAGAACATTTTTGGTCCTCAAAGTTTAGTAACGTCATGATGCTTGTTAGGAAAATAACCTAACCACGTGTTTGATTACTAAGAAGACAAGAATGGAGCAAAAGTGACCATTAATAGGTTTTTTGTTAAAGTTCTGCCTATTATGGAGGCTCTAGCTTTTCTAAAACTTCGGGTTCTGATGAGATTTTTAGCCAGATGGAAATACTAGTATCAACCTAGCTAATATGTTTGATTGGCTTTATTTTTGTAAATATACGGAGGTTGAAAGCTCGTTATAAATTGAAAATAACATAAAAATAAACTCGATGTATATAAAAACAAAAAACTAATATAACTGTAAAAATATTACTTGAGCCAGAGTAAACACTAAAATTTTTTTATATAAATAGAACATTTTTGTTCTTCACAGTTTAGTAACGTCATGATGCTAGGTAGGAAAAGACCCTAACCACGTGTTTGATTACTAAGAAGACAAGAATGGAGCAAAATTGACGATTAATAGCTTTTTCGTTAAAGTTCTGCCTATTATGGAGGCTCTAGCTTTCCGAAAACTTCGGGTTCTGATGAGATATTAAGCCAGATCGAAATACTAGTATCAACCTAGCTAATGTGTTTGATTTGCTTTATTTTTGTAAATATACGGAGGTTGAAAGCTCGTTATAAATTGAAAATAACATAAAAATGATCTCGATGTATATAAAAAAACACTAATATAACTGTTCACACATGTTGGATGCGGTTATGATTATCTCGTACAGAGCTGTATATTTATTTTTGTAAACAAAAAGTATTTGTAATCTAACCTAAAATTGAACAAAATATTTCAAACACCGCCGGCATACAATATTTATTAATTTTAGATAAGATACAACAATAATATTGAGAACCTTTTTAGATAGGGATGACTAGTTTAAACGTGATTTTTGTATGTTTTTGGTGAGAGGAAGACCGCAGCTATTGAGGAACTGTTTTCATAGAATTTCTTTGCCGGAAGGATAATAATGTCACAATTAACACAAATATAAGTGGAATACACGTTTTTGTCGCGCTATATTTAAGATTTATTGATATTACAAGTTTGTTATAATTTTTATTAAAAATAAAATTATGTTTTTTCGACCTTTAATTGTGCAATGAAAATGAAAATTATTCAAGTTCGAGGCCATATACTCTATATTTCTTCATTAGGATATTGTCCTAACAAATAATCTATAGAGTTTTTGTTTTCAAATTTATTATTTGACCCTTTCAGGAATGTGTTGATAGATCTATTTCGGGAATTTTCTAGGTTCCCATCATCAGAACACGTTTTGAAAGCGGTAACAATCCCATGTCAAACATCAAGCATTCATATGAACTAGTTTACTCACTACATGAGAACTAATATACATATGATTTTGAAGTTAAAGATTATAACCATTGATCAAAAATAAATTGAAAACTTGTTTGTGTGTATGTCTACCTTTGGTAAATATTCAATACACGTTTTTGTTTTTTTCCTCCTTTTTATGTTTTGTTAAGTTTGTAAACAAAACAGGGGAAGTAAACTAGGCGGTACTTTGCCTTTTTTCACAAGTTTGTTATAATTTTTATTAAAAATAAAAATTATGTTTTTTTCGACCTTTAATTGTGCAATGAAAATGAAAATTATTCAAGTTCGAGGCCATATACTCTATATTTCTTCATTAGGATATTGTCCTAACAAATAATCTATAGAGTTTTTGTTTTCAAATTTATTATTTGACCCTTTCAGGAATGTGTTGATAGATCTATTTCGGGAATTTTCTAGGTTCCCATCATCAGAACACGTTTTGAAAGCGGTAACAATCCCATGTCAAACATCAAGCATTCATATGAACTAGTTTACTCACTACATGAGAACTAATATACATATGATTTTGAAGTTAAAGATTATAACCATTGATCAAAAAATAAATTGAAAACTTGTTTGTGTGTATGTCTACCTTTGGTAAATATTCAATACACGTTTTTGTTTTTTTCCTCCTTTTTATGTTTTGTTAAGTTTGTAAACAAAACAGGGGAAGTAAACTAGGCGGTACTTTGCCTTTTTTCACAAGTTTGTTATAATTTTTATTAAAAATAAAAATTATGTTTTTTCGACCTTTAATTGTGCAATGAAAATGAAAATTATTCAAGTTCGAGGCCATATACTCTATATTTCTTCATTAGGATATTGTCCTAACAAATAATCTATAGAGTTTTTGTTTTCAAATTTATTATTTGACCCTTTCAGGAATGTGTTGATAGATCTATTTCGGGAATTTTCTAGGTTCCCATCATCAGAACACGTTTTGAAAGCGGTAACAATCCCATGTCAAACATCAAGCATTCATATGAACTAGTTTACTCACTACATGAGAACTAATATACATATGATTTTGAAGTTAAAGATTATAACCATTGATCAAAAAATAAATTGAAAACTTGTTTGTGTGTATGTCTACCTTTGGTAAATATTCAATACACGTTTTTGTTTTTTTCCTCCTTTTTATGTTTTGTTAAGTTTGTAAACAAAACAGGGGAAGTAAACTAGGCGGTACTTTGCCTTTTTTCACAAGTTTGTTATAATTTTTATTAAAAATAAAAATTATGTTTTTTCGACCTTTAATTGTGCAATGAAAATGAAAATTATTCAAGTTCGAGGCCATATACTCTATATTTCTTCATTAGGATATTGTCCTAACAAATAATCTATAGAGTTTTTGTTTTCAAATTTATTATTTGACCCTTTCAGGAATGTGTTGATAGATCTATTTCGGGAATTTTCTAGGTTCCCATCATCAGAACACGTTTTGAAAGCGGTAACAATCCCATGTCAAACATCAAGCATTCATATGAACTAGTTTACTCACTACATGAGAACTAATATACATATGATTTTGAAGTTAAAGATTATAACCATTGATCAAAAAATAAATTGAAAACTTGTTTGTGTGTATGTCTACCTTTGGTAAATATTCAATACACGTTTTTGTTTTTTTCCTCCTTTTTATGTTTTGTTAAGTTTGTAAACAAAACAGGGGAAGTAAACTAGGCGGTACTTTGCCTTTTTTCACAAGTTTGTTATAATTTTTATTAAAAATAAAAATTATGTTTTTTCGACCTTTAATTGTGCAATGAAAATGAAAATTATTCAAGTTCGAGGCCATATACTCTATATTTCTTCATTAGGATATTGTCCTAACAAATAATCTATAGAGTTTTTGTTTTCAAATTTATTATTTGACCCTTTCAGGAATGTGTTGATAGATCTATTTCGGGAATTTTCTAGGTTCCCATCATCAGAACACGTTTTGAAAGCGGTAACAATCCCATGTCAAACATCAAGCATTCATATGAACTAGTTTACTCACTACATGAGAACTAATATACATATGATTTTGAAGTTAAAGATTATAACCATTGATCAAAAAATAAATTGAAAACTTGTTTGTGTGTATGTCTACCTTTGGTAAATATTCAATACACGTTTTTGTTTTTTTCCTCCTTTTTATGTTTTGTTAAGTTTGTAAACAAAACAGGGGAAGTAAACTAGGCGGTACTTTGCCTTTTTTCACAAGTTTGTTATAATTTTTATTAAAAATAAAAATTATGTTTTTTCGACCTTTAATTGTGCAATGAAAATGAAAATTATTCAAGTTCGAGGCCATATACTCTATATTTCTTCATTAGGATATTGTCCTAACAAATAATCTATAGAGTTTTTGTTTTCAAATTTATTATTTGACCCTTTCAGGAATGTGTTGATAGATCTATTTCGGGAATTTTCTAGGTTCCCATCATCAGAACACGTTTTGAAAGCGGTAACAATCCCATGTCAAACATCAAGCATTCATATGAACTAGTTTACTCACTACATGAGAACTAATATACATATGATTTTGAAGTTAAAGATTATAACCATTGATCAAAAAATAAATTGAAAACTTGTTTGTGTGTATGTCTACCTTTGGTAAATATTCAATACACGTTTTGTTTTTTTCCTCCTTTTTATGTTTTGTTAAGTTTGTAAACAAAACAGGGGAAGTAAACTAGGCGGTACTTTGCCTTTTTTCACAAGTTTGTTATAATTTTTATTAAAAATAATGAAGAAATATAGAGTATATGGCCTCGAACTTGAATAATTTTCATTTTCATTTATTGATATTTATTAAATATTATAATGTTTTTTTTATTTTTTATTTCTTTCTTTACATTTCCACCATTTCTGGGTATGTTTATTAAGTAATATTTTGGCAAATATGTTACTAAACACACACTGACTTTTAAGAGATTATTGACTGGGTTTATAAATTATCTCGTCAAATTGGGGTGATTATTGGAAGAAATTTGTATGGGAAATCTCGTGATAATACATAGATAATGCAAAACCTCGTTCATGTGAATGAAGCTTTAGGTGATTAAAAGAAATCAAGGAGTTTTTAAAAGCTGGCTTTAGCTGGCATTAAAACATTTTAGTAAATAACAGTGCATCCAAAATTAACATATACATTTAAATAAACAAAATGAAACAGTACAATATTTCGCATGTGTTTTTTTAGCCACGTAAAGTGAATGTTTTTGTTTGCAACGTGTCTTCAAATTTTATAAATTACTATAGTATGCTAAATCGATTGTAGAGAAACGGAAAAATTATGCCAATTGCACTGTAGTGGATAACACTTGCCCATATTATTGAAAAAGCCTGTATGACACCTGCTTTTTTGCAGCAATTTAAAAAAGGGTTTTCTATAAAATGTTTTAAAAAACAAAACGGAATGACAAAAATTTAAAGTTTCTGATAGAAAAACCCTGGTAAATCTATTACAAAAAGCAGGTGTCATATAGGCTTAAGCAATGCATGCTTTTTTTTAAACACAATAAAATTTAACATAAAATTAATTTTTGTCTACTAATAATAACTATTACACTTACCCGCTTTATTTACTAAAACTGATGTAGTTTTTTTATTTAGAAAATGTTGAGGTTAAGAAGAAATAAACGTATTTCTCTAAAAATTATACACACTATTAATTTAAATCAGAATAGACTAGTTTCTGATTTTTTATGGACAGGCGTCATCAGTGATTTTTCGTTTTTAAATTGTATTATTATTTGTGTATTTATTATTGTCAGATTGTCTCTATATGATAAATTTTTCAACAACCTACGGCTGTAAGAATCAAACCTGAGCCAATACCAAGCCATGACCGTTTAGTGATCACACCCTAGTATGGCCTCCAATGTAATGCAGCTAAATTGCAGTTTTCTTTCCTATTATCTTTTTTGTTATTGTATAAGTAAATAGGTTTACGAGTTCCTAATCGCTAATACGATTTTGAATCAAACAACGTGTCCTGATGTCAAAATGTGACTGGCTTTTTTATTTTAATATCTTTCTTTCTTACATCTATTCTTAACTTTAACAAAATTGAATTGGCGTTGCCGGATTATAAATTAAACCTAATGTAGGGTTTTCATATTCAAATTTGGAAAATAAAATATTACAATTCATTTTAAATATTTTATAAAGTTTTAAATCAATATTAAGTTTTAAATATTTTATAATGTTTTAAGTTGATATTATGTGTCAATGCTGTAAATTGATATTATGTGTTAACTTTCCCCCCTCTTAAGAATGAAACGCCCTCGTTTCAATATATCAAATTTATCGAATATGAACATGATAACTATCTAAATTTATTAGAAATTTACTTGAATATGTTCCATTCATTACAATTTAAAATCTTACATATTAAGCGAAAAGGGGGAAAAAATATTAAGATGAACACAGGTTTTGAAAGATCAAAAAATCATGGATTAACGTTAAGATTATCTTATATTGTTCTTATGTACCTCTTTGCCGTTTATTAAAACCTTAGTACCCAAGTCCTTCTCAACAACTCCTTCTAAATATACTTTATCGACCTTATTTCCCAATCTTTTATTCCGTCGAACAAAAACTATGTCGCCTGTGTTAAACTTCGATGAATATCATTCGGCCCGATTCCAAGTCTCGCTTGTGCGGCAATTATCTTTTCCTTTATGGCTTCTAAGTTTTCAGTTGCAACAAATTGAAGAGCATCAAGCGGTTTTTTTCCTGTAACGGAATGTATAGTGTTATTGTATCTTTGAGTGGAAATAAGTATCAAATCCGATATATCGGTAACGTCATGTTGTGCTCTAACGCATCTGGCGATCTCAAGCAAAGTCGAGTGAAACCTCTCCACTTGACCATTACTTTCACTATATAGAGGTGGTACGAAAAATTGTTCAATACCAAAGAAATCTCGTAGCATATTTTTAATGGTGTTCGATCGAAAAGACTTTTCGTTGTCGGAAACTATAAGCTTAGTGTTTTTAAAGGTATTTAGAATTTGTAAAAGGCCGGTTTTAACATCAATAAGAGCCCTTGAAGTTATTGGTATAGCAATTGCAAATTTTGAAAACTTGTCGAGGCAAGTTAGAAAATGTACTTTATTAGTTGAAAAGACGTCTATGTGAAGTATATGCCCTGGGCTTTCTGGTATTGGTGATGCACCGATTACTGGTTGCGAAGGTTTCCTATTGTATTTATTTTCCAGGCATATTTTGCAGTTTCTAATGACAGAATTGAGCATTTTTTTTATTTTAGGGAAAAAATATTCCGATGTAATTTGTTTATAATTTTCCTGTAAAGATATATGAGCGCGGTTATGCTCCAAATTTAATGTCTCCAATTGATCATTTTTATTTGTTAAATCTATTACCAACTTTTGTGTGTGGATGAATTTTGTAGATGGAAAATGGTCAAGTACCTTGTCTTGAATCTCCGCTAACGTGCTCAGGTCGCAATGTATTGCGTTGACTGATCTAGGGTTAACGCAATTTTGCATAGTTAACAAAAGTTGCTGAACATCACTATAGTTTATAATGTGTCTTCTATATTGCTGAAATAATAATTTAGTTATTTTACTATTACCAGAATTCTTAGAAATTATCAATTGATTTGTAAATTGATTTACGGGAGCGGTTACTGATTTTATTGTTCTTGAAAAGGATATTTCACTATGTACTGTTTCTGAGTCCGTGCTCTCAAAATTGTGCATATACTGGCGCGACAATGCGTCTGCCACAACATTCTCCTTGCCTGGCTTATATTGAAATTTTGGAGAAAAATCTGCAATAAATGCCTGCCATCTTTTGATTTTAGGGTTAGGGTTCTTGTCAGAAGTTGCGAAGGTTAAGGGCTGGTAAAAATTTGAATATTTTTGACTCCGTACAAAAAATGTCGTAATTTTTGCAAGGACCAAACAATGCAGAGAAGTTCTCGCTCATTTGTCGCATAATTTTGTTCCGTGGATGATAGCGTTCGAGAAATCATGGTAATCGGTTTACCGTTTTGCGACAACACAGCTCCAATAGCGTTACAACTAGCATCGGTCGTCAACTCAAATGGCATACCGAAATCCGGATGCTGTAGTAGTACATCCTCAGAAGCAAGTATACGCTTAACCTTTTCGAACGCATTAACAGCGTCTTCCGACAAATTTATTTTGACATTCTTGCATTAACATTTCCGTTTTCTCCACGGAGATATGTGGTTAGCGGTTTAACTATGTCAGCATAATTTTTGATAAACCTTCTATAGTAACCGGCTAAACCAATAAAAGACCTTAACGCTCTTAGTGTTTTAGGCATTTGAAAATTAAGGATATCGTGAACCTTATCAGGAGATGTCCTGATTCCATTTTCCGAAATAACGAATCCAAGAAATTCAACTTCGTGCCTAAAGAATTTTGATTTTTCGGTTGAGATTCGCATTCCTGCATTTGACAATTTTTTTAATATTTCATCGACATGAAGAATATGATTATTTGCGCCTTCAGAAAAAATGATTACATCATCCATATAGACAAAACATGTTTTCCCGATTTCCTCTCTCAAAATATCATCAATGACTCGCTGAAAAATACTGGGAGCGTTTCTAAGCCCAAAAGGTAAGCGACAAAATTCATATTTTCCGTTATTGACACTGAACGCCGTTTTACAGCCTAATTTGGTGAAATCCAGATTTTAAATCAAGAGTTGTAAAAAATTGTGATTTGCCTAGATTTGATAAAATTACAGCAATATCAGGCATGGGATATTTATCTGGGACGGTAAAATCATTTATTTTTCGGAAATCTACAACCATTCGTAATTTTTGTCTACCGTCACTATCAACACCTTTTTTACTGACGACGTGGATGGGTGAGTTATAGGACGAAGATGATTTTCTTATTATACCGCCTTTAAGGAGATTTTCTATTTCCGTATTTATAAAGCTTGTTGCGGAAATGGGATATGGATAGCTACGAGAATAAATAGGTTCCGTTTTCGTTAAATTTATAGTGGCTTCGACTTGAGTGTTGGCTGGCAAAGACCTGTCGGGATCAGCAAATGCAATTGAGTTATTTCGAATAAGATTTTCGAATTCACTATGTAAATCGGAAGGAACATATTTGTTATCAAGTTCTGTTGAATTCACTTGTTTGCACGAAAGATGGCTAATTTGCTCTTTTCCGGTTTTATGAAAAAGAATACCATTCTTGGTGTCAATAAAAGCTTCTATTTCTTTTAAAAAGTCATAGCCTAGAATTCCATCGAAAGAATTTAAGTATGGCAATATAAAAAAGGTTGTTGTATGATTTAAAAAGCTTATTTCACATTTTTCTTTAATAATCGTATATCCGTTTATTGATTTGATTCGAAAGGGTTTGGCTACTGGTTCAATACCTTTGATAAAGTTAAAGTTTCGTATATAATTTTAAGAAGTACCGGTGTCTACCAAAATATTTAGCTCTTGGCCGTTTGTTGCTTTTTTAACAATATAAGGCAAGAGCGACTTTACACTAAAAAATTTAAGTTATCGACTACATCGCCTTCGTATTCATAACATGAAAACTCATCGTTTCCATACATATAATTTTGCTCATAATCTTCAGCGTGATTGATTCTTTGCATCTTTTGAATTGGAGACTGAGCGGAGTTGCTGCTGACAAACTGACGTTTGGGCCTATTTTCATGGAAAATTGCATTTTGTCTATTGTAATTTGGATTGATGTTTTGAGCTTGCGGCTGTAATCCACTTGAAAGTGCTGTTGGCTTTCTGAAGTATGATGAATTTTTATCGATTTCCATTGGAACAGGCGATGGATGTAGCATGATACGTTTGTCGATTATTGTATGTTGAGAAGTATCTACTTTGGCTGAATTATTATTTGAATAAGGTGTGTTTATTTGTGACAAGTTTTTCGAGTTAGCAAATGCATTTGCGAATTTATAACGTTCATGATTTTGCTCAAGCTCTTGTGCTGTCTCTAAAGCCGTAGGAAGGTCTATTGGATTTGCAGAGAAACATATATCGCATAAAGGTTTACGAAGCCCTGATATGAATACACATAGAGCGTTTGCTCTTGCTCGATCGTTTAAGGCTTCGATAACCTCATCTTTGCCCGTGTTAGTCATGACAATTTTATTAATAATAAGAGTAAGTTGCTTGTTAACCTTATCGTAATATTCGTTTATACTCAACTTGCCCTGTCTTAAAACACTGAGCTCGTTTTCAAATAAATATAACGGTCTTTTATCCGAATAAGATTGATCCAATCGCGACATTATGGCATCAAAATTAAAAATTGTGTTAAACGAACTTAGAGTCGAATTTGCCTCGCCGATTATCTTGTTCCTTAAAATGCCCATAGCAACGTAATATGATTCAGAGCCCTTTGTATAATAATTTATAGCGAATTTTGCAGATTCCCTCCAAGCTGGGCACTCGCTTGCGTTGCCACTAAACTGTGGAAGCGATTTTATAAGGTCTAAATTTGTGTTTCCAGTGGCTGCACCGGTTTGAATAGTTACTGGAGTTAGAGGTTCCACTTGAATCGGTTTTAATCGTTCGACAGCAATTGCCAAATTCCGAATTTGTTCTAAAATTTCTTCCTTAGTTACCTCTACTGCTGATTCTACAAGATCTAAAACCTCGTTCCTATTCATTTTGTTTAATTCTCCCCTTTCTATATTATGAAAAAATTCTTTGGAATATTCAAGTAAATTTGTTAGCAATGCAAATTTAATAATAAAGTAAAGAAATATAAAATTTTCTGTTATTTGTTGTAAGAAAAAGATTAATTAATAAAAAGTAAGATTAAACTCATATATCAAAACGTTTATGGATAGTATGAGATTATAATTACAGTAGTTTTGACTTAGCTGCACAACCAACTTCTGCACGAATTTTTGTGCCGGTAAGCCAAAAGCGCTGCTAACTCAAATTGGTTACCTGCCTTAAAGTGCAGGTAAACTAAATTGTTGAAAACTGCAAAGACCAGATATGATTTAATTTATTTTTATTAATTGTTTATTTCATACAATAGAATTTATATAAAAAACAACAAAACGAAAATAAAAAAACATTCATAAAAAATTTTATAAGGTTTTTACATACAAATTTATGTAGGTACAAGCGTTAACTAACCAAACAACTAACTAAGTAAGCAAAACATAAGAGGCAGCTAACGGCGATCTTTTGTATGAAAATAATGTACAACTGCCAAAAACATGAGGCACTTATTTTAATTGCGCAGGTATACACAGTGCACTTAATGAAGGCAATTGCATACGTAATTTTGTAAAATAACAACAAACCAAAATTTTGTGCAGTTATGTGAAAAGTGCACGTAAGTAAAAGGCAGTTAAATCAAAACTACTGTACAAATCTGAAATGAAGAATTCATAAAATTTAATGGATACTAAAGAAATTTTAATTTTTTAGATGTTCTTTGCCAAAGTATTATTAATAAGTAAATGGTAAGATTACATAAAAATAAACACTTATGGTTAGTAAAAAAAATATAGCAGTAAAAATGAATTTAAGAATTCGAAAAAACTTTATAAAGTAAATAAGTTTATAGAACATAAAAATTAAATTTATCTCTTAAAATTGCGCTGCAATAAAAATCAATCAACATTTAAATTCAGTCGACCCGCTGCTAGTTTCGATAATTCTGGGTTTTATGGTAAAGGGCACTCATTTGAGTAATCCAACTTCTCTTAAAATATCTCCTCTCTTTTTCCGATATTAATTATTTTATTTTGGCTTTTGTTATGTTACATTTAAATATAACACTTTCGATTTTGTCTTTTGTTATTGCATTAATTTTCTTCTATGAAGAATTTGTTATTGTTTTTTCTTAAACTGGAATTGACAAACGGTTCTTTTTTTTTAAAAGTTCTTTTTAATTTAGTTTTTTTTATATCTTTTAATTTTATAATTAAATTGTCAATTTTAAATAATTGATTTTACATTACATTATATTGGCTTTTTAAGAACTTTGTATGTTTTAATACATTTTAATTAACAGTTTAAAATTAATGCCATTATTATTTTTATTATTATAGTCTTATAAAAATTTTTTTAACATTAATGGCACAAACTTTTAGCACTTTATATTCTTAGACAAGTAAATTTTTAAACAAAATTTTTTTTATCAAATACGTGATTTTCTCTTTTTTTACTTTGTTGGGCGCCAGTAAATAGGTTTACGAGTTCCTAATCGCTTATACGATTTTGAATCAAACAACGTGTCCTGATGTCAAAATGTGACTGGCTTTTTTATTTTAATATCTTTTTTTCTTACACCTATTCTTAACTTTAACAAAATTGAATTGGCGTTGCCGGATTAGAAATTAAACCTAATGTAATTTGGAAAATAAAATATTACAATTCATTTTAAATATTTTATAAAGTTTTAAATCAATATTAAGTTTTAAATATTTTATAATGTTTTAAGTTGATATTATGTGTCAATGCTGTAAATTGATATTATGTGTTAACTTATATAATACTCAGAAGTGACAACACTAACAAACACAAATATTCTATTTTTAGAGTTTTTGTGTATTTTTCTAATCTCCTCCGTCTCTATTTCATAATGTTACCAGATTGACGTATGGGATATCTATCAAAATAAATGTTTTGTAACTCAAGAAAAAGGTTTTTAATTTTTTCGCATATGCACTATTTTGAATTATTTCCTATTTGTGTGTAAGTGTTTCTAAAACCTTAAAAACTAAAATTCTACTGAGCAAACTAGACATATTAACCTTTCCGACAGTATGTAACATACCTAACTAAAATTTCATATTCTCGATACTGTAATACAAAATAACAAAGTAATAAAAATCAATCTAATAAAAATCAAAGTACATAACAATGAATATAGGTCAAAAATAAGTTTTTTGAAGCGTAGAGCGTTGCTTATATTTTTAATATTATTGTTGTTATTATTGGGTAAAGAGTTCCAAAGACTGATACCATTTATAAAAAAAAAGGCTTTCAGACATTGGGCTACGATGTCTAAACGGTATTAGATTCCCAGTTCGATTAAACCTACTAAACCTCAATCTTTTGAATAGATGATCAGGTACTTTTGTGTAAATAATTTTATGTGATAAAATAAGTTTTTTTATGTTCAAGAGATCGTCAAATTGAACCGCGTATATTTGTTTTGTAAAAATCAAAATACTTTCGAACTTACGACGTGCAAACACATCTCGCAATATTATTAAATACGATATTGGGTCTTCGCTGACTTACAGTATCACAGCTAGAATAAATCTCACATCCATATAAGAGAATTGGACCAGAGGGCGTTGAATACGTTTTTCCACAAGTTGTTGTTACATGATCATTCCATATAAGCGTACTGTTAAAGATGATTCCTAAATTTTTAGCATTATCAACAATCTCAATTAGTTCGTTGTTTATATAGATATTTGGTTTAACGATTAACTTACTAGTTCATTTTGCATCAGTCTATTTGCTGAAGCCCAGATAAAAACTATTCAAATCATTATTAAGTTTTACGATACATTCATCGAGGCTCTTTTCATTTATGTTGCTCATGTACAATTGAGCATCATCAGCGTACAAGCGGATCCTGCAGTGTAATAACTGATCAGGGATATCATTTGCATATATTGAAATTGATCCTTGTGGTACTCCTCTTCTAATTGGGAGAAATGATGAGGTTCCAGTGTTAGTTTCAACACACTGAACACGATTTTCTAGATAAGATGACACTAAATTAGTCGATGTTGATGTGAAATTCATTATCTTACATAGCTTTTGTTTAAGTATAGTGTGGTCTACCGTATCGAAGGCTTTAGAATGATCCAACAACACAAGCATAGTTAAGCAACCATCCTCAACTTCCTTTCTCAGATCCTCAGCTACGTCTGCCAGAGCTTTAATACAACTGTTTTTTGCTCATAATAATCTATAGGTAAAATACACTAAAACCGTTGTTCATTTTACGAAAGTTTTGGTTATTTTGACATTACGAAAAAATTTGTAGAATATACAAATCACATTTCGTAAAGTTTTGTAAAAACTTTTTTTTAAATAAAAATGTGGTGCATACCTTACGGGTTTATTTTAAAATTAAAAAAAAAAAATGTAATGGTGCCACACCAGAATCGAACTTACGATTTCAGTGACGTCTTGCTGTGTTGAAGTAGACCCCTCTACCATTTGCACCAAAGTAGCTGATGCAATACAACAAACTAAAAAGGAACTTAAGTCGAAAATATTATGAAGTTTTTATGAAAACTAAAAAATATGCTACAAATATTTAATAAAAAAGGTAAAATGGCAATTAAATATTTTTATTATGTTTATTGAACTAAATAAAATAATATAATTTTTTTATAAATATATCAAATAATATATTAAAAAACAAAATAAAAAAATAATAAAATAATAATAATAAAAAACTTAAATAACAATTTCAAACTAATTGCATTTTATTATTAAATATTTTATCTTTTTAAATATTTGTTTTATTGAATTTCATACTAAACTCGGCAAATAAAATGGAAGTAGTGTTTTCGGGTCCTCTTTAACTTGTTTTAGGATCCTCTTTATTAAACAAAATACAAAATATCCATTTATATCAAAACACAAAAATAGTAATAATGAAATAAAAAAATAAAACATAGAAATTTAAAAAACATTAATATACAAAAACATATATAAAAACAAAAAAAAAAAATTTTCCTGGCCAGGAGTTGAACTCGCAACCTTCTGATTGCAAATCCGACCTCTAACCACACCAACATCCATATGTAATATTTGTAACATTACAAATATTTGTACAATGTACTAAAAAAATATTACGAAATCATGTTTGTATTTTTTACGAAATTTGTAAATTTATATAATTTGTTTTATACAAAAGTTTTGTAATATAAACAAAATGTTTGTACATTCTACGAAAAAAAATTTACGAAAAATGTATTTGCATTTTTAAGCATGGATTATTATGAGTACAGATCTGGTTGAGTCACGTGATCGGACATTTCACCTAAATTAACACTTTGGTGTACCACAATTTTGGTTTCACCAGTTGCGTGACGTGCTCCCCAATCATATATTACAGAATTCCTACTTTGGATCAATCGACCCTTCATTTCCCGCAGGGTTATATTTAATAATGGTCCTCCGACCGGTGAAAAGGAGATATACCACTTAACAAGCGCTGTCAGCTTTTTTTTTATCTTCGCAATGTCTTTCAAAACTATTTTAATCTAAGTTTAACAGATAAAACAAGTATAGTGCACAATATTGGAGGATTCTTTCATCCAACATTGGTTAATAAAATTAAGAAAGCATCCTAATTTAGAAATTATAGTGTATTCAGAAAAGACACGATTATATGTGGTTTTTTACCACACTCCCAACTCGTTCACATGGTTGCTGTACATTGTAGTAATTTAGTTTAATGTACAATAAACATATGATTATAATTTTAATAAATTGAGTTTTACCCTGTTTCAGTGTTACATTTAAATTCAAATATAGGTAAAAATCAGTAACAATAATAATAATCTAGTATCTATTTTATCCATGCTGGATCCCATTCACTTGTGCAACAACATTGGAGTTTGGATTGTGACAAAGAATATGTTTCAAAGACCGAATAGCCTCAAAGATGATTTGTTGGTTTAAACCGCGGCTTTCTATAATCATAGGCTCTTTTACTAATTTACTTCTTTGCTGATTAGATGTTGTTCTATTGTCTCTGGAACGTCGAGGGGGTGTTTTTATTCTAGAGTGTCTATCTGGATATGGTGTAGTGCCCACACTAATTGCAGGTATCAGAAGAGCAGTATTGCACGGAATGGGTCCTGGCTAGACAGTTCGCACAGTAGCGATTTCTTCTAACGGCTCCTTTCATCTGTGTCCACTTTAAGAATTTTATTACAAAAGAGCAAGTACTGATAACGGAAAAAAACTTAACATTGGTGGACGTCAGGATTGCGACGAGGTTGCGAGCGAGGTCTGGAAAGAATAAATAGAGAAGAATGGCAATTTATATTATGGGACCTAATAAATTAAATATATTCTAAGAAGTAGGTAATTGAGAGGTATTATTAGTTGAGTCGTATGGTAGAAGACAAAGCTATCACTATCGGGCGAGTGCCTAAGCTCAGCGCTGTGCGCACCTCTGCCACTCTGGCGAAGTTATCAGTAGCACGGTGAACTGTCTACCCTACCAAGGCGCCATTGGTTGAGAGGAAGCAAATCGTATATGACTACAACAAATCGCCTTGTTTTATTTCAGGCCTAAGTGCCAGAATAATAAACGAATCCGTTAAGGCGTTCCAATGCATTCCTAGTGTTTTTTTTTTTCAACTAGTATCATAAAAACGGAGTAAATTAAAGTCGTAAGGATCGCCGGGCTCTAACCGAGATTTTCGTTAAAACAAACCCTGCCGATTTCAAAACACTTAATAACTCATTCTGTGCCTGTAGTGCCTCCTCAATGGAATGACTACCGGTGAAATTTTAATAGGGTCACCTATAAACCATCCGAAAATTGTATTATAAGCGGATGCTTCACCGCAAATATTCCCTTTAATCCCTTCAAGGTTATTATGGCGTTCGCAGTCATTTCCAAGAATAAGGTCATTATTATCGGATACATTAAAATTCGGATACATTAAAATTCGGATCTGCCAAATCTAGATTTGAACGGTTTGAGCAGGTTGGAACAACAAACGTTGACGATGGAATAAAGTTTGTAACTTTTGGCAAAATTACAGCTGTAACGTTGAAGCAAAGGTTGTACCTTTCTGAAAACATGACAATATCACATTCTTATTAGAGGTTTGACTATGTCCTCCGATTCCCGAAACTTTAAAATGGGATTTTCGTGTAGGTAAAAAGAGGCTATGATTTACCTGAGACCCGGGATCAATCAAAGCACTGAATGTAAAAAGTTGTCCCAGGTGGTCAATTTGAACCATAGCCGTGCGTAGAAGAACGTTAGCATTATTAGAAGAGTGCTTAGCCTAAATTGCAGAACAAGTTTTCACTTGAGAAGTAGCTGGAAATTCAACTTGATTACTGTCGTTAAAGGTTTTCCTCTGTGACGAAGTTAGTACATAAGTTTTCTCATCCGTTAGGTTTGATGACTTAATGGGAAAATTTTTGTGAAGCAGCGAATGGTGTGTCATACAATGCATACATGTATTCTTACTCTAGCAGTTTGACTTAATATGTCCCAATGAAAGGCAGTTATTGCAATAATGATTCTTGAATACAAAATCGACCCTTTCCTGAATAGAAAGCCGCCGAAGCATGCAGAGAACGTTTAGTCTTTCCTGAGAGATATATGTCTGAATTGTTTACTTTGTGACCTCTCAATCATATCTATTATTAAGAAATTTATTCATCGTATCGGACCATGTTGGTAGCTCACGGGTTGACTTTAGGGACTGGTACCATAAAAACAGTTTATGTTCTGGCAGTTGCATTGAAACTAAATTAATCAAAATAGGGTCCCAAACTTGTGTGGAAACATTTAGGATTTGAAGCACCAATACACAGTTGTTTACGACAGATTGTATGGAACTACTATCTTCCGATGAAGTCACCTGGATATCCAATAGGATATTAACCTGATTATCTACTAAAATACTAATATTTTCATATTGCTCCCTTAGAGCTTCCCAAGGCTGAGTAAAATTCTCGTTGCACAATGGAAAGCGCTTAACGCCAGCGTCTCCTCTCATTTTATTTCTTAACTGAAATAGGGAAGATGATTCCTTGAATTTCGCAGATATGTCTGTGTCAGGAGCAATCGTGACACTCTCATAACATATTTGCAATTTATACCACTTGTCCAGTTCCTGTAATTTTACCTACAATAAGGTAAAGGTTTGATCGTCAGAGTTATCATTACCAAATTTGGAACAAACAACTACTAAATTATAGGAGAAAATGCATTGTTCATTAATACTATCAGTAGGTATGCATTTCTGTGGATGCATATTATCATTTAAAGTAAACGTGGTGCAAAAACGTTTTATAGTTAATAGAATTAATTGCTTGCTAACTTAAAGTTCTATACCTGTATAAAAAACACCCTTTATGTGCAATAATATTAATTGAAAGCAAAATTTATTATGCTAAACAAGTAAGTAAACAGCGGGTTACTAGTGTTGAAATTTTAAACTAATGGGTTTTTAATGAGGTGATTTTTCCCTGATCTGCAATATTCAAGATAGATCCATATTCAATTACACGACAGTGTTAATTATTAAATTTAGAACAACAGTAAATAGAAACTAACAGAGGGGTCTGTGTTAATAGATAAATAAATCAATTTACTCTTTAACTGGTAGTAGTATTTTTAATATTATTAATTTATAAAGAGTTTGACGGATAGTTCTGCTTAAGGATTTTCATTTCTTTCCTTTAAAAAATCAAATAACAAGTAATTTGCACGGAATTTCGCTTGCAGTTGAAGTCATTTTAATTAAATTATTTATTAAAAGCCATTAAAAATACTTAATAAAAATGTATTGCTTTTTAAATGAAAAAATAAAAAAAATATGTATATGCATTGAAAAAAAAAAGTTATTTGATTTTCTTAATGTATCAATATTCATCAGCCACCCTGTATGTATGTAGGTTTTTATAAATAGTATGTTTGTATTAGTAGCAATCGCATGCAGTGTTGCCAGGTTTGACGATTTATCGCCATTTTGACGATTTTTAATACTCAAAATAACTAAATGAATTGGACGATTTTTGCTTCCAAAAAAATTACGAATTTTTGACAAAAGTTTAATATGTCAGCAAAACATATTTATTTGTCACCGGATCTATTTTTCGATTTATATAATTTGAAAAAATACCAGTTTCTTTAATTTTTTGTGTCTCGAAAGCACTCTAAACACACAAAATATTTTTTTTTTTAATTTTTTGACAAACTTAATTTTATCACACTTTTTGTTTGACTTATGTGATGTATAGTATAAACACATGTGTTGTATTATTATGTGTGTCTTAGCATACATAATAATACATGTCGCATTTTTTTCATTTAAATTTATCTAAAATTCTGATTAGGATATTCGTTAATTTGTCTCTTAAATACCATTAGACCTTACCGAAAATAACCGTTTCCTTATAAAACTTCGTTCAACAAAGATGATAATACACCTTTTTTTAATTCGCGTATGCATTTCAAACACTAAATTCACTATTCACTAAAATAAAATCACTATTCAATAACAATAAAAATTGCAAAATGGATCTTTGTTATAAAGAATTCATTTTATTTAATTTTTTTGTCTCGTCAACAAGCTTCCATACAAATGATGTCTGATATAACGAACTTCTTATATCCACAGATTCCATAAATACTTCAATTTGCATTTCCCTTTAACTTTGTCCAATTCGACTAAATATATGTAACTGAAACGATTGCCACTTAAACTATGTTAACGTAGTATTTACAGCTCCAAAGTTTCTACGTAATCACCTTCTTGGATCCCTAAATGTTTTTTTAAAAGTCCATGTGAAAGAAAGCATAACTTTGTTTAAAATGTAATATAAAATTCCTGTCAGTGCATACAAACGATTTCTCAACTCTTTCCAACGTTTTTATCAATTCTTTAAATTGTCACGACTGATTTTAAAACCAACTAATATCCCAATATCATTCATTGAGAACAAACCTGCAGAATAACTTTGAACATTAATTTGTGTTTCAGTGAAAAATAAGATGAAAAACATTTAAAGTTTTTATTAATATTATTAAAATATAATATTCCTAATATGTTTATATAAAAATGCTATTCGCTAAAATTTAAGTGGTTTTGGTACTTTATACAATTCATTTTCGTTACATTGCTAAAAGCCTATTTTGTGGCTTTTTTTCTACTAAAATCCCGGTTTTTGTTATATAAAAAAATAATTATTTCAGTGTTACATTATATGTAAATATTTAATGTACTGGTAATATTATTTTCTACAAATATTGGTTAATTTGAAACATCGATTTGTGCTTTTCCCCTATTTCAAGTGTTATAAGCAAACTGCATTTAATTATTGCAATACAACTAGGCCTTTATTAAAGCGGTATTGCTTTCTCTCGGTTTTGATGATAAGCAGTTTGATATTATTTCCTAATTTTTTTTTATTAACAGAGAATTACATCGATTTTCAATTAGTTTTTTTTTTTCTTGTCAAAAAATACTTAAAATACATTGAATTTAAATTAAGCTGAGTTTATTTTTGTCCACACAACCCTCGTTAACCGAGTGTTAGGTTTTTTTCTACTAAATTCGTTTCATTTACAAAACCAAAGTTTTTTTCCTAAGAATATTTTTTTCTATTATTTTTTTTATATAAACTTCCTTTCAAAATTTAATAGGTGGATATTAGATATTACATTAAATTATTAATTCACAATATATTTATTATTTAAAAAAAAATGTTTCTTATTACTGTACCTTTAAACCTATCCCTTTATAACTTAATAGATGGCGCTCTTCCAACAATTACAATTGGATTCTACCAACAATATCAATTGGTTTTTAACTACCAATTGCAATATATATTTAATATCATAGAAATTAAACATAGTGATTTCAGCGCCATGAATGTCGACGATTTTTTATAGCAAAGACATAAACCATCTAAGGTGAATTGTGTAAATCTTTATCTGTATTTATATACAGTGCAGTTCGCTTTTAACGATCGAAAGTTGATACCACATTGTTTTCTTCATCCCAAATACATTTATCAATCATATTTTATTTTATTTATAAAAACAACATTCTTATTGTTATTTTTACAAAGAATATAGATATATATTGTTTGCACTTCCACTGGTTAATGCAAACACCGAAATGGACGGTATCAAAAAATTCGGCACAGCCGAATTTAATCTTTTTTATACCAAATTCGGCACAACGGACTTTAATGCTTCCACTTGTTTGATACCTAATTTTTCTATAATTTAATAACTTATTTACGAAATATATTAATGGCCTGTTTCTCGATTTCGAAAGAATGCTTTCTTTCGCTTTCTAAGCGAAGGAAAGCAAATTTTGAAATGAAAACGTAAAAGTTTTCATACAAAATTTGGTTTCTCTTTTTCGAACGAGTTGTCAACACTGCGAACGTAAATGTCAAAACCAGTCACTTGCTTTTTTGATTTCAAGTAACAAAATATTATTCAATACTTATACTTATCGAGCTTATTCAGCTTATACTTATCGAGGACTTGTCTATATTAAGTCAGCTGCTGCTGATGACGCGATGTGCGTGGAGCATATAGATGTTCTTGATCCTTTTTTTCGTGATAATTATTTACAACATGATAGCCGTAATATTGTACCAAACATGCAGATTTGTTATTGTTAAAATTACATATTTTCAAATTCTGTTCAAACCTTTTTTTAAACTTTTTTTACTTATGTAACATTACTAAAACCATTTTCTTTTCTTTTTAAACGTTTTTTTACATTTAAATCAAAATTCTTATATTGCAAATTTGTTAGTTGCGTTGCTGTTATAATATATTTTTTGTTCGATCCATTTGTTAATGGATAATTTTAATATGTACAATGGAAGCTCAAATGACAATACGATGAACATGGTGAGAATTTTGGCTAGGCAAAAAGTTGGATTAAAGGAAGGTGTCATATCAACGCTCAAAGCCTGAACAATAAACTCGATGAATTTAGATTAATGTTTGAAAACTCAGGCATTGATATAGTTTGTGTGTCCGAAACTTGGCTGTCTAAAACAACCATATTTGTTTAAATGGCTATAGAGTTTTTAGATCTGATGGAGATAATTATCATAAAGGTGGTGGTGTGTCTATTTATGTCAAGAATCACATTATATGTGATTTTTGTTGTAAAAATAATAAGGTAGATAAAGTGGAGTATATTTTTGTTGAGATCATATCGCATGGAAGAAAACTGTTGTCAGGATGCGTATACAGACCTAACAAAAATATTAGTTTTTCTAAATTCTATGAGAAACTGGAGACTTTGACTGATGGATATAATCATATCAGGGAACTTTAATGCCAATATCATGAGAGACACAACTTTTACTGACGAAATGGTCTGTTACGGACTTGAGCCCACAAATCGTACTAATCCTACCCACTTTTCAACATTAAATAAAAGTCTCCTTGACCTTTTTTTGTGAGTGATATGTCTAACGTCTTATTGTATGACCAGATCTCAGCACCTTGTTTTTCAAAACATGATATGATTTTCCTAGCCTACAACTATCAGAGTCAGCAAGCAGATAAGTCGTATTATTATCGTGATTTTAATAACATAAACTATCACCATCTCTATGAGAGTTTCTCCGCCATTGCCTGGGATAATATTTATCATATGACATCGGTTGATGATCAATTAACCTTTATACAAGACAACTTGTTACAACGCTAAGACAAAGCCATGGTTCACAGATGTCATTAAATAAGCCATTTCTCGTAGAGATTTGGCATACTCCCGGTGGAAACGTTTTAAAACCTCTGTTTTCAAAAATGAATACCGTATTGGAATTGGTAGAACGGATAATTTTTCTAGCTGTACGATTAATCCTAATGATCTTAATTTAAAATTTACAAACTTACCAGCTGGTCAGATCGTAAACGATTTATATAGAAAAGACAATCTTAATAACATTAGTTACCACGAAAACCTCTCTGAGGAAAACTCGTTTGAATTTGCTTGCGTAGACCAATTTGATGTTATTAAAAGTTTTTCTGTGATTAAGTCTAACGCTGTGGGATATGACAATTAACATCCTAAATTTGTGAAAATCCTTCTACCATTTATGCTGCCTTATCATATTTCTTTAACAATATAATAATGTCAAGCTCTTTCCCATCCCTATGGAAACACTCAAAAATTACCAATTCCTAAATCATCGTCTGAATATCGTCCAATAGCTAATTTATGTTGCCTTTCGAAGGTATTTGAAAAAATATTTACACTCAAATGACTAAATATATCTCGGATCATGACTTAATGTCTGGAAAACAATCGGGCTTCCGCCCAAATCACAGCTGTGTGACTGCTCTGGCTGACGTTTGCGAAAACATAAGGCGCGACCTTGATGATGGTAAGATAACTATTTGGTGCTTCTTGACCATTCTAAGGCTTTCGATACGGTCGATGGGGCTACTCTCTGTATGAAGCTTAGGCGTTATTTTAACTTTTCTTCTTCTTCCACTCAACTACTGTCATCATACCTTATGTGCCGTACGCAATCCCTGCATGTTAAGAATAAGCCATCTGATCCGTTAAATCTTGTAAAGGGTGTACCGCAAGTACACATCTTAGGACCACTTCTTTTTTCTATATACATAAATGATCTGCCCGAACATATATCTCACTGCAAGATACATATGTATGCAGATGTTGTACAACTCTACCTGAGTAGTCCAAAAACTCTATAAATGAAAATATTGCACTAATCAATGCAGATCTTAGGCTTTATATCAATCCGCGCAAATCTAAATGCCTGATTATTCGTAAAAAGAGGACAAATCCAGTATTTGACAGTAACATAGTTACAGATGGTGAAAAAATTGATTTTGTTCCGTCAGCCAAAAACCTTGGACTCTTTTTTAATAGTACACTAACCTGGACAAATCATATAAACGCAATAGTTTTTCAGACCTATGTGAAGTTAAGGCCTTTATGGGCAACTCAGTCATTTACTATTCTTAGGATTAGAATACTTCTAGCAAAGACATATTTAATTCCTGGTTTACTATATGGCTGTGAACTTTTTGCAAATTGTGACTCAAGAAGTAAAATAAAACTAAAGGTTGTGTACATCAGCATCATAAGATACGTCTATGGTCTGAGGAGATCAGCTGGAACCTCTTCTTTTTCTAACAACTTATATGGTGTGTCATTTGAAAACTTAAAGAAGATAAGAGTTCTTTTGTTTTTACACAAAATAGTCTTTACCAAGAAACCACTTTACCTCTATGAGAAAATTAGGTTCGCCAGATCTAACAGAGGTAGAAAGATAATGCCACGACATAGAATCCTTGTATCTGAATGGCATTTTTACCTCGTCTTTGGAATATGCTTCCAGAAGCTCAACAACTTAACAGCAACGCTTCACCAGAGTTTAAAATTTAGCATATCAAAAATTTTTGTTGAATATCTGCTAGCAAGATATATTGAACACATTAATTTTTCTCACATTGCTAGCAAGATATATTCAACTGTGGTGATAGCATGCTACGAAATTATTTTATCTTCGACAGTTGCATGCTGGCGCAGCAGTATTAGCATTTTGTTTGAATTTTGATATGTGCTGTGGTAGTCATATATGTGGCAATATTGTATTCATTTATATATATTTTGTTATTCTATGGTAATATTTAATATTGTATATTGTGCTGCTGTAGCTGTGGCAATACATACATGTACACATTGTGTTTTTTATTCATTAACGTATGTACAAAGTATTAAAGTAAAGTTCGGGGAATCCCATTTATTCTTGCCACAGTGTCAATTTAATTGAATATATTCTACATACATGCTACACTATTAAATTTCATTAAATATGCTCACCACAGCAGCAAAAAATATTTAATATTTTCATACCAGCACATAATATCAAAAATGAATTCCACAGCACCAAATAAATGAACTACGACAGGACTAAAAAATTATACAAATAAAATGCAGTTATTGCTGTAACAGCGCACGATCAAAACAAAATACACATAAGAAATAATTTCAAAGTATTATGGGCCGACAGTTTAAATATATCTTGCACGTTGCTATTAAATTATGAAATTTATAGCAAATGACGATTACACAGTATTAATTTTAAACTCTGCGCTTCACATTTTTTTTTTTTATATTTATATATAATTCTTTTTTTGTTTTTTTTTTTCTTAAAATTTATATGCATAAAAAATTATATATTCTAGTTTAATGTTTTTAGTTTTATATATCTTTCTTTCTTTGTAATACATTGTTTTTAATTTTTAAATTGTTTATCTTCATTATTCCTGTACTCTAACTATTAAATTTATCTTGTTGTTGTCACGTTTCCTTCCCTGGTTGGTCCTAACGGGCAACAAGATTAAAAAATTAATAAAAAAATGAAAAATTTCGATGATTTTTTTTTTTTTGAATTCCCAAAAAGCCAGACACAAGTCCCCAAACCTCCCAAGTATTCCACTCACTTCACTGTCACACTGGCAACTTTGCAATTATTGCACGGCTAAGGCTCGCGGGCATGGGCGGTGATTCGTTGCAGTGAGATGAGCAGTTAGGTATGACACGAAAGTTGTGCCAGTGCATCAATAAAATTTAAACGTCACCTGTCTTTCGAGGTAGACTTAGATCTTAATGTCTACGTATCCCTCCCCTAGACCATGGTAACCTCAACTTACTTCCAGGTTACCCCTTACACGTTTCACCAATCGATACCTACCTGTAGATCTTAAATTCTTATTCCATTATCAAAGTAATACTTCTCATGTTTCCAATTTGAAATTTCATAAAAGTGATATATTCATAAAAAAAAGGGTACAATAATTTTCTTATGCCCGTGGCATATAATTTTATACTATAAAGGATAATCCCTAAAGTTCGAACTCTTTTTTCTTACAAAAGCAAACCCCTAGACCAATATAATCTAATAAAATAAAATAAAAAAATTTAATAATAATAATAATTTCATAGTACAAATTTATTATATGAACATTTGAAAAGAATCTGCTCGAATTGCAAGAATTTAAATTTAACTCTTAAAGTTAATTTGCCAAAAAAAAAACGACTTACTCTATGAGAAAGTTTGCGGACCTCTGAAGAAGTCAAAATATGCTCAAACTCAAAAAAACAAACGTGTTAAATTTAATTTTTTGCAAGCCGAGGAGAGAACTTAAAATATATTTAAAAATGTAAAAAAAAACTTTTTTTTCTTTTAATAAAAAAGTTTAGCGTTAGTTTTAAAAAAAAATCTCTGTAATTTGATATTTTTTTAAAATATTTTTGTTTTTGTGTGTTTTAGGGGAATGCAATATGCGGTTAATTGTTTCTTGATAAAGTCTTTGTTTATTGATATAATTCAAAAAAAATTAACTTAGCGTTTTTGAAGTTTGATTTTTACCAATGTTTATTAGTGGTTTTTATGTAAGTTTTTTTTTTTTTTTGGTTTTAATGCACTTTTGAACACCTTAAGCTTTGGAATTCGTATTTAAAATATTTTCGGGTTTGTAATCTTATTATTTCGTTAATATTGTTGTGGTATAAAATTATCAAAAAAGAAATAAAAATATAAAGAATTTTTTTGGTTGAAAAAAAAATGCTTTCAAAATTATAAAAACTCCCGTGTTATATTCGTCTATTTTTTAATTCTTCTATTCGTCGGGTGTCTAATTCAAGAAAATTTTATGAACTATCCGGGTTGATCAATTGAAAAAAACTACAAAAATACATTTACTTATCTTGGGGTATGTTGATAAATGGTGCCTGCTGCCGACAAGTGTACAGGTGTCCCTCTGCTCACTGATATTGCAATTGATGTTGCTGCTACTGTTGTTGTTGTTGCTGTTGTTGATAGAGATGATTATGATGTTGTAGTGGATGAGGATTATGAGATGATGAAAGTGGATGATTATGATGTTATTACTGAAGATGATTTACAGATGATGAATATTAATGATTTAAAGATGATGCATGTGGATGATGATGATGTTATAATTGAAGATAATTCACAGATGACGAATATTTTATTGCTGCCGTTGTTGCATCAATAACGCTTTTTGATTTATCAATGAATTTACGGGTGATTGCTGGGGCTACGGCTGTTGCTGTTGTATCGCTAACAAAAATCGATCCGTTCGGGTGCTTCCTGTTTGTTTCTCCGTAGTTTTTTTTTTTTTGCTGTCCATTTGTAATCCAAAGAAAAATCCGCTTGCTGCCACAAAAACGTCTACCTTCGACCACACCCAACAGGAAAAGGAAAGTTAAACGTACCTGTTGGCTTGATGTATGTCCATCATGACATTTCGCAGTGCGGCCAACTTAATTGCATTGCCAACTGCAGTTCAGATGTACAGAGTTGTACTTATAAAGAGGCCGACCAAATTCTACACCGTCAGAAAACTGTATCTTGTAATAAAAATTCTGGTAACCACCGTCGAAACGGTACACACCCCCTTACCCAGGTGGGAAGGTTTTATCATATTAGCAAATCATATTTGCTAATATGATAAATTCCAAATCAAGACTCCCTAGCCACAAAATCCTTAACTCTAGTCCTCACTCACTTTCGCCACCAAAATTTCGAAAGAAAACCAACCTAAGCCTTTAAATCCTTAGCATGGAAAACACCTTGAGATTTTCCCTGAAGATTCTCCACTTCATAAAGATTACTACCAACCGGTCTCACAATTCTACACTTGACAAACTTCTTACATAGTTTAGCTGAAACTTGTTTTGAAAAATCGGAAAGTTGAAAATTCCTGCGGAATACCTCCTGTCCGACTCTAAACTTTGTCTCCCTGCATCTGACATTATAGCGTTTAGCGTTCGATTCATAACTCCCATGGAGATTCCGTTTGACATTATCCCTTACAAGATCTAAAAATTCGCTACGGTTTTCAATGCGGTTTTCTGCATCTTCGACTAAATCGAGTTTTCTTGCTAACTTGTATGCGGACGCATGTGTAACCATATTGGTTCCAAACAGGACAAAATAAGGTGTAACACCGATGGCTGCGTGTACGGCTGACCGTAACGCGCATTTTATCTCACAAAGATGGAGATCCAATCGCTCTGATTTTCACCTAAATACGATCGAATAGCCGCCAAAACAGATTGATTCACGCGTTCGGAAGCGTTTGCTTGTGGAGCGTAATTCGCGGTTCTAATATGATTAATTCCGAAGCTTCTTATCATTTCGGCAAAATCTTTACTCACAAACTGTTGACCGTTATCCGAAATTAACGTCTCCGGGCATCCAAATTTGTAAAATACTTCGCGAATCAAAAAAATCTATAACGTTTTTCGAAATTTGCCTTCGGCATGGCCTTCAACAACACGTATTTCGAAAAGTAATCGAGCACAATAAATATAAAACAATTTCCCTTTTTCGATCTTACATACGGACCCAAAAAGTCAATGTAGATCCGTTGAAATGGTCTACTAACCTCGGGTTCGCGTCCCATTGGAGGTTTTAATACTGTACTGGGCTTACACTCTTTACAAACTTCGCAACGATTTATAAAGTCACGGACTTGCACAGTAAAAATATTCGCGGCCAGTAAAAATATTCGCGTATGCGGCGTATGGTTTTGCCGATGCCGACGTGTGAGGCTTTCGGAGGTTCGTGAGCGTTTGTAATAATCTTAGCTGTAAGGCAAGGCCAGTCGGAACCCATAACTTCCACGCGTGCTCTTCTCTACTCACGTCACCATCATACGAAATGGTTCTTTTATACACGAAATTGTCGATTACCTTTAAATCCGGTAAACTGGTTCTATTGTTTTCTATCGTTTCTATCAAATTTTTATACCCTTCCGATTGAAATTCCGGCGATGATAAATCGATTAAAAGATTGGACTCTAAGCCTATTTCATTCATAGAATATCTAGACAGTGTATCAGGAACCACGTTTTGTGACCCCTTACGATGGTGAATCTCAAACGAAAATGCTTGGAGCTGAAGGCTCCACCTAGCCAATCTCCCGCTCAAGTCACGTTGTGACATGAGCCATTTTAGACTGGAGTGGTCTGTTATAATTACAAAATTCATAAGTTCTACATACGGACGAAAACTTTTAACCGCCGAAACGACCGCGAGACATTCACGTTCCGTTACGGAATAATTTTTCTGAGCCGAAGTCAATTTTTTCGAGAAATATGCGATTGGGTGTTCCCCGCCTGCCTCATCTTCTTGGAACAATACCGCCCCCATGCCGACATCTGATGCGTCGCATTGTATGAAAAATTGTCTATTAAAATCTGGGTGCGTTAATACGGGACTAGCTGTCAAACATTCCTTAAGTCTGTCAAAAGACTTTTTGGCTTCTTCAGTAAACAGAAACTTTTTACTTTTCTTAAGTGTTTCGCATATGGGTGCGGTAATCAACGATAAAACGCCGGTACCAGCCTGTGGTACCCATAAAACTCCTAACTTGCTTTTGCGTCGTCGGATATTGAAAATTTATAATTGCCCGTATTTTCTCCGGATCAGGCTTTAACGTCCCTTCTCCCACGATATAGCCTAAGTACTTCAATTCCCGACAACAAAATTTCGATTTACTAACATTAATTGTTAAACCAGCTTCCTCCAAGCATAGAGCTACCTCTCTGAGCAAATTAACGTGCTCCTCAAAGTTGGAAGATACCACCAGCAGATCATCCAAATAGACAAACACCCTTTCCCTTAATCGTGCTGGAATCACCTTGTCCATTAGACGACATAACCTTTATGGCAGCGTTACACAACCCAAAAGGCATGACCGTAAAATGGTACAAGGGTCGTCCAGGCTGTCTTCTCTCGGCTCTGTTCTGCCAGTGGTATTTGCCAGAACGCGTCCTTGAGATCTATGCTGGATATAAAATGAGTATCACCCAAACGGCTTAAAAGACCTTCAATATGGGGAAGCGGATAGGCGTCCTTCACGGTGAGATCATTGAGTCGCCGCGCATCCAAACAAATTCTTACTTTTTCCCCTTTTTGAACAAAAGTTACTCGATTATTCCATGGACTTTCGCTCGGCTCAATGACTCCAAGTGATAGCATCCGGTCCAGCTCCCCATACATCAGCTTTTGTACCGCGGGAGATACTGGGTAATGTTTCTCCTTAATTGGGACTGAATTACCTGAGTCTATATAGTGAGTTTCAAGCGAAGTTTTACCTAGGCCTTTTCGGGTAAAACATGGAAATAAATCGACAATATTTTCTAAAAGGTTCCGCTGTTGGCTATCCAAATTGTGCATCCGAGGAAATGATTCATCAGCATCCTCGTCCAACGCTTCTCCGTGAGTAGTTAAACCATTGATCTCCAAACGGATCAACTTAAACATTTTCATAAAATCGGCCCCTAAATATAGACTCGACTTGAGAGTAGGAACCAAATAAAAATCTAAAGGTTTTGACGTATTATTAAAAACAATATCAGCCCTAATACGACCTATGATGGCATTCATGCGACCATCAGCTGTCTCGATCTCATCCCGATAAGGATATATAGGCAAGCCTACCTTTTCCACAAAATCCAGGCAATCTTTTCCAAGGCAAGTTATGTCCGCCCCACTATCAAGTAATCCTTCAATGGGGTGACCATTAATTTCGATAGTGGTATATAATCTAGAATTACGACCCTCATAAATACTAGATGCTGCGATTCGAAACCTAATATTCTTTCTCTCTTTGTATCTTTCCCTAGTTTTTACGATTTTATTCGAAGGTCCAAAAATTCTCTCCCTGGCCTCCTTGTACTCCTGCTCTCGAATATGAAGTGGCTTTAAAGGACGAATAGGGTTTTGTTGTTCCATCCGGTTGTTGTTTTTCAAAATAGCTATGGGTTTTGTTAAGTTTTTTGTGCCTTATCGTTAATCTTATCTACAGTTAATTTTGTTGTTGTTGCTTGGGATACTGGTTCTTGGAACGAGCCTCCATCCCTACACGAGACACGTTCACGCCCCGGTTTCCCTGACAATTAGGACACCGCGGGGTCATAGTATTTTCAAGTCCACATTTGTAACAGAAGATATTCTGTTTTTCCTCAAGACAGTCGACAAAGGTGTGGCCCTCGGTCCTACAATTCCAACAAATCAGTTTTTTCGTCGTCGATAGAGCATCTATCTCTAGAATACTCTCTCGGAGGAAATGACAGTCCAATTCGTTAATTTCCCTTACAGCATATCTAGTGCTGGCTTGGCGTTGACTATTCAACAGATTTTCTGCCCTGCGACATTCTTTGCAAAACTGCGTTAATCCATTTACCTGTACTGAAAATAATAATTGAGCCATGGGTGCTTTTAAATTTCCCCTTAAAATACTAACGATATCTCTTTCCCCGATTGGATTTCTTAATTGGTTTCGAAGCTTCATTATGGCATTATAGAAATCATCAAAATATTCTTGGTTTTGTTGGCGTCGACTAAGCCACTTACGTTGAATATAGAAATCTGTGTCAAATCTATGAAATTGTTCGATCAATGCCCTTTTCACATTGCTCCACCTAGACACGTCGTTTAATCGCCGATGATCCCAGAACCAATCCAGAGCTGCACCTCTTAATAAAAGATGAAACGATCCTGAAACTTCTTCCCAATCACGCTTAAAAGCAGCTTGTAATGTTTCTACTCTAAACACAAAATCTTCTACGCTTGTTGTTTTGTCAGTACCAGTGTTGTTTTGTCAGTACCATCGAATGTTATTCGATCTCCTCGGTTGTTATGAGCCCCGGGGACTACTGGAATGGAAACGTCTGGTCTCGAAGTAAAATCTGTGCAAAAATTTTGCTGATTACTGAAATTATTGTCAAGGCGTGTTTGATTTTGAGGACGCAATTGATACGGTCTTTGAAAAGCAGGTGGTGGTTGTGACATATCCGGAAATGAAAAATTATCTTGTCGCTGAGAAACGTTTGTTGGTTGGCTCAGCTGACCAAGTTGTTGTCTAATTTGCTGCGAGTGTGCACTCAGGCTTTTCTGAACTAAATCTACTACTCTATCTTCAAAATTTCTCAAGTCATTATGCGTTAAAGTACTAGTTCTCCCGGCCTTATCCTGATCATGGTCTCTATATGGTGGTCTTAAAGGTACTCGACCTTGGTGAAATGCGTCGATAACTCCCCGAGCACTTAGGCTGCTGAATGGTGGGGTTACAATGGTGCTGTGGCTGGAAAAACTGCCTCCACTCGCACCTAAATCTTCAGGTTCAGGCAACTCTTCTACGGTTGTATACAAATTAGGTGGTCTCGGAACTGCACCCGTGCCGATTGCTGGCGTTGTCCTCGTATTCATCCCTGAGGTCGTCGTACTCGTGGTAGTAGTTACCGTGGTAGTCACGTCCATTTTCCGTGTTTTTACCATTTTAAAATAAATAAAACTTTGCGGCCAAACTTTTCGACCAACCAAACTGACTTAAAAATTCTAACCGGATGTACTTCTTAACGAGTGAAGCGAAACGAATAATTTTCTTTTAAAATAAAAAAATACTAATCAAATGGTCCGTCTTGCAATTAAGCAATCGAAATATCAGGTATAAAATCAACGAGTCTATGTAAACCGATCCGTTCGATATCAAATCAAGTTTAATAATATGCTTATAAAAAGTAGGTTTGATCTAAATATCTCAAGACTAAAATATGCCTTAATACCTTGCATCTATTAAAAAGCCAAATATTAAGACTTAATACTCACGATATTTCGATCCAGAGTAAAAATTCAAATTTAGTAAAATGTTAGGAACACACAAGTGTTTACCCAAAATCTTCAAAATAACCCAGGCTATAATATCCCTGACAATTTCGGTGTCGAGGCCGAATGCAGGCATTCAATAAATAATAATATTGAGTGTATCAAAAACTTTCATAAAAACATCAGGTATTATCGTTAATAAGTTAATATTGACTCGAGCGGGTATTGGTCAAAATTCCCAGTAATGAAAAATTACTATAAAAAAAATAAAAATAATAAAAATTGGGCTTAACTCAAAGTCGGTTAGTTGTTCATGGAATCTCGCGGACCGTCACTCAGTCAATCTGACTTTAATTTGTCCCGCAAGTTAAATATTCAATCAAAATCAAATAATCAGATTATTATTCAATTATAAACTTTTAAATTTAATTTGTAGTAGTAGGTGTCAATATAATGTACGATCGTTGTAGGTATCAATTGGTGAAAACGCTGTTACGAAAAGACAAGTGAGTTTCAAAACGAGCCAAAATATGTTGACTGAACTAAATGAGTAAATTTAATCTGTTCTATATTCGGATGAAAAAGTATGTCGCAACCAGGAGTCTACTAAAAATGAACTACCTGGACTTACATAACGTTTTCATCCTAAACTGTTCCCCGAATTCTTGTCGCGATTAGAGTGTCCCAATACTGGACCAATAAGACTTACAAAAACTCAAAAATACAGCATGTACTTAGATTATATGAAAGTGGCAAACGACAGTCTAAACGAAAAAAACCTATCGTGACTCACTAACATAAATCAAAAAAACTTAAGAAATTAAATTTCCTTCGAACGGATAAATTAACCCAAATCGAGCAGTCATCAATGTGGTAAACCTAAAACAATTAGCTGACGGCATTCCAGTTTTAAATTAATAAAACCAAAATTGAGGCTCGGTTTCCAATCAATCGGAACCACAAAATCAAAATTTTGTTTCGATTAGTAAATTCCGAAAGTGAAACCTGGTGCCGTTTAGGCAGTGCCGTGCCCCACGTTCGGGCGCCATTTCTGTCACGTTTCCTTCCCTGGGTGGTCCTAACGGGCAACAAGATTAAAAAATTAATAAAAAAATGAAAAATTTCGATGATTTTTTTTTTGAATTCCCAAAAAGCCAGACACAAGTCCCCAAACCTCCCAAGTATTCCACTCACTTCACTGTCACACTGGCAACTTTGCAATTATTGCACGGCTAAATTTAAATTTCGCGGGCATGGGCGGTGATTCGTTGCAGTGAGATGAGCAGTTAGGTATGACACGAAAGTTGTGCCAGTGCATCAATAAAATTTAAACGTCACCTGTCTTTCGAGGTAGACTTAGATCTTAATGTCTACGTATCCCTCCCCTAGACCATGGTAACCTCAACTTACTTCCAGGTTACCCCTTACACGTTTCACCAATCGATACCTACCTGTAGATCTTAAATTCTTATTCCATTATCAAAGTAATACTTCTCATGTTTCCAATTTGAAATTTCATAAAAGTGATATATTCATAAAAAAAAGGGTACAATAATTTTCTTATGCCCGTGGCATATAATTTTATACTATAAAGGATAATCCCTAAAGTTCGAACTCTTTTTTCTTACAAAAGCAAACCCCTAGACCAATATAATCTTAATAAAATAAAATAAAAAAATTTAATAATAATAATAATTTCATAGTACAAATTTATTATATGAACATTTGAAAAGAATCTGCTCGAATTGCAAGAATTTAAATTTAACTCTTAAAGTTAATTTGCCAAAAAAAAAAACGACTTACTCTATGAGAAAGTTTGCGGACCTCTGAAGAAGTCAAAATATGCTCAAACTCAAAAAAACAAACGTGTTAAATTTAATTTTTTGCAAGCCGAGGAGAGAACTTAAAATATATTTAAAAATGTAAAAAAAAACTTTTTTTTCTTTTAATAAAAAAGTTTAGCGTTAGTTTTAAAAAAAAATCTCTGTAATTTGATATTTTTTTAAAATATTTTTGTTTTTGTGTGTTTTAGGGGAATGCAATATGCGGTTAATTGTTTCTTGATAAAGTCTTTGTTTATTGATATAATTCAAAAAAAATTAACTTAGCGTTTTTGAAGTTTGATTTTTACCAATGTTTATTAGTGGTTTTTATGTAAGTTTTTTTTTTTTTTTGGTTTTAATGCACTTTTGAACACCTTAAGCTTTGGAATTCGTATTTAAAATATTTTCGGGTTTGTAATCTTATTATTTCGTTAATATTGTTGTGGTATAAAATTATCAAAAAAGAAATAAAAATATAAAGAATTTTTTTGGTTGAAAAAAAAATGCTTTCAAAATTATAAAAACTCCCGTGTTATATTCGTCTATTTTTTAATTCTTCTATTCGTCGGGTGTCTAATTCAAGAAAATTTTATGAACTATCCGGGTTGATCAATTGAAAAAAACTACAAAAATACATTTACTTATCTTGGGGTATGTTGATAAATGGTGCCTGCTGCCGACAAGTGTACAGGTGTCCCTCTGCTCACTGATATTGCAATTGATGTTGCTGCTACTGTTGTTGTTGTTGCTGTTGTTGATAGAGATGATTATGATGTTGTAGTGGATGAGGATTATGAGATGATGAAAGTGGATGATTATGATGTTATTACTGAAGATGATTTACAGATGATGAATATTAATGATTTAAAGATGATGCATGTGGATGATGATGATGTTATAATTGAAGATAATTCACAGATGACGAATGTTTTATTGCTGCCGTTGTTACATCAATAACGCTTTTTGATTTATCAATGAATTTACGGGTGATTGCTGGGGCTACGGCTGTTGCTGTTGTATCGCTAACAAAAATCGATCCGTTCGGGTGCTTCCTGTTTGTTTCTCCGTAGTTTTTTTTTTTTTTGCTGTCCATTTGTAATCCAAAGAAAAATCCGCTTGCTGCCACAAAAACGTCTACCTTCGACCACACCCAACAGGAAAAGGAAAGTTAAACGTACCTGTTGGCTTGATGTATGTCCATCATGACATTTCGCAGTGCGGCCAACTTAATTGCATTGCCAACTGCAGTTCAGATGTACAGAGTTGTACTTATAAAGAGGCCGACCAAATTCTACACCTTCAGAAAACTGTATCTTGTAATAAAAATTCTGGTAACCACCGTCGAAACGGTACATTGTACAGGAATTAAATAGATAAATAAATTAAATTAAAGCAAAAAAAAAAAAAAATACTAAAAAAATATTCTCAAAAAAATATATCGTTCATTCCATGAGAAAACGCCAAAAATCTGAACATGGGTCCTCTGATTTTGTTTATTTTTTGTACATGAATACTATGGTCCCATTTGTACATTTCCTTTTTCAGATCTCCAAATTTGTAAAACCTCCTGATTTTATGCACGTTTTTAGTTTTTATAAATATCAGAAAAATGCTAAAAGTGTTTCACTTTAAAGTGCCATAACTTTTTAATTGTATATCGCATGTTATTTATTGAAACGATATATGGAAGATGCACTTGTCTACTTTATAACTGGATGTTGTTCAACAAAATGATTTTTAAAAAAGTGCATTCATAATACAAATTCAGTTTTCTAATGCATTTTTCAAAATAAAAAGTTTACGAAAATATGGAATATTAGCTAAATATACAAATACTGATTTTTATGGGACAAACATGTCTTCTCTTTTTAATTATTTACTTTTTTATTCTATAAACTGGAAATATTTTTATACATTCTTGAATTTCATATTTTTTGTGATAAATTTAAAATACGAACTCATTTAAAAACTTGTTTGAAGACCTATATTTATAAAAATATTCATTTATTAAAAAACTATTGAAAAACAAAAATCAGAAAAACGATTCAAATGGAACTTGTAATTTATTCTTTAATCTTACTAGTATACTTTTTGGCAATTAAAAAAATATGAGTAACGAATCTTCTAAATAGTATTTGGGAATAGAAGTTTTTTCTGGGTTATTGTACGGAAAATAATCTAAGAACGTTATATTTTTATTTTTGAATCCAAAATAACTTTTTTGACATCAT
Organism: Delia radicum; assembly: GCA_021234595.1. Lineage (NCBI taxonomy): Eukaryota > Metazoa > Arthropoda > Insecta > Diptera > Anthomyiidae > Delia > Delia radicum. The sequence continues at coordinate 171,441,127 of CM037854.1, read as the reverse complement.
ATCGAAAATTTAACTAGGTGAAGTCATATAAAAAAATACAAAAAAAATATTGTACAAATGATACAAAAATGTATAAAAATATTTCCATTTTTAGAATAAAACAATAAGCTTTTTTTAAAAAAATCATTATAGGTATATAGACGACATGTTTGTCATATAAAAATCAGTAAAACTGTAAACTGTATTTTTTTTTTTGAAAATCGTAGAGGGAGAAAGTTTTGAAAAATGCATTAGAAAACTGCATTTGCATTTCGTATGCACTTTTTCAACAATAATTTTGTTTAAAAATATCCAGTTATAAAGTGCATATTCCAAATATTGTTTAAATTAATAACATGCGATATACAATTAAAAAGTTATGGCACTTCAAAGTGAAGTACTTTTAGCATTTTTATCAAATTTATGAGCGAGTTTTTATAAATTTCGGAGAACCTCAAAAAAATAATAATTTTTAAGTGTTCTTTGCTGGAATAAATGATATAATAAAAAATTATAAATATTTGTAAAAAAAGGCAATGGATAACAAAAGGTTAGAATAAAATAACACGAATATTCGTAGTTTATTAAGAACTTTAAATTTCAGCTTAAAGAAATCCACAGTGGAACAGGTGAAAAAGCTGGTGTGCTTTTTTGATTTTCTTTTTTTTGATTTATTTATTTTTCCTTTGTTTTATTTAAATTATTTCAATTGTCATATACAGCTTATCACTGTTAAGTAATGTTGTATTTATCTTCAAACAATTTAGTAGTATTTTTGGTACTTTCAAAGGAAATTGTAACAAAAGCTTAAAATTTCCGGTCTGGCACCACTATGATTTGTAAATCCGTAAAACACAAAAATTGACACACGTAAGTGTGTCAATTTCGAACGATAGCTTTCGAAATAGAGGAACCCAAATTGATTCGAATTCGAGTGATTAGCTTTCGTTCGACTAGGTTTTCGTTCGAGATCGAGGAACAGGCCATACAATTTTTAACCGATAAACTCGAGATTGCGCACCTATAAAAATACGTGTCGTTCAAATCTGAGGATTCACCACTATGTAGTTTCCTTGAAATTAATTTGTTGAAAAAAAAATCACAAAAGCTTTCATTGTGGAAAGAGAAAATCTATGAATGCTTTCGAAACAATAATTGCATTTTAACTTTTACCAAGCCTTTTTAAACATTTTATAGATTTTTCTCAGTAGCTGAGAGATTTCCTTTCTCCTTATTTTCAATTTTTTAATGCTTTTAATGATTTTAAATAAATTCCTTATTATAAATTAAAAATAATAACGGTAAACCCGAAATTTACCGATAAAAATATCGAAATGTATTGGTTTAACCGTTATAGAAATAACGGTTACGGTATTTGATTCGGTTATGGTATTCAATTTGAAGCGGTATTTTAGCGGTTACAGGTTTTTAACGGTTACGGTATCCTTTCTTGTTTTGCACTTTTCTTTTTTTTATGTCGGCGAGAAACGTTAAAATTATTACACCAACTTTATTTCTTTTCAAATATAAGCTATCTTGAAAATTGAACGAAATTATATTTTTTTTCTCAATTCCATATAAAAAAATGTATTTATATTTTTTGTAGAAGGCATTTGATAAATTTATCTTTACGCCATTTTAACAAACAGTTTTAGAAATTTTCCTTGCTGTATCTTCAAGAGTAAAGTGTATTCTAAATACGAGGGCGACTCAATAAGTCCGTGACTTTTCGAACTTCCCTCGTAGTTATATGAAATGCAACACTGCTTTGACTACTGTCAAATTTTGAGCAAGTTCCGTCATGTTTTTTGCGTTTAACAGCTGTTCAAAACATACAACCTCGTGGATTTGTTTAAAAATGGAAAAAAGTGAATTTCGAGTGCTCATTAAACATTATTTTTTGCGAAAAAAAAACCGTCAATCAAATCAAGGAAAAGCTTAATAAGTACTATGGGGACTCTGCACCATCGATTTCAATGCTAAAAAAAGTAGTTAACTAACTTTCGTTATGGTCGCACAAGTACAAATGACGTTGAACGTTCTGGACTGCCAATTGAGGTCAAAAATACAGGATATGGTATTGGCCGATCAAAGAGTAAAAGTCCGTGAGATTGTTGATGCCATAGGCATTTCATATGGCAGTGTGGTTTCGATTTTAAATGATCAGTTGAGTTTAAGAAAGCTGTCTGCAAGATCGGTCCCGCATTTGCTCTCAATTGACCGTAAACGTAATCGTTGTGACAACTTCAAAGGAATGTTTGGAGTTGTTTAACCGCAATTCGAATGAGTTTTTGCGGCGTTTTGTAACTGTGGATGAAACATGGATCCATTACAACACTCCGGAGACCAAGCAGCAGTCTAAACAATGGGTTTCTCCGGGTGAACCGGCTCCGAAGAAGGCCAAGGTAAGTTTGTCGGCCAATAAGGTAATGGCAACATTTTTTTGGGATGCACGCGGGAAATACAATTAACGGCGAATATTATGCCAACTTATTGGACCGATTTTACGAGGATTAAAAAAAAAAACGACCCCATATGGCCAAGAAAAAAGTTCTTCTTCATCAAGATAATGCACGGGTGCACACGTGTGCAGTCTCAATGGCAAAATTCCATGAATTAGGCTACGAATTGGTACCTCATCCGCCATATTCTCCAGCTTTAGCCCCCAGTGACTATTTCCTATTTCCAAACCTAAAGAAATGGCTCGGTGGAAAGAGATTTAGCTCCAACGATGAAATTATTGATCAAACAAATGCTTATTTTATGGACCTCGAAAAATTCTATTTTGTGGAAGGGATACAAAAATTGGAGAAACGTTTTACTAAGTGTATTGCCAAAAAAACTGTTTTATTCAAAAAGTCAAGGACTTATTGAACCGCCCTCCTACCTATCTCTATTTTGAAGCCTTAGAAAGCGCAAATCTTATGATGAAAAGCTAAAAAAAGAGCCAACATGGCCATTTTTGGCAGCTTTAACCACGGTTTTCTCAAAATTGTGACGTAATGGAAAAATTTGGATGTTGGATTTGGAAGCAGGGCATCAATGAGTATGTAAATCACATAACGGCATTTAAATCAAGGAAAGCTTTTCAAATAACGTGTGGACAAGATGTTTAGCTTCAATTTAAGGTATAAATATCATAGTCATTGCAAGTTAAGTTTTGAAATTTTTTACCTTTTTAGTTTTTAGGTTAAACTTAAGTGCTACTTATTATACTCGAATGACAGCCAATTTTTTTTAATTTCAAAAATTTCGGTGCTGAAAATGTTGACCAAATCGGACAATGCATCGAGGTCAAAGGTCAGATATATGCAAATTTTACTATTTATATGAAAAAAAAAATATGCAACTGTTGCTTTCTACATTGTTTTACGAAAATATGTGGATTTATTTATTTTAATAAAAATTACAGCAACAATTTTTTTTTTTTGGAAATTAACCCTAGTACCTCCTTTGGGTCGACCCACAAATATTATAATCGCTAAAGTCTTTAATGTTATACGTTGTCTGTTGATATGTGTTAGGTCGAAATGACCTACAAATTGTAAATATTTTTTAATTTTGGAATTAAATTATTCATTAACGACTGGTAACTTGCATTACTAGTGCACAGTTATATCTATTGATACCAGTTGTTATATATATTCTGTTTGTGTGGATATTGATGAGTATATTGTTGTTTCTGTTACTAGTTGGTATTGTTATGCTTTCAAGTGAGTACACAGAGAGAAAAATTTAGCTATTTGCCAACTGAAATTCGGTTACTACGACTCACATTATCATTAGTTTTCACAACAAAGTTTGGTTAATTCCATTAAATTTTAGTTGCAACACCGAAAATATTCAGAAATCTAACGCATATGTATATTGTTGTACTAACTGAATTTATAAGTTGTTACCATTAAAATTCACTTTTCAATTCGGTTGACACTTTATTTCTCTGTGTGTACTTACTTATTGTATTTGTGAACAATTCAAAAGGTTTCAAAAACAGCTAAATTTATAAACAGCGCAACTAATGTTGCCAGGTTTATGGAGCATTAAATCGTCCAATTTTCCAGAAAAAATCGTAAAAAATCGTCAAAATAAAAAATATTTTTTATAAGTGCGATAAAGTTATAATAAAAAAATAAAAGACGATTATGTAATTCACATTTCAAGTACTAACATGCTATCGTTGTAATATAACACGAGTTTTTGCACTTTTTTATAGTTGAAACTTAAAAAATCATGATATTTTACAACGATGGCACTTTACCACTTAAACTGTTAATCCCTTCTACATAATTCTGCGAACAACATTTCAGAATCACAATTTTTAAAACTTAAATACTTTTAAAACAATTTGGAAATTCTTTAACAATGTCACTTTCTTTAATTCTTAAATTTGAACTTACATCGACGAATAAAAATTTATTATCAAACTCAATTATTTTAAATAAAATTATTATTAAAAATTAAATTAAATTATTATTCAAAATTACAGTTGATGACATAACAATAGATTCTGAAAATTTTGATTATTTCATGTCTTATTTTGGGTTTGGTTTTGATATTTCTAAATATAAACTATTTTTATTTAAGTTTTGTTTATTACTGCATGTTTTTACATTTTTAAATATAAATTGTAAATATCTGAAGTTTCACCTTAGAACACATTATTTATATTATAAAAACTGTTTGTCAAGCACATTTCATTATTTTAGAATTTATTTTGTTTCTTTTAAAGTTATATTTATTTGAGGTCTGCTTGTTTTGCAAAAAAATTCTTGCTTTTATTTTAATATTTTATTTTAATTTTACACTTATCAATTTTTTATAAAAATGTAAAAATTAAATTAAGAAAGGTTGATGTTAAGAAGAAGAATAAACGTTTTTCTCTAAAAATTATAAACACTATTAATTTTTAAATCAGACTAGACTAGTTTCTGCATTTTTATGGACAGGCGTCATCAGTGATTTTAAATTTAAATTGTATTATTATTTGTGTCTTATAATTGTCAGTTTGCCTCTATTTGATAAATTGTTTCAACAACCTGCGGCTGTAAGAATCAAACCTGCGCTTCTTCTTACATTACAAACGTAGCAATACCAAGTCTTGACTGTTTAGCGATCACACCCAAGTATTACATCGAATGTAATGCAGCTAAATTTGCAGTTGTCTTTCCTATTAGCTCTTCTGCTATTGTATATTATACTCAGAAGTGACGACGCTAACAAATACAAATATTCTATTTTTAGATTTTTTTTGTTTATTTTTCTAATCCCCCACGTCTCTATTTCACAACGCTATTAATTTTTTAATTAATTTTTAATTTTTTGAGGTTAAGAAGAAAAATAAACGTTTTTCTCTAAAATTAGGTGAATTCTTCAGGAAACAATTATTATACAAAAATTATTATTATACAAAAACAATTATTATACAAAATTGTATTACAAAATTCACTAAAATTCACTAAAATTCATAAAACTATATTTCGGTAGCTTTGCCCACAACTTTATACGCCAGTTTTAAAGTCCATCCTCTTATTTGGTGGTATGTTTATAATATTTAGCATCTTCAACATGTAATGACGTCTATAATAATTCTCACTTTGTAGTACTCTCAAATTCAAATCTGGTGTGTGTTCGTTATTAATACAATGGTTTGTAAGTACTGTTTTTTGATTATTATTGTTATTTCTTAACCTTTGGTCTGACTTGTGGCCCGCTATGCGTGTTTTAAATTTGTTCTTCGTTGTTCCAACATAATCTTTCTCAAAAATTTCATTTTCATTACCATCACAAGGTATTTTGCATATGATCGATCGTTCGATCTTTTCATTGTTTCTATTTTGACTTTCGTCTTACTATATATCTTAGTCAAGCTGTTGCCAGTTTTGTGAGCAATTTTGTAATTTTCAGCGTCAAATATATTTGATTTTCCGATATTTCAGGTACATAAGTGAAATATTTGTATGTTTTTAGGTCGTCATTGCTATTTGAACTTCTCGGTTTGCCTTATTATAATTACGAATTAATTTATTTGAGAGTTTTATCGGAAAGTTGTTGTCAAGGAGAATGTTTCTTATCTTAGATAAATTTATTTTATGAAATTCTCGCTCACTCAGGCTTAGCACTCTTCGTATAAAATTATTAGCCGTGTTTATTATAATTCTTTCAGGGTGCTTCGAAAAGAAGTTAATTATTCGGCCAAAGGATGTTGGGCTTTTGGTACCAGTCTGTTTCTGTTCTGTTCGATTCGAAAATAAATCCCCCTGGTTAGAAATGTAAAAGAATTATTTTTTTTTTTTTTACAAAAAAACAAGAACACCAGTAGAAACTTTTTTTTATATAATTTTTGTATTTGGCACATAAACGTAATAAAAAAATAATATATAAAAGTTCACCCTATTTTAGTCCTTGATAGAGATTTTTTACTTAAATTACGAAAATTTTAATGCAAAATCGTTAAAAATGTATTAAAAACAAGTATTTTTAATAAAATAAGTACAGTGGTGGTCTAGAAATTACTCCACTCAGCATTAAATTTTGTGTGTCATAATATTATTATTTTGAAAAGAGTTTTTAATGTTTACCAAATTTGAGGGTTAGTGGAACCAGATTGATTTTTACCACCCTCCACATTTGTGTTGCCCAACAATACCTTACAAATTACCTTACACAATTACAATTATAAGTGCCAAAAACGCTTGGGCAAGCATACTCGCCTGTGGTCGTCAAAGGGTTAAAAGTCAAGGTAAAAATATTATGGCAATTAACAGAAACATCGGCAACATTGTCTTTTATATATATTTCAACAATATATTATGCATTTTGGTGAACTTTTTGCTATTTGGAATCCTAAATTGCAAACTACAAATATACCCTTAAGAACGAAACATGTTTTGTCTTACTCAGTCGACTTTTTGAGAATTTTTAACCTTGAGCGTCAGAAAGTACGAAACAATGGCTTCAAAAATGTTGTTTATTTAGGCCAAGTTTTGGGATGCCAGTTAAAATTGGTTTAACCAAAATCCGAATTTTGTCAGCCATTTCCAAGTTTATCAACAAATACTTGTCGGAACACATTTTTCTCCTTCAGAATTTTGTTCTTTACTAAAATAAAACATAATTAACCACATTACACATACAAACTGTGTATGAAGATAGTCGACATCCTAAAAACTTAGCCTTAACTGGTAATGTAAATCTATCCGTTATTTATTTTAGATTCAAATTTAAGAAATGAGTTCCAAATTTAGTCAGTTTCAGGAAATTTAAATATGAGAGAGTTTTGAGAATTGATCATATGTATACTGTGTTATAATATAGTTTTTCTTTCTTCATTAGATTATTGGATTACTCAATGCATTTACACCGCAACGCAACTTAGATGATTTTCAAGATGTTTATCTTGTAATGGAGCTTATGGACGCTAATTTATGTCAAGTTATTCAAATGGACCTTGATCATGATAGAATGTCATATTTACTTTATCAAATGCTGTGTGGTATCAAGCATCTACATTCTGCTGGAATTATTCACAGAGTAAGTAATTTTTTGATAAATCACATTGTCAACAACGCCTCACAGTGGGTTAAATAATGTTTTACGATACAGTCAGCGAAATTTAAATAGAAACATTTAAACTTCATGGAGTATTTATTTAATACTAGCTCACCTGACAGACGTCGTCTTGTCCGAATTTCAATTAGTTTGTAATGGTTTTGTAAAAAGTAAAATAAACATAAGAAAAAAAGTAAGAATTTCATTTCGAACAAATCATTTATTTTCTTTCATTACATTTGAAATCACAATGAATCTCAAGGTCTCACTCATAGATTATATATATTTATCTTACCCTTCGTCTTTAAACAACCAACACATTTTTTCACCACATTCAAATATATTTGATGTTCCAGGGCTGCCATTTAATCAATTAAAAAATACATTTTTTTACATCTTTTATGGCGCTTTTTTGAAAAATTATTAATTTGATTTGGTTAAGAATGAATGGGAACATTTTTTGAATGGAAATTTTTTTTTTAATATTCAGAAAATTACTTCATTTTCTTTTTTAATGTGAAAAATTAGCTATTTTCTGTCTATAAACAAACAAAATTTAAAAATTGATTCACCATTGTTGCCGTATTACAATTTTGAAAAAAAATTTCAAAACACCAATATTTTTAAATAATTCTCAAAAACTGTGAGAATCCGAGAGATACTCGTAAAATTGTATATTACGGTTTGATAGATATTTGCTTTAACAACAAATTAAAATTATAATTTCAAAAAATAGTAACCCGTTAAGTACATAAAAAGTGTCAAAGTTTGAATTTAAATTGCGAATACCACCGCACAGTGGTGTGTTTTAAACATTGGAGGAGTTTTGGTGGATGACCTAGGCTTTGGAATATTGTCATTTGAGACACCCTGTGCTTACACGGGGTGATTACTATGACCGCCTCGCCTATAGAAAATCTTTAAGTGCTTGATAAATTTGACTGAGATACTATCCTATACAAAAAACATGCTTATGGTGATAAGATATCTTTTATAACTAAAAAGATATTTGATGTTAAAAATTAAAATGTTAATTTTTTGTTTCTGGCCAATATCTTTTTAGTTACCAAACAAACAAAATCAAAAAATATAAAATTTGTAAGATTACTAACACATTCAAACTCCAGAAAAGATTTTTAAATTATCTTAAATAATTTAGCGCCGAAAATTGCTCAAAGTCAATGTTAAAAAAAAAACTCTTAAAAATCGGTAATATTCTCCGAAAATGTACCTTTATTCATTTACGTTTTTCTCAGAACTTTGTTAATAATTTTTATTATTTTTTAACCGTTTCTGTAATTGTAATTTTATTTATTCCTAGACATGCACTCTACAGCCAGCATTGGTCGAAAATTGTCAATTTTTAAACGAAAATTTGAATTTGGAAGTGTGCCCACCATTTGTGGATTTTGATTTTTTTTTTTTAATTTAAAATAATAGGTCAATATGTTTTGCGCATCTTCTAAAACAAACTGATCCTACGCATAATTCAGAGCTAGAGAGCAGATTTTGTGAAAATAGTAATTTTTAAAAAAATCATATTTATAAAATATTTTCGAGCTATAAAAATTGTTAAAATCATTTCAATATCTTTAATAGATAAAAACTTATTTAACTCAAAGTCTTAAAAGGTAATTAGAGAAGAACATTTTTTTATATTTTCCTTGTTTTTTCGGCAAAAGTAAAAAAAATTTCAAATATTAATTTTTTTTTATAAATTTTCAAAAAGAAGAAGTGTTTACGAGCCTATTCATTAATATATAATATTTCTCTCTTTAGTCTTGGTAAAGGTTAATATATTACATTTGAAAGTTAAACCTCAAGCAAACCTCTTTCTTAAACATAGGCAGGTAGTGCAGGTTTACGCATAAAAAAGTTATTTTAAGTGTTTATTTTTATCTCTTAATACAGTTTGGAAAAAAATATATCATTCAGAAATAAAAAAATTTACCCGAAAGAAAGGATTATTAATTTCGGTTGCTTCGGTGTCGTTCTTTTCAATTTTTAACATTTTCGTGTGGTTATATTGTTTTACAGCTCGGTTCCTAGCTTCCTGTGCTTCTTCGGTTAATTCTCCTAATGGTAGTATGCTGTCTACTATTATATATTTTTCATGAGAAAGCACTTTATGCACTGTTGGCGTTATTGGTCTCCATGGGTATAAAGTTGATATCAATGTTTGAGTTTCATCTGTAAATGATTTGAATTTCTCTGCATTGGCTTTTTGCAGTTGATTTCAGGGTCTTCAAAAAAAGTTCGTGTTGCGTTACCATCATTTGAGCTTCCATGACCGTGAAGAGGTTTATCGATGATTAATCCTTGTTTTTAAATTCATTCTGAATTCTTGTTTTCTCTACTTTTCTCATATTATGTAGATCTGTATTATTTTTGACGGCAGTGTTCATATCTCCTAGACTACAGCGGTATTAATTATCATAAGCAAGGTGTAAACGATATTCCATAAATCTAATTCGGGCATGAAGTGGATAAATTCCATATTTGAGAACATCTTCATTATTAGGTTCATCTTAAGTTTCTTGAAATTCTGAATTTTTCTTTCCACATATGTTACATTGCCAATTTGATTTAGAATCAGTAATCGCATTTGCTACCTTTCAATCAACCATTGTTAGATTTAGTTGAAATTACACTTTTATGACACTTCCAGATCTTACTACTGAAATAGGTGACAAATGTTTATATTTCGTGTTAATACGATCCACCAGTTTTTTAGTTGTTTCTGTATCTTCCTTAGTATATTCGAATCGAATTGGCCGATAAAATAACTTGCACCGAGGTGTTGAATTTATCCACACATCTTAAAAAATTATGATGATGCTTCATTATATACTACTAGCGAATCCATCAAAACCGTTGATATACACATATGGGGCTTTTCATATCAAGTGACCCATCTTTTGAAAACGATGTCTTCCGATCGGGGGTGAAATTTGCACCAAGGTTAGTGCTATTAGATAGTAGTTTAGACACAATTTTTCAACAAGATCGGTCAAGAACTCTTTGAAATTTTGGCCAAACACGTGTTTTTTCTCATCCATGTGACTTATTACCTATTGTTGTTAGCAAAATCTGTCCTAAATAGTTAAGATAGCTATTTCTTCAATCTTTCGAAGAAAAATATTAAAAAAAAAACTATTTTTTTCAAAATCAAAAACTTTTTTGACTTTTTTCAAAATATGCCCATTTTTTTCTGTTTAAATGAAAGCTTAGGTATTTTCCTTTAAGAGCTTTTTGGTCGCTTAGTGGGATGCGAGTGGGATATCTATCAAAATTAATGTTTTGTAACTCAAGACAAAGGTTTTTAAATTTTTGTATTTGTAGTTATATTAAAAAAACATAACAGCACTGAAGTTTGAATAGCATTATCTTCTGAATTAGATTGACTATTGCAACAATTTAAAAAGCGTCTGCAAGCTAAAGTTGTCTTCTTCGTGATTTAATATAAAAAGTTACTTTTTTTCAAAAATGCCTTTTAAATGCAAGATTCATTAAAAACCCATTTGAATTTAAAATACATTTTAGAAAAAATCCGAGCATCATATTTATGACGAAAATCAATAAAGTTTTTCATCATATTTATGAAGTTTTTCATAAATATGATGAAGCTTTATCTCTAAGTGTATTTGCATACAAACATATATATGTTTGGCGGCTGACGTTGTTCACTAGTTACAAATATATATATGTTTACAGGCAAACACTGTTATATTTACAAGCAAACATGCTATTTTAGAAACATGGGAAACGGAAATGTTTTCCAAACAAAAGTATATTATCAGAATTTATATTGCAGCAGGGAGTTTTTTCAGCGTGTGTTTTTAAAGTTAAAATGACAATTTCGTTATTTTCCATCATTAAGCCTAATTAAATCAGGAATTATTTATGTTAAAGACTATAGTTGAAGCAACATTTTTAAATGTGTCTTGTACTACAAATTTAATGAAATTGATTAAACTTTAGATATTGGAAATACCTTAATTTTTTTGAATTCCGGACGTTGTGCAAACGGTTGTAATACGGTCAAGATTGTTAATCTAACGTTCTAGCCGACCGTCGCCGACGCTTTGTCAGTAGTGTGCCTATAGTATTTTTCTACCTAAAAACTTGAGTACCCGAATCCTATCCTTGTTCCTCTGTTCTCTTGGCAAAAATAACTGTACAATGATGGATCCATACACTTTTCCACTATTACCTTCGAGGGCCTTTCAAATGTATAATGTATATAACAAGCACAAAACATAATAGAAAACTTAATAGACATTATTAAATTTAACATAAACAACAATATAAATATTTAGAAAAACAACGCTAAATAAACAGCTAAATTTACAACAATAACAATTACACAAAATAATAAAAACAAAACCATTATTACTTCCAACAATCATCAACATCAACAAAAAAACAATACACCTGATCCTCGTTTTCTGTGTATGCTCACATTCGTTTTCATAGGCCGGATGTCTTCGCCTTATGTGAAACTCAGGTTTGTGAGGATGCTGATCCACAGGATTTTCACATACCTGGGTATCACCTTCTATCCCTTTTCTCTCTACATAGGGGCCTTGCAATGTACATTCGCGATGATGTTGTGTACCAGTATCATCAACAGTTGAACTGTAATGATAAGGAATTTAGCTCTCTTTGGGTTAAATTCCAGATCAGGTCACACATATTGCACTTCGGATTTTTATACAGAAGTCCAAGCACGGAATTGGCTAAATCCCTTGATGGCTTCGATGCCCTTTCCGATTCAATTTCGAAAATCTTGGAGAGTTGTCCGAATAGTGAAATCGTAGTTGCTGGTGATTTTAATATCCACAACGCATCCTGGATTCGCCATTCGAGCCATACAACTCCCGAGGGCCAATACGCTGAGCTCTTCGCCGCGCATAATGATCTTGCGCAACTTGTGAATGAGCCAACACACAATGCGTGTGTTGAAGGGCAGTTGCGGAACACTCTCGACCTCTTCCTCACTTCTCATCCTGAAAAGTACGAAGTGAAAATACTTGCACCTCTCGGAAATTCGGATCACAGTACTATTTCTGCATCTTTTTCATATTCTACTCTTCATAGCGTTTCTAACTTAGCGCAGAAACGTTCTATTTTCCTCTACGAAAAAGCTCGTTGGGCCGAGCTCAACGATTTCTTTCGGCATTTTAACTGGAAAATTTGTTTTCTCGACGACGACGTCGATGCCGCTGCAGAAATGGTAGTCAATATTATTATGCTAGGAATGAAACTTTTTATTCCACCGAAGCATATTTCGGGAAAATCAAAACATAAGTGTTGGTTTAACCAGACGTGCAAAAATGCAGTCAGATCCAGAGAGGCAGCGTTCAGTAATTGGCGTTCGAAAAAGAACGTCGTTACTGATCTGCATCGCAAAAAGGCGAGAACCGAGTGTGCCAAAGTACTTAGACGCGAAAAGGTTTTATACGAACGGCGTCTACGTGCGAAAGTTCTTTCTGCTCCTGGGGGCAGTAAGACCTTTTGGTCGTTCGTTAAAAGAGTAAAGGATAATGCTAGTTCTTCTATTCCAACTCTTATAAAGGACGATGAATCATTCCCCGACCCGGTTGATAAGGCCAACCTCTTTGCTGAACTTTTTGCAAGAAATTCTTTCTTGCTGGAAAGCGATCAACCCCTGCCCGTTCTCGAAAGGGTATCCTATACTGTGCCTTTGATTGTCTTTCGGGCCTGGGCAGTCAAAAGGGTTCTTGAGGATCTCAACGTAAACAAGTCACCGGGGCCGGATGGCATATCAGCACTGGTGCTGAAACAGTGCTCTTTTACATTGGCGCGTACAAAACTTTTCAGCTCCTCGTACCGTGCGGGAGTCTTCCCCTCATGCTGGAAGGTCGCCAATGTCCAGCCAATCCCTAAAAAGGGTTAACTACCATCTTGTGAAATATTTAGAGACGAATTCACTTTTAAATGATCGACAGTATGGCTTCCGTAGCGGTCGATCTGCGGGAGACCTGTTGGCGTTTCTATCTATTTTCAATTCACACCGAATATTACTCAAGTTGGAGCCGGTCACTCCACCGCTTTGGTGAGAGTAAAGTGGTTGCTCTAGATATTTCCAAGGCGTTCGATCGCCTACTTTTGGTATCGGTAATGTCTTTTCTCGATTTATAACGAGTTTTCTCAGAGACCGCACTATACGTGTTGTTTTAGATGGGGTCTCATCAAACGAGTTTCAGCTAAATTCAGATGTACCGCAAGGTTCTGTTCTTTCTCCTACCCTTTTTCTTATTTTTATTAATGACCTTCTTGGTCAGACCTTCAATCCTATCTACTCTTTTGCAGATGACAGCAACATTTGTCATTCATTTTCATTCGATCACAGGCCAAGCTCTTTGGAGATAGAGAGCATGCGGCAGAACATGAATGACACACTCAATCAAGACCTTTCTACAATCTCTGAGTGGGGTCGCGCGAATAAGGTCGATTTTAATGCACGCAAGACCCAATGTTGTATGTTAACCCACAGACGGGCTGTGGAATTAACATTGTCATCTGTAGCTATGGATGGTATATGTATTGAGGAATCGGATACTCTTGATGTTCTGGGCATGAAAATACAGTGTGATGTCCGCTGGAATAAGCACGTATTTCAAGTGTCGTAAAAAGCATTCAAGTGCCTTGGTTTTCTGAAACGGTGCAAGACTTACTTCACTCCATCCGATCTCCTTACTATTTATACCAGCTATATCCGGCCGAAAATGGAATACAACTCTCATATATGGGCAGGGGCTTCAGTGTCTATTCTGAAGCTTCTGGACCGTGTTCAGGGGAGTGCGGTGAAGCTTATCAATGACAGTAGTGTATCCAACCCTATTGATTCATTGGACCATCGTCGGAATGTGGGTTGTGTGACACTTTTCTATCGATATTACCATGGGAGGTGCTCATCTGAGATAAGTGAACTTTTTTCTCGAGCCCGAGTTTTTATTCGTTGTAAGGAACTTCCGGTTGTGCCGGGTTTGAAGCTGGGATAGCTCAGCTAGTCCAGCGGTCCTCGCATTAAATTTGTAAATTGGGAACGATTAAAAAAAAAAACACACGTATTTAGCTTATTATTGCACTTTATTGTAAATTCTTATTATTCTCTTCTTTACACTTTGTTATAATTTCTCTTTATAATTGCCTCTTTGGCAGTACACTGAGGCAAGGGGTGTTGGTTGCGGGCCGCCACCTCCCCTTGCTGTTGGCGCGGACCTTGGTCGTTTCCCGAACCTCTTCGGCAACACTCTTTAGTTCTTAAGCCTCTGCGACCACACTCCCAGCAAAACAATACACTGGGGTTTTGGCAAAACCGGAACCCGTGGCCCTCTCGCCCACATCTTCTGCACGCCGTTCGTGGATTAATTGTTGGTGGTTCTTCTTCTTGTATCACCTGTCTTGTTCGCATATCGTGCCGAGTGGTGTGTTGGCGGTTATCTCGGTTGTCTCGGCCGACTTCTGGGGATTCGCTCTGATACACTCATATTCCTCAGCCATACGGATGAGCTCACTGAGGTTGCTAAAATCTTTGCGCCGGATATACATCTGGTAGTCCACGTGAGCATTACGGAAGAAACGTTCTAGTTGTTGTTCTCCGGAATAATTAGCGTGACGCATCATATTTTGCATCACAATCACATAGTCTTTAAAACTTTCGCGGCTTCTCTGTTGCCTCTTCCGGATATCATCATCTAAATCTTCAAAATAACGGGGTGGTAGGAAGAACGCTAGAAATTCATTTCTGAACGCGGTCCACGTTTGCCAATGGTTGTTGTTGTTACGGAACCACATGAGAGCTCCATCTTTTAAAAGTTCGGGCGTCGTACGCGGCATCATGTTGCAATCTAAGCCGTATACCTCCGTCAACTCTTCAACGCGCTCAATAAAGCCCCGTCATACTTAAACGACCATCTGCGTACGGTGTCGATCACTGAGGCGTACGAAATTCCGGTCAGTGGTTGACTTGTTGTCGGCAGAACATACCCTGGTGGTAGCGTTGGATTGTTGACGACTGCCGCTATTGGTAACTGGGGAAACGTCAGTGTTGTTACCTCCGCGGCGTTGTTTGCCGGTGGTGCTCTCTCGGATGTAGTCTGAAGACTCGGGGATGCCGCTCTGCTATACTGCAACTCTAACTCTTCTAATCTGGTGATAACGGTTTCTTTATGCTCACCCTGGTTTATAAAGCCCGCAAATCTCTTACGTAGCTCCTCTACAGTGCCACTCACCTCTAATGCAAATTCTGTCATGCATTGTACCAACTGCTCCCTGCGAACGGAGTAGATCCAATTACTACGTACCATATTTTCAACTGGGGTCTACGCGTGGCTGGTTGTTTTGTCGCTTACTCTGTTAGACACTCTGTTGACACTTTGTTGATAACGCCTTTGGGGTCTATGTTGATTTACAAAATTTATCTTTGTGATAATCGTCCCTGCTCGGGCGCCAAATGTAAGGAACTTCCGGTTGTGCCGGGTTTGAAGCTGGGATAGCTCAGCTAGTCCAGCGGTCCTCGCATTAAATTTGTAAATTGGGAATGATTAAAAAAAAAACACACGTATTTAGCTTATTATTACACTTTCAGTTGATGCACTTTATTGTAAATTCTTATTATTCTCTTCTTTACACTTTGTTATAATTTCTCTTTATAATTGCCTCTTTGGCAGTACACGTCCTCCTCTTTGCTGATGCCGCCTTGTGCTGGGGAAAACGTTGCTCCTGGGCCGGTTCGTGATCGCTGCCCTAACCCTCCTGATCCTTTTTCCCTCACTAGCAACGGATGTTATCCGCCGGTATTGGATGTTATCCAACTCCCTAGCCTCCTAGGTTTCTGGTTGTAGAACCAGACTATTACTTTAGCCCTGTGTCAGTGCCCTAGCTCCTTCCGAGTTGGATGTTATCCAGTCGGCACTCACGGATGTAATCCTTTCTGGTTGTTAACCCTAAGCTTATCTGATTGTAAAATCAGAACTCTACACTGTTGTCTTGGTGTTACCAAACAACCTTAAAATACACCCTATTCTATGCACTGCACTCCACTTTCTTTTATTTATTTTAAAAATCTTACCACCACGTTGTTCCGGCCTGTTGTCAAGTCTTGCTCGATCGCCTGCTCTGCACAAAAAGACCACGAATGCTGTTGATCATCGCCTTTTATACCCCTCGCTAGCTACACACAAGTTGTTTTGTAGCCACAAAACACTCTCTTGTGTGGTAATATTTGCTTGTTTGTCCGTTTAAACCGGTTTGAGTTGAACGGAGTGTAGTTACCGTGGTGAGTTTTATTTCGTGCAGTTATTGTGTGGCTGTTCTCCTCTCTTGGCTCTCCCTGTAGTTTTTGCATTTGTAGTTTTGTTTCTTTTGTCCTCTCTTCTCTTTGCAATCTCTCTTAGTTTATGTACATCTCTTTGTTACTCTTTGCTTAATTACGCCTTCCTGAAATGAAAGTACGAACCCTGTTGCAGGCGGATGTAATCCTACCTTCCCCCCCCCCCCCATGGGTGTAACCCATCTCCATTAAAATATATATATATATATATATATATATATATATGTATGCGTAGCGCATACTTTAGGGACATGGCCAAAATTGTACCCGAAATATGCGGTGTATCGAAAAAATTATCCTCATCTTAAACGCTAGATGTATGAAAAGGCGCGAAAACTTTGGGGACAGTCCCCAAAGTAAGCACATGTCCCTAAACTATGCGGGGGAACGAATAAATGTCTCTAAACTATGCGCTGTGCATACATATATATATATATATATATATATATATATGTATGCGTAGCGCATACTTTAGGGACATGGCCAAAATTGTCGCCGGAATATGCGGTGTATAGAAAAAATTGTCCTCATCTTAAACGCTAGATGTATGAAAAGGCGCGAAAATTTTTGGGACAGTCCCCAAAGTAAGGAAATGTCCCTAAACTATGCGGGGGAACGAATAAATGTCTCTGGACTATGCGCTGTGCATACATATATATATATATATATATATATATATATATATATATATATATATATATGTATGTACAGCGCATACTTTAGGGAAATATGCGGTGTATGGAAAAAATTGTCCTCATCTAATACGCTAGATGTATGAAAAGGCGCGAAAACTTTGGGGACAGTCCCCAAAGTAAGCAAATGTCCCTAAACTATGCGGGGCAACGAATAAATGTCTCTAAACTATGCGCTGTGCATACATATATATATATATAAATGTCTCTAAACTATGCGCTGTGCATACATATATATATATATATATATATATGTATGCACAGCGCATAGTCTAGAGACATTTATTCGTTCCCCCGCATAGTTTAGGGACATTTGCTTACTGTGGGGACTGTCCCCAAAGTTTTCGCGCCTTTTCATACATCTAGCGTATTAGATGAGGACAATTTTTTCCATACACCGCATATTCCGGCGACAATTTTGGGCGTGTCCCTAAACTATGCGCTGTGCATACATATATATATATATATATATATTTTTAATTATGTGTGCAAAATTTGCCTCAAGATTTTGTTTCCTCGCTTATCTAGTAGAGCACATCCGTTTGTAGTTGATTGTTCTGTGTTTCGCACAACGCATTACAGAGAAAATTAGTTTTTTAGTCGACCAATTCGTATGTGGAACAAACTTCCCGCAGAAGTCTTCCCGATTACTTACAATTTAGAAAATTTAAATCAAATATCCACAAGCACTACTCCCTCTTTCTTCCTTCCCATACCCTATTTTCCTGATCAATACAATGCACTGCATGAGTAGGGGGCATCCCCTAAGAATTGGTTAAATTAAAAAAAAAATATATATATACTTCTGCCCAAAAAACGCTAAAAGCCGCATTAAGACCAGAATATCAAGTTCGTGAGAAAAAACTCCTAACCCTGTCCTATATCCGGATCATCCGTAAAGACAGCAGCTTCACCTATCCGAATAACAGAATCATTGGCACAGTCTTTCCTGGTCGGTACAATTATCCCAAAAGTGCTCCAGAATTTCGCTATAGGTAAAATGTTGTCCGTATCACGATACAGTAGCGAACCACTTTTCACTTAAATTAGATCTAATTTTAGATAACAAAGATTTGGATAGTAAAAAGTCTTACGATTTTATCAGAATTTTGTCAACAAAATGACCCACTAAAGATCTAAAATTGTGTTTTTTTAATATTTTTCTTCGAAAGAATGAAGAAATAGCTATCTAAACTATTTAGGACAGACTTTGCTAAGAACAATAGGTAATTAGTTACACGGATGAGAAAAAACACCTGTTTGCCAAAATGTCAAATTTTGACCCCTCTAACTCAGAGAGGTCTTGACCGATCTTGTTGAAAAATTGTGTCTAAACTACCATCCCTTGACATAATTGAAATGTTGCGAATAACTCTGCATTTCAACTTTCTTGCCATCGATTCGTTTTAGCCCTGGCATCAGGCGACTCATATCATCTCGCTGATAAAACTGAGTTACTAGAGCTGCAGTTTTGCACTCTAAAGTTTTCCCTTCTTTTTGTTTGGGGGTGTGAGAATCCCATGCTCAGCAACCAAATTTTTAGCAATTCTTGCTTTTCGTTGAGACGTTCCAAACTCAGTCTTTTATTTGTTCAAGAACTTCTACTGCATCCTTATTATATTGCTTTTGACACTCATTCTTTGAACTTATACCTTCTACTGAAAAGTTAGAATCACCATCATCATCAACAGTTCTCCCATCATTCTCAGAATTACCTTTGTCTTCATCTGGAATAACTTCAACTCAAGGCTCATTACTATTAAAATCCGGTAATTCTTTCAACTTTCCGAGCTCTTTCCTGCATGATCTAATTATCTAAGAATGATGATTAATTATCTAAGAAATTATTTAAATAACACACGTCTAAGCTTTAACGCTGTTTCAAAAAAACTGTTTTCCGAATGTCTTTAGAATGACAATAAATAGTTTTTTAAGATCATTTTAACCAAATGTTACTAATAATAATAAAAAAACTACCTGTCTTTTCAACATAGTGTTAAAATAAATTACATGTTAACTTCTACCTCTCCAAACACTTTTTAAAGTCAAGTGTTATAAAATAATAAATAACTGGTATTTCGGAGAATGGTCATAAAATATTTCCACCTGATTCAAAAACTTGTCTCTTGGGCACCTGATATTTTGACAATAAAAATCGCAATTAATATTACGTGCGCTCAAAACTACCTATAGGATTGACAAAAAAAGCCGGAATGAAAGGCACATACAAGACTCAGAAAAAATGTTGGGTGTGGTATGGTTCCTTCGGCAAAGTTTCTTATTTTGATCCCCAGAATACGATTTTCCTTGAACGTTGAGCGATTTTTTTGCCTCCATACAAATCGACCCGGCCTAATATATATATATATTTTTTTTTATATTAAACTACTAAAAAACAACGTTATAATTATTAGATTTTAAGCAGGGTTGGCATTCAATACCTTTTTATAATAATGCTCGTGTGCTACCACAGCTACATCAAGACCAAAATGAAAATTTTAAAATAGCGATTCCATTATGGACATGTGTGTTATTGTATAATCTGTCTATCTTTTGCTATTAGACTGGTTTAATTTTAAAATATCTTGAACTAAAGTTAAAATAGCTCTAAAATATCGAAACACCGATCTATAACTTTATTTTTTAGATATAACAAAAATTTCTGATGATGGGAACCTAGAAAATTCCCGAAATAGATCTATCAACACATTCCTGAAAGTGGTCAATTAATAAATTTGAAAACAAGAAGTCTATAGATTATTCGTTAGGACAATATCCTAATAAAGAAATATTGAGTATAGAGTATTGCCTCGAACTTGAATAATTTTATTTACATCAGCTACAGTAGAAAATACATCAGCTGGAAAACCAAATTTCGAAAAATACAGAATAGTATAATAATAATATAATATAAATATATGAAGTAATTGATAAATATGTAATGAAATAAGTAATTAAAAACATACAAAACAAATAAAAATAAGAATAAATTAATTTTAGGCAAAAATACAAATTTTATATATATAAAAATATAAATTAAAAATTAAAAAAAAAATTAAAAATAAAAAACTTAAAAATAAAAAAATAAAAAAACTAAAAAAAATTTATAGACAATAAAGGACAAACACAAGATTACAAATCAAATAGAAGAACAACATAAAAACAACACAGACAATAACAAAACAAACAAATTTACATATAAGAAATAAAATAACACAAATAAAATAAATAAATTAAATGATGAGTTATTGACGATAAGGAGCAGACAAATAGACAGGTGCAAAAGCTGGAATACATGAAATAGACACACAACAAGCACAGGAACCCACAGCAGAAACAGCACAGGAGAAAAAACAGGAACAGACAGGCATGAATTTAATAAATTAAACTGGAACAATGGATAAATAGGCAGACAACCATCACATGAGCATAAACAGGAACAGACAGAGCAGGCAGGAATTAAACTGGAACAATGGGTAAATAGGCAGACAACCATGACATGAGCATAAACAGGAACAGGCAGAGCAGGCAGGAACAATTTGCAAAGTTTTCTACAAAATACCTGGAGGCAGTCGGAAAATTCTCACACACAAAAGAAAATTCCGACACATCGCTACAGGCACAATATTTGGCAACAAAGGCCATAAAAAAAAGAAAAAATTGTTTTATTTTCCCTAATAAATTTTCGCTAATAAATATCTGGAGGCAGTCGGAAGATTCTCACACACAAAAGAATAATCCGACACATCGCTACAGATACAGTACTTGGCAACAGCGGAAATAAAAATATAAAGTTAAATCTCGCTTAATAATAACCGTTTTATTTTATGAATAGGATCGGACACGGAAAATAAGTTGTAAAACTCATTAAAATTTGTACATAGACATCGAAATGGATTAAATTTCTCATAATTATATCTGCAAAACGACGTTTGTATAGGAACATAATTCCTTGTTACCCGAACTGGAACATTAAAATCTATGTTCCCAAGTAAGAACCACGAATCAATTTCACCATTAATTAATTTAACCATAAACGTTACGCCTAGCATTAATCTTCTCTTCCAAAGTGTAGGGAGATCTATAAGCTGTAAACGATGTTCATAGGGTGGCAGATTTTGAGTCACACTCCAACCTAATCCGCGTAAAGCAAATAACAAAAACTGTTTCTGAATCGATTCTATACTATCAATATAACAACCATAATTTGGGGACCATACGACCTAACAAGACTAATGTATAAATTTTTTGTAACATAAGGATCATCAAATTCCCTAGACCACCTTTTCATAAAACCTAGCAATGATTTTGCCTTATTAACGCATGAATTAACATGTAAATTAAAGCTTAACTTATGATCAAGTAAGACACCTAAATCCAAAAACGAAACAACATTTTCCAACCCATAAGTTCCAATGAAGTAATCAAACTTAATTGGGCATGACCTGTAAAATGACAATTTCTTGCACTTTCTTAAATTAAGAGACATCCCATTAAAATTACACCATTCAGCAAGTTTTGTAAGATCATTCTGTAACAAAATGCAATCTGATTTACTATTCAAGGATAAAAATAGCTTAACATCGTCTGCATACATCAAGATTCTAGAGTTATTAATAATAGACGGAAGGTCGTTTAAATATAAAACAAATAAAATAGGACCAAGATGACTACCCTGCGGCACACCAGACGTGACAAATATCTTCCTAGATACTTGATTTCTGAACATAACCAGTTGAGTTCGATCCTTCAAGTATGACGATATCCGATTTAAAAGCCTCGGAGGAAAACCAAAGGCACCTAATTTGTGTACTAAAAGATTATAACTGACCGTATCAAAAGCCTTACTAAAATCTGTATAGATAACATCAGTCTGAGAACCACACGAAAAAGCATTAAAGACATGACAGGTTAATTCCATTAAATTTGCTGATGTAGATCTACCCTTAACAAAACCATGCTGGTATGGAGATATCAAATTTCCTACCATATGAATCAATCTATCAGTGACAATCTTTTCAAATAACTTAGGCAAAGCACTCAATTTCGCAATTCCTCTATAATTGTCAATACAACGTCGATTACCATTTTTGTGAAGGGGAATAATAAAACTCTCCCTCCAAAAAGAAGAAAAGTAGCCAATTTTCAGTGAATAACTAAAAATCTTAGTAAGCGGAATAAACAATTCACTAGCACAATTTACCAAGATAGATGAAGGCACACCATCCGGACCAGGTGAGTTAGAAAATTTAGGACTCTTTAAACCTTTTAAAACTTCATCCTCAGTAATGATAAAATCAGAAACAATATTAAAAACATTAAGATTGAACGGGTAAATAGTTGTTTATACAGGAACAGCAGAATAGGTATTCTGAAAAAAGTTTGCAAATAAATCACATATTTCAACAACATTTGAAGACTCTTTGCCATCAAAATTCATAGATGCGGGAAACCACTAATCTTCCTTTTGGAATTTACAAAACTATAAAAACTCTTTGGATCGTTCCGAAACCTAGTCTTCATTTTAACCAAATAATCCGAATAACATCTCTGATTTAATGCATTATATCTATTCCTAGAAATAGAATAATTCATGTAACTAATGAAAGAACCCTTCTCCTTATGTTTTTTAAACAGTCTACTCTTAACATTCCTTAATCTTCTCAACTCACTCGTAAACCAAACAGGACCATTTGTAACAAATTTAGTATTACGGATAGGAACTGAACTCGAAAACCCAGAAAACGAAATATCATAAAATGTGGATATGCAATTATCCAGTCCATTATTCAAACAAGGTAAAATCATAATTCGTCCTACTAAAATTAAACTGTTTAAGGGAAACAACTTCAGAACAGGGAGCCCTAGAAGAATCAATAATATCAACCACAATGAAGAGTGTTGGATTATAATTATCCTCAGAACAAACAAACGGTAACGATCTAGAAAAAGAAATGTCTGGACAATTCGAGAAAACAAGATCCAGAAACTTGTCACCTATATTAGATATATTGTTAAACTGAGTAAGACACGAATCAAACAAGATATCGAAAAATTTATCCATATCGTTGGAAGAACACAACGATACTAATCGACAAAGATCAGGACACAATGACCAATACACCTTAGGCAAATTAAAATCACCCAAAACGATGATAATATCGTTTTCACCAAGTCTGCTAACAACTTCACGTATCAAATTAGCATGATCCAGATAACCTTGCAAACTAGATCTAGGTGGAATATATGAACAGGTAATATAAACATATTTATTATCAAAAGACAAACGAAAATATAAAAATTCTACATCTCTAACACTGGAAAAATCAACTCGATCCGAAGATATTGAGCAGTGTACAGAAATCAAAACACCACCTCCCATTCTCCTCCGACCGCAATTCAGATCATTTCGATCGTTACCATAACTATCACATCTATAAATATGATAATCACTACGAAAAATCTCACTATCAAAAATATCAGGTTTCAGCCAAGTCTCAGTAAAAGCAATAATACTATAGCAACTATACTATAGCAACATCCAACACTATTCCTACAAACCTCATGCAATTTTGTATTTAGACCCCTCACATTCTGATACAAAATCGACAACGACCTGTTAACACCACTTAGTTTTTTGCATGAACAGCGGGTCTGTTCATTATCGGTTTATCCCTATATATAAATACACGGACAAGCACACCCTGCGGCCAAAACGATTTATCATTGAGAACATCAAACAGATTCAACGGCACAATTATCCTAAAGGAAGAAATATCTCTAGGCTGCGAAAATTTAAACTTAATAACATTAAAATCGGACCCATTTATACCTGAACAATTTTGCCCTATAAAATTCCTTAAGTCATCAACAGTTGTACCCGGAGCGAATCTTGACACAAAAACAGTCCTACGAGGTGGAACAACAACTAATCCACACATTTCAACAGGACCATTATCACCGGACGTCTCCTTACTCACCACCGGTGAAACAGATGAACTCGATGATGGCCCGACATTGTCCCCATCCACAGGAGCATCATTATTCCCAAAACCATCTACCTAAATACCCCCACCTACTACCCCTACTCCCTTAGCAGCTTGATCCCCAGCCGCCGTTACAGAAATAACCGAGGGATCCACGATATTTCCACTGGACGGTCCCAAAGTCCTGGTACCAAGCGAATTAGACGAAAAAAGTTGGGAAACACCGGTTCGAAAAAAACATAATTTTTATTTTTAATAAAAATTATATCAAGCTTGTATATCAAATTAACCCTATGATATTAGAAGACACATGCCACTATTAGAATTGTAGTTCAAAACTTTTCATATCGGTATTGAGATAGGCGTGGCAGGCAACTATGGTTATAATGGAAAGATAGTGTTTGCCAACCGTGATTTTAAGCCAACGAACATATAGACTAAAAAACCAAGTTAAGGAGCATATAGACGACATGTATTTGTCATCTGACATGTCAAATTCCCCACTGCAAAATACATACATGTCGTGTGTGACCTTTTTAACTTTGCTTCTGTAAAAGTCAGACGCAAAGTCATCTGACAAAATTTCAATTAGAGCGTGCTCTATTTTCTTCTGACAAACCATCTGACATCAGCTGTTTTAAATATATAACAAAAAGTTGTCATAAATCCATGCCGTGAGAAAACAAACAGCGGCGGTCCCCTATTTACGGAATCATTAGCCGGCTAAAGTTAACATTTTACAATACCAATTAATGTATATACATTTTCCTATTTAATAAAATTATGTACATATATATGTTTATAAAAAGTTTCATAATTATATCCCAAATTGGTATGTCCGCATTTAAAGAAAAATTTTTTTTTTTTTATTTTATTAATTAATAACACAAGGCAACAATTTTGAAAAAATTTTAGGGGCTTTGAAAACCACTATACAATTTTGATGTATTGTGGTCCCAGTAGTACAAATATGGTTCAATTTTGAAATTCTATGGAGAGGTTTTTTTTTAAAAAATTTTTAATTAAAATTATAAATTTTTTTAGACGTTTCTCCACATAATTAATGATAACTAAAAAAAAATTAGTCCGATATTATTCAAATAAATTTAGAA
This sequence comes from Delia radicum, assembly GCA_021234595.1. Taxonomy (NCBI): domain Eukaryota; kingdom Metazoa; phylum Arthropoda; class Insecta; order Diptera; family Anthomyiidae; genus Delia; species Delia radicum. Next base: position 171,415,449 of record CM037854.1, on the reverse strand, counting down.
AAACTGAAATTTACATAGCCTTTAATCCGTTAATATATTGCGTTTCAATCGGCTCAGTAGTTTTGGAGTTATAATAAAAAATTGAGGGAAAAAATATTTTTTTTACGTGAAAATAGCAAATTTTTTTGGTTTAAAAAAATCATAAAAAATCGAAAACGTCAAAAATCTTTCAGATTTATTGCTTTATCGCAAAGCCACATGTAATAGGAACAAAATGAGATATCGATCATAAAAATCGATTGATTTTTTTCGAATTTATTCACAATTAAGTGAATTCGCTCATTTTCACCAAATTTTAGTTTTTTGTCTGATATACATAAAATTGAGTAGTTAATGTTCTTCTTTCGATTGATTGAATTTTGAAAACATTTTCCCCATGCTATGTACAAATTTTCACATCAAAAATGCATTACATAGTAACATTCGTGTATTTTTTGGCAAAACCCTACCTAGAATATACTGATTCTATTCTTCGGAAAGACATTTGTGTTGGATGAGCTTAAATGTAAATAAATAAATAAATTAAATAGTAGAAAATTTATATTTTATTATTCACATTTATTATAATAAATAAAACAAGAAAATAAATAAATAAATATGTATTATAAACTACAAACTCTGAAATTTTCTTTTAGTCGATTTTCTACTATTGTTGAATAACGAAGTGTTACTCTGAATACTCCAGCAAAAATCAGCCATCATGTGTGCATCCCAGCGACGCTGGTATCGTTCCTCCATTGTCCGGATATCTTGGTGGAATCGTTCGCCCTGTTCTTCACTCAAGTCTCCTAGATTTTCAGGAAAACGATCTAAGTGACTGTGCAGGTAGTGTACTTTGATGCTCATGTTGCATCCAAGATTCTGGAAGTGAGTTAACATCTCTTCAACGTGCGCAACGTAATCATCACCCTTGTTATTGCCTAAGAAATTTTGAATAACCCATACAAACGAATCCCATGCATTCTTCTCAATTTCTGACATTGAACTGCCAAATTCAGTATCGTTCACCAATTTGCGAATTTGTGGGCCATCAAATATGCCTGCTTTCAGCTTTTCCATACTTAGATTGGGAAACTTCCTTGAAATATACTGGAAACATTCACTATCTTTGTTAAGTGCTTTAACATATTGTTTCATCAGACCAAGTTTAATGTGAAGAGGGGGTAATATGATGCGATCTCGGGGCACTAGAGCCACATTTATAACATTTGGCGTACCTGGAACTAGTGTTTCCCTAGAAGGCCATTGTTTTCTCTTCCAATGTTCTGTTTTAGCTCTGCTGTCCCATAAACATATAAAACAAGGATATTTTGTAAAGCCGCTTTGTTGGGCTAAGAGGAAATTTACCATCTTAAGATCAACACAAATTACCCACTTATGTTCATCATACTTTATCTTCTTCATGACCAATGCAATTACAGAGTATTCTTCTTTTACTTTGGTTGAATGTGCGATCGGCAAGGAGTGAAATTTATTTCCATTATGCAAAAGGACACACTTCAAGCTGCGTTTTGATGAGTCGATAAATAAACGCCATTCGTTTGAATCATATTTCTGTAAGCCCATGGCAGTCATCAAACCAGAAATATCTGTGCAGTACACAAAGTCATCCTCTTCAGCAAAATAATGAAGTAAGTCTTTTTCTCGAGTACGGTAATACGAAACTTTAGTTTCTTTAGTTATGAGACCTGTTTCTTTCATCCGGGACGCAAGTAATTCAGAAGATCTTTTCGACAATCCAAGGTCTCTAATTACATCATTAAGCTGATCTTGATTCCATGGTCTCGGCGAGAAATGTTTGTGTGGGATGAACTCGTCATTTTCAGCTGTAGATGGTAGTGCTGGATCTGACATATCTGATTGGTAAGACATACTTGAGGTTGAGTGTCCTGGTGAAGATGAAAGCACATGACTACAGCTTGCACCCCGATCATATTCTATTTCTTGTGAATGTACAACTGCAAGTGTAAACCCATCAGCAGACCTCGTGGGGTAAGACCATCGCATATGTTTTCCAAAACCGCTTTTTGTACTTAAACAAAAATAACACTCGGATGCGTGGTTCGCTGTTTCTCTCCATAGCATAGGCTTCAAAATTTCCAAGTGTCGTCTGTAAAATGAAAAAAAAAATTGAAATCAGGAATATGAAGAATTCAAATTTTAATTAAGAAATATTGTAATTATAAAATATTCCAAATCTATTAATTTATACTTACTTTACGTTAGAAGACTTCATAGATAAATTCAATCGACATGGAATGCATATAGTACTCGGTGTCCAATGCTGGTTCAAATTGTGCGGATAGATATTATAGCAATCTTGATATGACTTTTGCAATGAAGTTAAGAAGCACTTCCGTTTTTTCCCGGTGATATATTGGCCGCACACATAACAAAATAAATCTGGATCGTTTTTACATAAAAATGTTCTGGCTCATTTTTATTAATATTTGAAAATTGTTTTTAACTTCTAAGCTGTATGACTCTAATTTTTGTGTAGGTATTAAATGATGTTTGCGTTATCGCAAACACTTCTTGAATGAAATAAAAAGGGTCAAGGAGATCTTATAAATACTGATACTATAATTTGGGATAACCCTTTGTGTGGATACAGTTTGTGTGTGCTGCAAATTTTTTATTATTCCCAAGAATCCTAAAAAACATTAAGGACTTTTATGAAAAAAAAAATATTATCCGTTACAGGTAGCTAACGGAAAATAAGAGCACTTCAGCGTACACGCACATTTATGAGCGTTATATTACTATCCTACCGCAATCGTAAAAATTAAACAATCTTTTGTTTATTACTTATTTTTTTTTAATTATTAGAATCATAAAAATGTCATAGAGGTTTTTCCCAAAGGGGTTTTGCCAAAATGCGTGTCGTAAAATGCACCTGAGTTTTTATGTTCTGCATTTTCATTATATAGTAGGTACAATTTTCTACAGTGCTTGTAAATATGCGATACCTTCAATTAATTGTAAATAAAAATATAAAGCATGCATCGATTTTTATGATCCATATCTAGTTTAATTCGCATGATATGTATCTTTACTACAAAAAAATAAAAAGTAATATTTTTTGCAGTTTTCGATTTTTTCCAGATTTTTGTTTTTCAAATTTTTTTTTTTTTTTAGCATTTTTTTTTTTTTTTGCTAACAATTTGTTTCATAACTTTGAAACTATTGATCGCATTAAAAAAATTTGTATACGTTCTTAAAGATATTGTAAACCTTAATTTTTGTAAATTTAATTTGACAAAATCGGACTAGTTGGTTTTGAGTTATGACAACATAAGTGGAGAAATGGCTCAAAATATTGTCAATTTTAAAAAAAAAATTTTTTTAAAAAAAAATTATCCATAGAATTGAAAAATTTTACCATTTTTGTACTTAGGCAGCCATGATGCATCAAATCTATATAGTGGTTAGTCAAGCCTTTTTTTGCTGTTGACCTGTGTAATCATATAATTACAAATTATATACTATTACCCTAACCGAGCACTAGCTACTATGGCCTTCGGCGCGTTGTAGCGAAAACAGACCAGTGCCTCTGGTGGGAATCGAACCCACGACCAACTAGCCTACCGGGGCGCACAAAAACAAAAAAATTATTTAAGATGGCTGAACTATTTTGCGGCGCAAAAAAAATTTTGCTGCGGCAGCATGCCATGTTGAAACCCAGATCGACTTTGGTGTGTGCTAAAACTATAGCAAATTGTTCTTTTCCTCTTTTCTTTTTTTTTTAATTTCGATTTCATTGCAGTTATAATTGAAATTACACTGCACACCGCAATTGCATTATCCTTTGATTCCATTTGACTATCACTTTTAAAAAAAAATTATTTTAATAAAATTTTCGCACTGATCAGCTGTTGAAGAAAAAAAACAGAGACTGTGTCAGAAGCAAAAAACATGTACGTTTGTGACCAAATATTATAAACCTTATGTAAAACAGCAATTTTGACAGACATGCACAATTACATGTGACTTGAAAATTTGACATGTCAGATGACAAATACATGTCGTCTATATGCTCCTTTACTCAACATCTGTTAAATTTGATATGCCAACTTGTTTTAAGAGAAACAGTTTTTTAAAGGTGTTTTATTGCATATTTTTTAGAACATACAAACAAAAGTTTATGTTAATTATACAAAACTTATGCAGAGAATAAACTACACAAATTAATTTTAAAATTTAATTAAAATTGCTTAAAAGTTTATATATAGTCATTAGAGTCCCTTAAGGTGTTCTACAAGTTTAAATGTTAGAAATGTTGAGACGCTACCCTCTATTTTTTTTGTATTTGTCTTGAAAATAACTCATGTGAAATTTTACGCCCCTACGACCACGCCTTCCCTACCCGATAGCGCCTTACAGCGTTTATATGTGAAAAAGGGATATTTTTCAATAAAATGTTTTCTTCTTCTTCTTCCTGTAAAGAGACTAACTAAAGAAATATTCTACAGTAATTAATATAAAAAATTAATTACGATTGTCATTATCTGACGGTTGCAAAACACTTTCTAACATAAAATTTGAATAAACTTGCTTAACGGCGACTCAATCTCTAACCTACACTTGGTATCCAACTATTGTATGTGAATAAAGCGCATCATAAAACGTGATAATTACTTGTGAAAAAGGGATTAAGAAGAAAAAGCATTCTAGTTGAGAAATGAATTGTGCGTTGGTATTAGCTAATTCTGTCTCTTCTGATCAAAACAATACTTGTGTGTACGTAGTGTAACCAAACGCCAATTTAGTCGCAGTCAACGCTGTGTCGATCGTGGCTAACTCGTTAAGAGGTGAGATTACGATGCATAGCTTGATGCTAAGACTGTGAGTTCAAATCACAGTACGACACCAAAAAATAAAAAGTTTTTCATATAGAGCAAAATTAACAATACAAAATACTTTGTTCAATTGACACATAAATTAACCACTGACGAGTCCCAGGAGGGGGACGAAACTGCGGCAGTCTGGTGTATCCCTTGTGTCCGTAAAATTTTTCAATAAAAATGTTTTCTTCTTCTTCTTCTTCCTGTAAAGAGACTAACTAAAGAGATATTTTTTTTAGTTTTTGCTGTTTTTTTTGCAATATTGCAATAGTTTTTACTCTAGATGATAAATTAATCGAGATTAAGATAAAATTATGTATTCAAAAAGGTATAAAAATCCAAAATCGGTTAAAAACTACCCCAGTAATAAATAAAGCTCCACACCACTAATGTGCCAAATACCACTTCAGCAAGAAATTCGAGCTAAAATTTTAAACGTTTTTAAAATTGATTACTGAAACATAATTTTTTTATTTAATACACTCATAATTGTGAGACATAAAAGAAGTTTTTTGTTTTGGATGGCGCTAACCTGTCCTACGGTGATGTCAAAAACGAACAAAATTTTTTAGGGTGTTTTCCAAATCGCCAATTTCAAATTTTAAAAAAATTTCTTCAACAAAATCAAAAAAATTTAGATTTTTATTGCTTAAACTTGTTTAAAAACATCTAAGAGATTAAAAATAAAAAAATTTTAAAATATCCCCCAGTACACTTGGGTAGGGCAACGATTAAAATTTTACGGATTTCGAGGAAATTGTGTTTTTTTAGTTATAAAAAGGCTTATTTGTTGCCATAAAATATTTTAAATCAAAAATTAGCTACTTTTGTAACTTTTATAGTTTTATTTTATAAGCATTACTCAAAGTTAAAAACAAAAATATTTCGAACATTATTAACATTAACATGTGGACCTGCGACCCCAAGTGACCCCAGACTTATTTATTTAAATTTTCTAAAAACGTTAAAGATTTTCTTACTACTTTTGAATTTTAAGAAACGTGATGTAAAAGATAATAACAGAATACTTTTAGTTTATGTGCCAACAATTTTGGACATATTGAACAACGTTAACCCGTACCATGCCGCATTCAGATTCAAGGATATATATTTGAACAAAAAGTATTTGAATTCTTTTTTTACAACCCTGGCTAAAACCATTCGATAAATCCATAAAAATATATTCTGTACTAAATTAACCCTAAGGTGACTTGAATATAACACATGTGTAATTTTGCGCTTCTACGACCACGCTTTCCCTAAGCGACGGGGCCTATTTAGTTATTTGTCATGATGTTCATTTCCTTTTTTATTTTGTACAGATGAAGAACTACATGACTTTGTTTCAATAAAAAGCAACAATATGTTTTGTCGATTAAAAATAAACATTGATTTTCTCACCGAAGACCCGTATACTTGGGGAGACAGTGCATCCTTTTTAGAAGCTAAATCAAAAGTGATTCACTTGAAAGCAGTAAATGACAGCACTGAAAGAGCTGTTAATCCCACGCAGCAATTCCATGGACTTCTAACAGTGCAAGAAGAACAAAAGAAATATATATTGCAATGTGTTCAAGAGCACAGAAAAACATATCCAAATTGTGCAAAAACTACTTTAAAGAAAAAATAAACTACTACCTAATATGCTAAAGCATAATAATAATAATTTTCAAGCCGAAAAACAGTACGATCATGGAAAAACGCCTATTTCGCTCTTTAAGGCCCCGTCGCTTAGGGAAAGCGTGGTCGTAGAAGCGCAAAATTACACATGTGTTATATTCAAGTCATCTTAGGGTTAATTTAGTACAGAATATATTTTTATGGATTTATCGAATGGTTTTAGCCAGGTTTGTAAAAAAAGAATTCAAATACTTTTTGTTCAAATATGTATATATAAAAACGCACAGTATCTCCTTGGATCTGTATGCGGCACGGCACGGTACGGGATAACGTTGTTCAATATGTCCAACATTTTTGGCACATAATCTAAAAGTATTCTGTTATTATCTTTTACATCACGTTTTATAAAAATCAAAAGTAGTAAGAAAATCTTTAACGTTTTTAGAAAATTTAAATAAATAAGTCTGGGGTCACTTGGGTTCGCAGGTCCATATGGGTTAATAATGTTCGAAATATTTTTATTTTTAACTTTGAGTAATGCTTATAAAATAAAACTATAAAAGTTACAAAAGTAGCTAATTTTTGATTTAAGATATTTTATGGCAACAAATAAGCCTTTTTATTACTAAAAAACACAATTTCCTCGAAATCCGTTAAATTTAAATCGTTGCCCTACCCAAGTGTACTGGGGGATATTTTTAAATTTTTTTATTTTTAATCTCTTAGATGTTTTAAACAAGTTTAAGCAATAAAAATCAAATTTTTTTCGATTTTGTTGAAGAAATTTTTATAAAATTTGAAATTGGAGATTTGAAAAACACCCCAAAAATTTTGTTCGTTTTTGACATCACCGTAGGACAGGTTAACGCCATCCAAAACAAAAAACTTCTTTTATGTCTCACAATTATGAGTGTATTAAATAAAAAAATTATGTTTCAGTAATCAATTTTAAAAACGTTTAAAACTTGAGCTCGAATTTCTTGCTGAAGTGGTATTTGGCACATTAGTGGTCTGGAGCATTATTTATTACTGGGGTAGTTCTTAACCGATTTTGGATTTTTATACCTTTTTGAATACATAATTTTATCTTAATCTCGATGAATTTATCATCTAGAGTAAAAATTATTGCAATATTGCAAAAAACAGCAAAAACTAAAAAAATATCCCTTTTCCATATATAAACGCATGTTTTGATCTATAAGGCCCTATCAGGTAGGGAAGGCGTTGTCGTAGGGGCGTAAAATTTCACATGAGTTATTTTCAAGACAAATACAAAAAAAAAATAGAGGGTAGCGTCTCAACATTTCTGACATTTAACTTTAAGGGACACTCTTATAGTCATATATAACTTGATATAGTGGTATCTTATTATATATGTGTCCATATGTAACGATATGTACTTACATCTCATACTTATTTTTACTAATATTTCTCATATGGCGCTATATATAATCATTTATCATATCTTAAGTTACATATAAGTTGATCTTTTTATATCATCATATATAATTGATATAGCTATATATCAGATCATATATACTTCCAAACAAATTCTATAATTTTTATGTTATAATTATATATGGTGCCACATATAATTGGAGAGCTTATTGTAAAAACTTGATAACCCACATATATTGGTAGCGATTCCTATTCTCACTTTCACCATTCACCTCAATTTTCGAATCTCATTATTTCCCGAGTGTTAATAATTAGTCCCATTTTGATTTAAGGTTTTTAAATATTTGTTTATTGTAAAGACGATTGGACAATAAAAAATTTATAAATTTGTATTATTTGAGAGAAAATAAGGTTCGAAAACTGAGGTGAATGGTGAAAGTGAGAATAGGAATCGCTACCATTGTTTTGTGGATTTTCGCTATTTTCTAGACATCTATTGATAAATATTTGATAGAAGTCTTGCTTATTACAAGTACCTAGAGTATAAACGTCCGTCATATTTTTTTTTTTTTTTGATTTTTTCAAAGCGCAAAAACAAACTTGCAATAATATGGGGCTTATCAAAATTGACAAAAACGCCCTTCCATTTTATATCAATATATGCGTTGAAATAAAAAAAAATTCTATCACTTTTGTATAAGGTAGAAATTCACAAAAAAAATCTATCACCTTTAAATACGAGTACAATTATCACAGAAAAAGCTAAATTCAATGTATTTAAAGCTAAAGAAAATTGTAAAAGAGCAAGAGTAATAACTTTGAAAAGCTACACTTTTTAAAAAAATTCAAAGTTATTATTCTACTAACTTTGAATTTTGTTTTATAAGTAAAAAAAACATTTAAATTCAGAAAATCTTAAAATTAGCAATTAAAGTAAAAAGCTTTATAACACAAAAAAGCCGAATCGGATTTGGCTGAAAATAATATTCGTTATTTATCTCTAGGAATTATCTTTTTTTCTATCAAAATTATTTGTCTTCAATCTAATAAGATTGTTTAAAATTTTCCTCAAATGACGTTGTAATTATAAGCACTTGATGACTAAATAATCAAACCAAAACCTACAATGTAAAACATTGTATAAGTTAAATATTCCGTAGAATATTTGGTTGTTAATTAAAACAACTTTTGATTTATGGTCTAGTTACAGACTGAAGAGGAACCCTCTTTGTCTGTTGCTTTTATTAAAATTTTCACTATTAAAAAATATTTAAATAAAATATGCTGATACGAATAATGATACAAATAATTATTTAAATTTTATAGGTTTGCTTACTAATGTAATTTTTTATAAATTCTTTGTAGTAAAAAAAATAAGAATTGGTAATTTGATATTTGTTTATTTGCTTATTTGAAATTAAGCAAAAATTAACAAGCAACAAAAAACTTGAAACTACATAAAGTTTATTGCACTCCAAGTGTGCAATTATTGCGCCACTTATTTAATAAATTATCGGAACCATAACTCTTCCCCTCTTAAAATCGATTGTCCTCAATCGAATATAATAGCATGAAGAGGGTTTAGACTTTATGATTTTTGGAATGCAAGGGTCTTTTGACAAATCTACTAAATTATTTATACTACAAATTTTCAAATTACCAAAGCTTTTACAATTATTTTTTATTCCATAAATTTCATTTTCAAAGGTGATAATTTCATAAAATTTTACATTAATAACAACATTTTTATTTTTCAGTGGTTTAATAATATAATTTTCATAAATTATCTTTGATGTCAACGGAATTTCTACTATGTAGAGCATCAGCGTTGAGTTATGCACTATTTTCACATTAGCAAATTTCAATGCGTCCTCTGGGCTTTCAGGTGGAATATTTTCGTTTTCTAATTTATCCAATGCTAATTTTATCTCAATTTCATTTAGAATGTAAGAATTTAGAATACCAAATTTCGCCCACTGAATGGCGTAGTTGATATTGAGGATTTCCTCCTTAATTAATTGTAGCCTATTTTGATTTAAAATCATTAATTCTTCACTTAAAATACTACTCTTCTTTATATTATTTGTTAAAAAGTTAGTTAACTTTGTAATATTGTTTATTCTATTCTCAAAAGAATTATTAATTATTGTCTGTTCGTTATTGTTCTTCAATTTCAATTTCAATTTTATGTGAGATTAAAAACACCAGTTTTTTTTTTTTAAATTACATGAAGATTAATGATAACAACACAATTCTTTAAACATCCACTTGATCTAGAAAAACTTTTAAAAGTATTTTTCATATAATCGCTTGACAAAGGTTTCTTATCTAAAGTTTGCCGTAAAGCAAATTGGCAAGATTTCATATTATAGGCAGAATTAAATTTCAATTCACTACGCATAAAACCCAATTGAATGAGAAGATAATTTAGAACACGCCGTTCTTGTTTAGTTTTAACAGCATAATCAGAGCATTCGTTAAACAAAGATATGGCCAAATCCAAGGCAGCATCAGATGATTGAGATAAATGAGCACATTTTAAAGTAGTGAAAACGAGTAGCAAAAGATAATTGTCATCGGTAAATTGCTCCATAATAGTTTTAAAGGCATGTAATTTATCTTCTTCCGTTAAAGATTCAAACATTTGTAAAGAACAGGGTTTTTGGCTGAGACAAAAAGCTTCAGCAGTGGTTAATATATTGGTATCAGTGGAATCAGCAAATGTTACACTTTTGTTGGATAAAAACGATTCATTAGCATTAAGCATCTTTGTTGTAAACGCCTGACTTGTGGTATAAGCAGTTTCTTCTGCAGCATTTTCGGCATAATCTTCCTCATCAGCCTCTTCGGTTGTATCATTATGATGATCATCATAAATATCTTCTTCATCATCTATTTCCTCATCTACAGTGTCATCTTCCTCGTCTTCTTCATCCTCATCATCTTCATCCTCTTCACCCTCCGATTGATCTTCTTCCATTTCTTCTAATGCATCTGGGTTGGCACATAATTGCATGACTTCTTTAATACGTTCACGTCCATCAAACCCAAATTGATTTCCATCCAAATTGACTTTTTTAAGATTGGGTTTATTTTGCAGAGCTGTTACTAAAACTATACCCCCATCCGGACCAATTTCATTAAAGCCTAAATCGATTACTTCCAGTTCACGATGATTTTCTTCCAAAGCTTCAGCAAAATGATAAGTACCATTGGTTTTTAGCAAACAATCGCCAAAGTTTATTTCACTGAGAATAATCATGTTGTTGATTTTAAGTTGAACTTTTACAGCTTCTTTCGGTTGTTTAATTGTTGATTTTGTGTTGAATTTTTTTACAGCTTTTTCAGTTGTTGGTTTTGTGTTGAACTTCAACAGCTTCCTTCAGTTGTTTAATTGTTGATTTTGTGTTGGATTTTAACAGCTTTTTCAATTGTTGATTTTGTGTTGAACTTTAACCGGGCTTAGGCCGCTCCGGCAACTTCCTTCTTTTTAGTGCTTTGGCCGCACTAATATTTGTTACAGTTTTTTTTTTAATTTATTTTATGGGTTTTGTTTTGTATAACTTGTTATTTTATAGTTTGAATAATTTTACAGTTCTTGTTTTTTTTTTTTCTTTAGCCGACGGTGCTAAAAGCAACGTCCCTTTTTCCTTTGATACTCGGGCACTTTTCGCACACTCACTCGGTATTCAGTTTTTCACGGGCTTTTTTTTGTTAAGCGCGTTTTTTTATTTTTTTTTTTTGTTTTTTTTTTTAGCCGACGGTGCTGAAAGCAACGTCCCTTTTTCCTTTGCTACTCGAGCACTTTTTTGCACACTCACTCGGTATTAAATTTTTCACGGGCTTTTTTTTTTTATGTTAAGCGCGTTTTTATTTTTTTGAAATGTCCGAAACGCATTAATTTTTAAAATTTTTCGCGTTAATTCGGATGATTAACGCGAAAAAAAGAAATTTCATTTATAGCTCGTTCTTTTACTTCTCACTTTTCACGGTAAGTTTTATTACGGGCTTTTTTTTTATTCTTTAACTTTTTAAGTTTACTTTGCTCGGGCGCCATTCCGTAGAATATTTAGTTAAATATTCCGTAGAATATTTGGTTGTTAATTAAAACAACTTTTGATTTATGGTCTAGTTACAGACTGAAGAGTAACCCACTTTGTCTGTTGCTTTTATTAAAATTTTCACTATTAAAAAATATTTAAATAAAATATGCTGATACGAATAATGATACAAATAATTATTTCAATTTTATAGGTTTGCTTACTAATGTATTTTTTTATAAATTCTTTGTAGTAAAAAAAATAAGAATTGGTAATTTGATATTTGTTTATTTGCTTATTTGAAATTAAGCAAAAATTAACAAGCATCAAAAAACTTGAAACTAAATAAAGTTTATTGCACTCCAAGTGTGCAATTATTGCGCCACTTATTTAATAAATTATCGGAACCATAACTTATATACATACCACCGCATTTTTATATTTAGAATATCCCATGGGGTCTGAAAACTATTTCGTGTAATATCTTTCTGTAAGTCCGTGATGAAGTAAACGGGCTCCTGAAACAAGAGGAAATGAACACGAAGTAAAATCTTAATCAGGGTTTTTATAACATTTACTTCCCTAATGTTGAATCCAGAATCTCGGAAACTTATCTGCCGTAAACTCCAATATATGCCAGGATCTGAAAAGATTGATCATAAATTAGTTTCGAGAATGTAAGAACCGTGAAGTGGTCATAGTATGAAACGATTATACTGAGAATCCCCTTGTGTTTTTTTTTCTGCTAAGGCGTATACTGGATAGATAAATGTTTTTTTTTTAAATCTGTTCCGTTGGCGGTCAAAATTGTGTTGAAATCATCTCAGAGGCTTGATTATCATGTATCTTAGTTTTAATAATTTGAAAAATAGTTGTAGCAAGATTGATTTGAGATTTTCTTTTTTTTTATAAATTTTGATCTAAAATTTCAAATTTTTAATTTCCGTTTGCTTTAAAGCGACCACAGACAATACATGAGATATATCAATAGTATTGCAATTTGGTAAATTCCATTTAAAATCAGCCAGTATTTTCCGGTTCTAAGCAAATTTTGTTTCAGCAAACAGAGTAAAATAAGACAGTATATTGATACATAATACATAATACGTAACCCCTAAGGAAGTTAAACATATATGCTGAACTTGAATTTTAACGTATTGATTTGAAAATGTTAATAAGAGAATTTTGATTTTGATTAAACGAGCCTTTGTACTCAGATTTTGAGTTTCAAACTTTACGGTGAAATTAACTAAATCCAGTTGGATAGTTTTCAGCATAGATAATGCCATAGGATAGAATTTTTACTCACCTGATAAATGATTTTTTAATGTTTCGGGTATCCAAGTTATTGCCCGGCTGTGAGACAACAGGGTGTGGGAGTTCCCCGCGTTTGGAAGATTTATGAAATGACCCACGCACACCAGCTTTATCATCGCGTCTCAGAAAATCTGAAGTTTTGTTGCGGTGGCCCCACGTAATGTTTTAATACCATAGAATAAGGTACGGCCCTGTTGAAAACCCGTTGGTACGCCACTGGACTCTAAAAAAAAAATTTTGCGCAGCGACGTCACAGGTTGAACGATGTTTGGGCATTATCCCCAGGCCAATCACTAATGGACTTAGGGAAAAGAAACCCCAAATGGCCGTGCCCTTTCAAAAGTATAAATTTTATGAGGAAATGGATATAATGCATATGGGACGAGCCAATAATAATATCATTTTTTTATTATATGGATCCCACCCATTTACGGCTCTCAGGTTGTGATGGGCCACCATTACAACGGAGGATGGCTAATCCCCGGCAGACACCATCAGCGGCAGGGAGGACACTCAAGTGGCCGAGTCTTGCCACAATCAACCCCGGACTCTGCTGAAAGAAAAGAAGTTTGTAATTAGAAAACTGCAGCGAAACATGTGGTGGAACGATACATACTTACCACAATGAAATTGTGCACTGAGGTTATTAAAACCCCAGCACACAACTTCTCAGCCATGAGGAATCTGAAATGAAAGAAGAATAACGTAAAAATATTAATTAAATTAATAAATAATTGCTGGAGAATAAAAATAAATTTTGTGACGATTCCATACGAAATACTTGCCGTGTTTACCTTTTTGTAGACGTGCTGAATAGAGTACACGGTTGTAGAAAAAAGGTAGTAAAGGGAGTTGAGAGGTAAAGTCAGGGTATTAATGTTTGTTGTTAGTGCTATTTGTATTATGGCTAAAACTATAAATGAAGCCGTTGAGTGCTTTTGAGATTTGAAAATGATAGAAGTGGTTTGAGTCTGGATTTAGGGGAAATAAATCTGATGGATAAGGATAATTAGAGAAGGACGACAGATATAAATGGATATTTAATTAAAATGAGTGAGATATTAAGAAAGGGACAACGTGATCTGCATACATTTTATTATACAGAAAATTTAGATTTATTGGAAAATCATGAATTTACATAGGCAGAAAGTGTTTCAGCCATCTTTTTGGGATTAATGTTGAGAAAAGCGCCAAGAGAACCAGTCGCAAGAGCTCCGTAAACTAAAACTGTAAAGTGCAAATTAAAGATTGTTAAAAAAGTGTTTTATAAAGTTAAAAAAAAAAATTAATAAAATTTAAATTTTTGGGACAAAAAGGAATTTTTATAAAATCCTGAGAAATTTTTGTTGGTGATCTGGAGATTTTTTGTGTAATAAGATTTATCTGAATTATTGGGTGAGACAAAGAAAAAAAAATATGAGAAAGTGATTTTTTTTATATAGTGATGAAAATTTTTAAATTCATAGGGTAGTGAGATTTTTTTAAGGGTAACGTCCAATTGGATAGCCTTATAAACCTTACCTGAGAGGACATTGCAAACCTGGAGAACGTAAGTTGACGAATAAAAAACAGTCAGGAAAATTATAGTGATTTTTTTTTTGGTTATTTTATTATTTTTTATCAGTGGGATTGGCTTCAACGTGAAGCAAGGCCGGAGCTCGATACACGTATGATGAATTTCATGTAAAAATCGAGATGCATTGAACCCGACCCCCTCAGATATCGATGAAATTTTGTTCATAGCTAAATTTGATCAATACAAACAAACTCTCATTTTTAGAAATGACTGTTTTGCGATTTTTTGGGCGTGACACAGTGGGAACGTTTTCGAAAAAACGCGAAAATGGTCGAAAAGAGCTCCTTTTAAACTACAATAACTCAGAATCGGCTAAACCGATTTCCATGATCTTGGTATCATTAAAAAGATATTTTAACAGGCTTTATGACACGTTTAAAAAAAAAAAAAAGAAATACACTGTAAAAAAATTTATAACAAAAAAAAATTTTAACTGACGAAAAAACCAAAAAGATCAAGGGTTTTTTTACAGTGTAATAATTTTTTAGAAAGGTTTATCCTTCATCTATACCATATCAAAAAATAAAAATGGGTTCTTTTTTAGTTTTTTTTATATAATTTTTTAAGTAGTGTCACTTCTAGTAATTGCCCTTATATTTTATAACAAAAAAAAATTTTAGGTAACGAAAAACCAAAAAAGATCAAGGATTTTTTACAGTGTATTACTTTTTTAGAAAGGTATTTCCTTCACCTATAACATATCCAAAAAGTAAAATGGGTTCTTTTTTATTTTTTTTTAAATAATTTTTTAAGTAGTGTCACTTCTAGTAATACGTACCGAAAGTTTTCGAAATAATTCGAATAACAGCGAAAATATCTGGTCACATTGACAAAATAGTTCAACAATTCTAACATTTTTTAAATGTTTACAAATAAAAAACCATCAACAATTGTTTACATTATTTGCCATGTTTTTATTAATTTGTGTTTTATTTTATTTAAATTTTTTTTAAGTTAATTATTTGTAAGAAATTTTGCGTTGCTCAAATTTGGCACAGTCAGAATATCTGCGCACATGTACAAAAGTTTCATTTATCGGAATGAATGAATGAAAGCCTTGAGTTCCTGTTATAGTTTTAGCTTCTTTATATCTTTATATCTCGAAAAAAAGAAATTTCATTTATAGCTCGTTCTTTTACTTCTCACTTTTCACGGTAAGTTTTATTACGGGCTTTTTTTTATTCTTTAACTTTTTAAGTTTACTTTGCTCGGGCGCCAGTTAAATATTCCGTAGAATATTTAGTTAAATATTCCGTAGAATATTTGGTTGTTAATTAAAACAACTTTTGATTTATGGTCTAGTTACAGACTGAAGAGTAACCCACTTTGTCTGTTGCTTTTATTAAAATTTTCACTATTAAAAAATATTTAAATAAAATATGCTGATACGAATAATGATACAAATAATTATTTCAATTTTATAGGTTTGCTTACTAATGTATTTTTTTATAAATTCTTTGTAGTAAAAAAAATAAGAATTGGTAATTTGATATTTGTTTATTTGCTTATTTGAAATTAAGCAAAAATTAACAAGCATCAAAAAACTTGAAACTAAATAAAGTTTATTGCACTCCAAGTGTGCAATTATTGCGCCACTTATTTAATAAATTATCGGAACCATAACTTATATACATACCACCGCATTTTTATATTTAGAATATCCCATGGGGTCTGAAAACTATTTCGTGCAATATCTTTCTGTAAGTCCGTGATGAAGTAAACGGGCTCCTGAAACAAGAGGAAATGAACACGAAGTAAAATCTTAATCAGGGTTTTTATAACATTTACTTCCCTAATGTTGAATCCAGAATCTCGGAAACTTATCTGCCGTAAACTCCAATATATGCCAGGATCTGAAAAGATTGATCATAAATTAGTTTCGAGAATGTAAGAACCGTGAAGTGGTCATAGTATGAAACGATTATACTGAGAATCCCCTTGTGTTTTTTTTTCTGCTAAGGCGTATACTGGATAGATAAATGTTTTTTTTTTTAAATCTGTTCCGTTGGCGGTCAAAATTGTGTTGAAATCATCTCAGAGGCTTGATTATCATGTATCTTAGTTTTAATAATTTGAAAAATAGTTGTAGCAAGATTGATTTGAGATTTTCTTTTTTTTTTATAAATTTTGATCTAAAATTTCAAATTTTTAATTTCCGTTTGCTTTAAAGCGACCACAGACAATACATGAGATATATCAATAGTATTGCAATTTGGTAAATTCCATTTAAAATCAGCCAGTATTTTCCGGTTCTAAGCAAATTTTGTTTCAGCAAACAGAGTAAAATAAGACAGTATATTGATACATATTTTTTTTTGGTATTTTTCTTTGTAAAATTCATGTAATTTGTTTGCGTAATTTTCGCAAATGACAGAAACAGTTTGGTTTCAATAATTTTTTTTTAAATGTTTTTGAAAGACAAAAATCTAGATCACTTTTAAATTTTCTTATTTATTTATTTCCTTCCATTTATATTAAAAATGTAATCGGTAAATTGAAGGGCAAAGACTAATTTTATGAAAATTGAGAATGAATTTTATTCAAATTTAAAGTGAAATACGTAACCCCTAAGGAAGTTAAACATATATGCTGAACTTTAATTTTAACGTATTGATTTGAAAATGTTAATAAGAGAATTTTGATTTTGATTAAACGAGCCTTTGTACTCAGATTTTGAGTTTCAAACTTTACGGGGAAATTAACTAAATCCAGTTGGATAGTTTTCAGCATAGATAATGCCATAGGATAGAATTTTTACTCACCTGATAAATGATTTTTTTTAATGTTTCGGGTATCCAAGTTATTGCCCGGCTGTGAGACAACAGGGTGTGGGAGTTCCCCGCGTTTGGAAGATTTATGAAATGACCCACGCACACCAGCTTTATCATCGCGTCTCAGAAAATCTGAAGTTTTGTTGCGGTGGCCCCACGTAATGTTTTAATACCATAGAATAAGGTACGGCCCTGTTGAAAACCCGTTGGTACGCCACTGGACACTAAAAAAAAAATTTTGCGCAGCGACGTCACAGGTTGAACGATGTTTGGGCATTATCCCCAGGCCAATCACTAATGGACTTAGGGAAAAGAAACCCCAAATGGCCGTGCCCTTTCAAAAGTATAAATTTTATGAGGAAATGCATATAATGCATATGGGACGAGCCAATAATAATATCATTTTTTTATTATATGGATCCCACCCATTTACGGCTCTCAGGTTGTGATGGGCCACCATTACAACGGAGGATGGCTAATCCCCGGCAGACACCATCAGTGGCAGGGAGGACACTCAAGTGGCCGAGTCTTGCCACAATCAACCCCGGACTCTGCTGAAAGAAAAGAAGTTTGTAATTAGAAAACTGCAGCGAAACATGTGGTGGAACGATACATACTTACCACAATGAAATTGTGCACTGAGGTTATTAAAACCCCAGCACACAACTTCTCAGCCATGAGGAATCTGAAATGAAAGAAGAATAACGTAAAAATATTAATTTCCTTCACCTATAACATATCCAAAAAGTAAAATGGGTTCTTTTTTATTTTTTTTTAAATAATTTTTTAAGTAGTGTCACTTCTAGTAATACGTACCGAAAGTTTTCGAAATAATTCGAATAACAGCGAAAATATCTGGTCACATTGACAAAATAGTTCAACAATTCTAACATTTTTTAAATGTTTACAAATAAAAAACCATCAACAATTGTTTACATTATTTGCCATGTTTTTATTAATTTGTGTTTTATTTTATTAAAATTTTTTTTAAGTTAATTATTTGTAAGAAATTTTGCGTTGCTCAAATTTGGCACAGTCAGAATATCTGCGCACATGTACAAAAGTTTCATTTATCGGAATGAATGAATGAAAGCCTTGAGTTCCTGTTATAGTTTTAGCTTCTTTATATCTTGAAAATAGCTTTTCTTTAACGTTGTTGTATTCGTCATCATCTGCGTAAGCAACTTGTATGGTGGTCTTATATGTTTCTGATGTCCAGTGATAGAGTTGCCTCGTTGTCTGGATTTCATTTTTATTTGCAATACTATAATTTCGAGCACCTCTCTTCAATGTTCCTCCGATTCCATCACATGCAGGTTTTCCGTGACTGGTAGCATAAAAGTGCCATTCAGCGTCAGTCCCAAAATCAGATTTGTGATGGCATAAATTAATGAAGTTATATTTATTTTTATATTTTGATCCTGCACCATCTGATACGTAAATGATTTTATTAATATTGTTGGTTATATTGGCCTTCACGAACTGTATCATTTTTGAAATATATAGATGAACTGCTATACTATCATGGGTATTGCAATCAGATATTATTGCGAAGCTTTTATGAGTTAATTTATCGTTATCTGAAAATAAACAAACAAAGGAAAAAAACAAATAAATAAAAATTATTAAATATTTTGATGAGTGTGGATGGATGTGTTTACTAATACCAAAATATTAAAATAATAACCTTTGTAATAAATAACGAACGGATGTATTGTAGCCTGATCATTATTCCAATGGTATCCTTGCACGGCATCTTGTACAAGAAATACATAATTTTCAGCAAAGTCCATTTGAATTAACATTTCTCCTGATAACAGCGCCGCTCTTTTATTGCTGATAAATTCAGATTGTCGCTTTGCTATGAAATGATGCGGAATCAGAACTTTGATGTGTTCAGTAAAATCGCTGACAAATGATTCTGGGTTGGTGGTTAACGTTTCCAGAACACATCTAATCGTTGTATTCCACTTTTTGTATATTATTTCTTCAGTTTGGTTATTTTCAAAATGTTTTAGCATATGCGTTTTTAGATTATTTAAATTTTTAAAGCAGTGACCACACATTGAAACGCAACACTCGCTTTTTTCTATGTCACCATTACAAACAACGAATTTGAGAACATCTTTGTAGTCGGTAAATGTGCATTCTCCTTCAATACAAATTGATTTTAAGCCACTTTTTTCAAACATCAATTCCATATTCTGATGCAATGTGCATACACAGATATTTTGTTGGTTTCCAACTCCAAGTTTCATACAATTTTTTGGCCTTAACATTGTAAATTTTGTAAAACCCACTTTGGCCAAGGGATGTTTTTTTTTAAATTCGTAGTAAGATTCGCGTAGTGAAGATAACATCAGTCTTTTTTGAACTTTTTCACGTAAGTTTCCTTGTTTAACAGTAATTGAATCTTGCGATTCAGGCATCATTCGGCTAATTTCATCATCTTCATAAAATAACTTGACTGTGCTTAGAGTTTCGGTTGGTAAACTACGTCTGCTCATTTTAAAAAGATTGATATCTGCAAACTTCGTTTTATTCCTTTGGATATCTTTACTTTTTTTGATACAATCGTGAGATATATCATCCCCAAAACGATCTTTAATTTCTGCGTGACTCATATTGATTGGTAAGAGAGATAAAAGTTTTTGCTTTTCCAAAAGATTTGAGCTGTTCTCTATTTGATATTTGATGTTTTCCAAAATTTCTTCGTAAATGGCTTTGACGTTTTCAAGTTGCGCTGACAAATCAGATAATGGATCAGCTCCAAATGAATCTGCTATATTTTCGAAAATTTGCAGTGATTTTCTATTTCTGGTTTGGTAGATGAGGAATAATATGATAATTTATATTTTCAATGACTTCCGTCCTTTCGATGTTTGCATTACGGCTGGTACAAGTTGGAAGTTCATTCAATTCTTCGCTAATTTCATCGCTGGGCGTTGTTGGTAAATAATTTGAGACTTCATTCTGCTCTACGTTGGATTCATTACGACTGCGCGCTTTTCTTAGTGTATTCCGGCAAGTTTCGCAAATACGGCTACAATGAATGTTGGCGACAGCTGGAAAATATTCAATTATATTTGCAGCCTCGTTTTCACTTATTTTACGAAGCGCAGCGCAACACTTATTAGATATTTTTATGCATCTGTACTTATTGTTTGAATTCATATTCACTCAAATTTTTAAAATATACGCGTAAAAATTGTAATGGGATATCTTGGCTTCTCGAAACTGTTTATAATTATGAATTTCGGTACGTTCATCAGGTGAAATTATATAGCATTTTTTAAGGCAAGCAAGAACTTTTTGCGGTTAAAACATATTCATAATTTTCCTGGGACAATGTTTATTTATTTTACCTGTTAACCCTTTGTCAGGTACATATTTTGAGCCCTTAGTTCTGGCACATGATGTCTACCTGAGGAAGAAAAAATAGACCTGAAAAAATCTTTGGAATGAAAAGGGCAACAATTTTTTTGTTCTATATATATTTCTCTTTATTATGGGTAAAGTAATAAATGTTTATGACAAAATAGAAAATTATTATGAAGAATACATTGATTTTTTTATTCAGAATTTTGCGGAATTACTAGAAGTGACACTACTTAAAAAATTATATAAAAAAAACTAAAAAAGAACCCATTTTTATTTTTTGATATGGTATAGATGAAGGATAATCCTTTCTAAAAAATTAATACACTGTAAAAAAACCCTTGATCTTTTTGGTTTTTTCGTCAGTTAAAAATTTTTTTTTTGTTATAAATTTTTTTACAGTGTATTTCTTTTTTTTCTTAACGTGTCATAAAGCCTGTTAAAATATCTTTTTAATGATACCAAGATCATGGAAATCGGTTTAGCCGATTCTGAGTTATTGTAGTTTAAATGGAGCTCTTTTCGACCATTTTCGCGTTTTTTCGAAAACGTTCCCACTGTGTCACGCCCAAAAAATCGCAAAACAGTCATTTCTAAAAATGAGAGTTTGTTTGTATTGATCAAATTTAGCTATGAACAAAATTTCATCGATATCTGAGTTGGTCGGGTTCAAAATTTCAGTTTTATCTCGATTTTTAAATGAAATTCATCATATGTTAAATTTTAACTGGAGGCCATAGATTCAGGGAATCACCCGGAAGAGTTCTCCAGGCAAAATTGGCCGAAAGGTGCCATTAAAAAAGTAATACCAAAAACCAGGTAACCTCAAAAATTTTATGAAGCTTATGACCCAAAGAAAAGATTCTGCAAGCCACGGAGGAATAACTGTTCATATATGTACATTAAAGGCGTAGTTTTATTAAGTTTTTAAAAAAAAATTTTAGAATCAACATTTTAATTAGGATAATTTTTTTTATTTAATGCATGTTTTATGTTAAGTGTTAGTATACGTATCAAAATTGAGGACAGATTTTAATATAGGCGGACGTTTTTTTTTTGGAATACCCAAACCTGCGGCAAAAATTATTTTAATTAATCTTTTTATAGGTGCGTTTATTTAGAGTCACAATAATAGTAAATGTGAAGCAAAACGCTGAGGAAATTAAAATTCAACTAATTAGGGTTAAGGGAGCTCCTTTAGGTCTAATAAAATTTTCTTATT
Organism: Delia radicum; assembly: GCA_021234595.1. NCBI lineage: Eukaryota > Metazoa > Arthropoda > Insecta > Diptera > Anthomyiidae > Delia > Delia radicum. The sequence goes on along the minus strand of CM037854.1, from coordinate 171,393,283 downwards.
TAATATCCGTGTCCCGGAATAGGGCAACAGTAATTATTGTGAATCCCACCTCTGGAAAGAGTATTGCCAGTGCCATTGTTGTGGCTGAATTTGTAAGTGTTGGGTATTGCGTTGTGTGACACTGACATATTGCGACGCATAGCAACGCATACTGTCACTTGTGATTTTTGTTTGATGTTGGACTGTTTTTTTTTTGTGTTAGTATTAGGTCAAATATTTATTTTTGGTTTTTTTGATAATATTTTTTTTTGATATTTTTTTATACTTACCAGGACAGACCTATATTAGGAACTATTTATTGATTTTATTTTTTTTTTATTTAAGAGAAATTTATTTTATTATTAATTTTTTTTTCTAACTTAAAAGTGGTTAATTTTAATATTTTTTTTTTTTGTCGTAAAGACTATTTAATATAATTTCGTTAAATTTGATTTTTCGGTGACCAAGGTCACCAATTTATAACAATTTGTTTGAACATTCCTGTACAACAGGGCTCGTTTTTGGTCTCAGAGGCCTTTCGTCAATTCGACGGATACTTTCAATTTGATTGGAGAGCTGAAATATATAAGTTTGAAAAACAAAAGATTAGACATAGTAGATTATACAGTTTAGAATATTTTAGTTTATTTTTAGACAATTTAAGATTATTAATAATAAAAATATGTATTGAGTATTAAAAATTGAAATAATGACCGAGTAAATTTAATTTTTAGAGGGAGTTAATAGAAGGTAAGTGGTGAAAGTGTGAGCGGGGGCAACGGGGTCATTATAGAACGTTATGGATAGAAGTGACCAAGGATGGGCTGGGCGGCTGGAGGACAACATCTTCCTCCCACTCATGATGTGTTTTGTGTAATAGCGAAATGTTTGTCTTAATTTTTGTTTTTAATTGGTATGGCCCTTGTGGGTTAGGGTTGAGGGATGGGAACACACCCAGAGAGGTCTGACAAGAGCTAGTTGGCCACATCCCCTAGCGCCACCTAGTGGGTTCATAACATATAGTTATATATCAGATCATATATACTTCCAAACAAATTCTATAATTTTTATGTTATAATTATATATGGTGCCACATATAATTGGAGAGCTTATTGTAAAAACTTGATAACCCACATATATTGTTTTGTGGATTTTCGCTATTTTCTAGACATCTATTGATAAATATTTGATAGAAGTCTTGCTTATTACAAGTACCTAGAGTATAAACTTCCGTCATATTTTTTTTTTTTTTGATTTTTTCAAAGAGCAAAAACAAACTTGCAATAATATGGGGCTTATCAAAATTTACAAAAAGCCCTTACATTTTATATCAATATATGCGTTGAAATAAAAAAAAATTCTATCACTTTTGTATAAGGTAGAAATTCACAAAAAAAATCTATCACCTTTAAATACGAGTACAATTATCACAGAAAAATCAAAACTCAATGTATTTAAAGCTAAAGAAAATTGTAAAAGAGCCAGAGTAATAACTTTGAAAAGCTACAATTTTTAAAAAAATTCAAAGTTAGTAGAATAAATAATGTTTTATAAGTAAAAAAAACATTTAAATTCAGAAAATCTTAAAATTAGCAATTAAAGTCAAAAGCTTTATAACACAAAAAAGCCGAATCGGATTTGGCTGAAAATAATATTCGTTATTTATCTCTAGGAATTATCTTTTTTTCTATCAAAATTATTTGTCTTCAATCTAATAAGATTGTTTAAAATTTTCCTCAAATGACGTTGTAATTATAAGCACTTGATGACTAAATAATCAAACCAAAACCTACAATGTAAAACAACAAGTTTATATGTAGCATCGATCGAAAGCTAAGACAGAGATGTGTTTAGCTTCTGAAGATACTTAAGCGATCGGTTCAGTTGCTTAGAAAATAATTGGAAAACAAAATGATGTTTTACCTATAAACTCAGTGTGTAAGTCAAAATTAAATTACGTCTAATTTCCCAATTCATTGATTTAAATTTATTTTTTTATTATTTGGAATGTGAAACAAAATTGTAGCGCGGATTTCTAAAGAATTTTATGAAGTTATAACAAATTGTATATAACTTGATCAAATTAGATAGACCCATTTTTCGGATCAAATTATATCAAATGAGATCCCATATTATCTCAAGAGATAAGGTTGTGCATGCACTTTTTCGAACTGTTTTCATCGGGAAAATAAAAAAAAATATTTGTCTCTAATTACCTTTTAAAACTTTGAAGTAAAATAAGTTCTTATCTATTAAAGATATTGATTTTAACAATTTTTATAGTTCAAAGTGTCGTTCGTTTCAAACAATAAAGATAAGTTTACAAAATATTTTTTAAATATGATTTTTTTAAGATAAAAAAAATAGTGTCATAAAAAATTACCTTTTTCACAAGAACTGCTTTCCAGCTCTGAATTATGCGTAGGATCAGTTTTTTTTTTGAGGAGTTGCTCAAAACATATTGATTAGTTCAAATTAAAAAAAAGTTCAAAATCCTCAGGCACAATGGTGGGCACACTTGCCAAGTCAAATTTTCGTTTAAAAATTTACGAATTTCGACCAATGCTGGGTGTAGAATGCATGTCCTGCAATAAATAAAATTGTATTCATAGCTTTTCTTAGTAATTTTTTTTAGATACGGTTAAAAATAGTTATAATAATTATGAAAGTTCTGAGAAAAGCGTAAATAAATTAAGGTACATTTTAGTAGAAAATGGCCGATTTTTAAGAGTTTTTTTAAAATATTGACTTTGAGCATTTTTCACCGCTTAACTATTCAAGATAATTTAGAAAACATTTTGTTAATGTGTTAGTAATCTTACATTTTGTTTTTCATTGGGTTTGGCAACAAAACAGATATTGGCCAAAAACAAAAAAAGTCAATGTAAAAAATTAACGTTTTAATTTTTAACATCAAACATATTTTTTGTTATAAGAGATATCTTACAACCATTAGCATGTTTTTTGTTTATCTTGTATAGGATATTATCTCAGTAAAATTTTTTTCAAATCGGTTCACATTTGCCAAAGTAGTAAGCGCTTAAAGATTATCTATAGACGAGGTGGTGTAAGCACATGGTGTCTCAAATAGTCTAAAATCCTAGGTCCTCTCCAATAACTCCACCAATTTGTATGTGGATTGGGCCAGTGTTATAGAAGTTCTATACTTATTACTTCAGAAAAAGCTTATTAAGACTCCACTACACCTTTCTACAAAATTTCGTGGAAAAGTTCCCACGGAAACGATAAAATGGTTTAAGAGCCGAGACTTAGCTTTTGAGTTGCAATAGCTCAAAGTTAGTGTGATATTTTACGAGAATACCTTTGCTTTATAATGAATTCTTATCCAATTTCTACAACATGTTTCTATACACTAAACGTTCTATAAGTGTAACATACTTGATTATTTTTTTAAAAAATAATTCATATAATTTTCAGACAATTAAAGCATACTATCAATCAATTTTTTTCATATATTTTTTGTTTTCCTTTTTTAAAAAATAACGCAGCTTTTTCTTATAACTTTCCTATAAAAGGCAGAAATCGGCAATAGCGTTACCAGTTTTGAAAAGTATTTCAAATATGTTATCGTATTAAGCATACTAAATTATATATAGCAATCTTTTTTTTGATATTTTTAGGTCCAAGTTTTAGAATTGTGGAACAAATCCAAAAAAAAATATTTTAATTATGTCTTGTGACACATCGTTTCTAATAAAATTTAGTATGCTGGAAACGAATATAAAAACACTTTTGAAATCGCTTAAACAGTTTTCAAGATATTGTCAAAATTTCAACAAAATCGTGATTTGTCTTATATTCAAAATGTTTTCATATTTTTTAAAAATTCTTAAACTTTGACCTCAAGTTTGCACGGCTTGGAGTTATCTGTATCTGCGCAATGCAAAGCTGATACATATCTAAATAATTTATTGTTATAATTGCAGGACCTAAAACCATCTAATATAGTGGTCAAAGCAGACTGCACATTAAAAATATTAGATTTTGGATTGGCGAGAACTGCCGGCACTACATTTATGATGACACCATATGTTGTAACTCGATATTATCGTGCTCCGGAGGTTATTTTAGGAATGGGCTATAAAGAGAATGTGGATATTTGGTCTGTTGGCTGTATTATGGGAGAAATGATTCGTGGAGGAGTATTATTTCCTGGCACTGATCATATTGACCAATGGAATAAAATAATAGGTGAGTTCTTCTTATTACGACTTATTATTTTTTTTATTTTGATCGTTCAAATGCTTTTACATTTTCAGAACAACTTGGAACTCCATCAACATCTTTTATGCAAAGATTACAACCAACAGTCCGAAATTATGTTGAAAACAGACCTCGCTATTCGGGATATTCGTTTGATCGCTTGTTTCCTGATGTACTATTTCCTAGTGACAGCAATGAACAAAGTAGAAGAAAGGCAGCTGAGGCTAGAGATTTATTGAGTAAAATGCTAGTAATTGATCCGGAGCAACGTATATCCGTGGAACAAGCATTATTGCATAGCTACATACACGTTTGGTATGACAATGAAGAAGTTAACGCTGTAAGTATTTTTTTTTTTTTTAATTATCAACTACAAACAAAAACTGTGTTTGAGAAAGTAAGACAGCGATTTTCACATTAAATTATTTCTCAGAGATACAAGCCTGCCGACTCATTGGATCCTTTACCAGCGCATAGACTTTTGAACCGTTTCACAGTGGTACATTTTCAGAGCCGTCGGTCAAAAATCTATAACATTTGAAAGAGCTTTAATTTGAGATCGTAAAAATCGATCAGTAATAATAATTACACTGTGAAGGAAAAGTGAGCCAGTGGTTCAAAATTAAAACTCAAGATGTATTTATTCTCCAAATCATTTTAGAAAACCAATCTCATTAGGTATAAATGTGTGATAATGTGTCGTCTTCATAATTATAGAGGTCCACGCTTTCGAACAAAATTCTTTCGATACATAACACCGTGGTACAAAATTGATTGAAATAGAAAAACCTGGGAAGTGATATTATTTTTCTTATAGGTCTTGTCGAGTTTAAGAAGAATCCAATAGTGAAATATGCCGGACACCTCCAAAATCCGGATTTACGGTTAAAAAACCGGGTTTTTTACCTTTGCGCACTTATAAGCCCGTAACTTTGTTGATAATGATCCAATTTCTTACTAGATTTGGAAAGAAGAAACTGAGATCTTTCTAATGATATATAATTTATCTAAGAAAACTTGAGAAATTTGGGTGTTATTGTCTAGCAAACACAAATTTTGTAGATTTTTCAAAAATTTTTCAACTTTGGTGACGTTTTTATACATTATTTTATTAAGAAACTATAATACTATTGAATTTATTCAAAAAGTGACGTTTATTTACAATTACAACGCATATTTGGTGAAGCAATTGACTGAGTTATTTAACTTTTCATGAAAACAAAATTTTTACCAAAATGCCTGCACAATGTTTTTGGTGTTGTTTTTATGCACCTTCTATGAAGTTACAAATCAATGTTATCCTAAACACAAAAAAAATTTGTAATGAGAGTTTTAGTCATTCAAAAATATTGTTTTTTTTCGTGTTCTTTTTATGCACTTTCTTATGCACAAATCACTGTTAGCCTAAACACAACTTAGAATTACAACAAATAATTGTAATGAGAGCTTTACTCATGTAAAATTATTGTTTTTTCTTTTAATATGACGTTTTGTTAATGTCTTCTTTTTCACTTTGAATCTGTGTATTTAAAAAAAACGTTTGCAATTTAATAAAAATCGTGTGCAATTTAAATTAAAATTAAATAAAAAATGTGTGACAATCGTAACAAATTTTGCTATATTTGTGGCTTATTTACTGATATCAGTCACCGGCGTGATTTTAAAAACAATATTGGAGTGGTAGAAGTGTACAATAAAGTATTTAATCGTTCTTTTGATACTAGTATCTGGTACGAGCCAGAATTTGTTTGTCAATATTGCTGTAATACATTAAAAAAAAGAAAATTCAACCTTCGTTTGTTTTGCCCTTTTCTACGCCTAAGATTTGGTATCATCAGCCATATCATAAACCAAATGATTGCTACTTTTGTCAAACCGATGTTTTAGGTCACTGTTTTAAAACGCGCTAAAACATTAAGTACGCAAATGTTGTAACTGTTACAAAACCGATACCTGTAAGTAATGATCTACCGACAACGAGCAAATCTGTCGATGTAACAGAAAAAGATTTTGAACAAGAAGAGTTCCTTCCATCCAGATCTACAACAACAGAGCGGCATTTTTTGTCAAAAGCTTGTCAAAGCGGCAATCTGAAGTCCTCGGGTCGCGATTAAAGCAGTGGAATTTGTGGAAAAAGATTTCGTTATAAGAAAGTTTTAAGACTAGTTCCAATGACAGTGATCTCGTGTATTGCGTTGATGTACCAAAACTATTTTCGGCATTAAATCACAATTATAATGCAGATGAATGGCGACTTTTCATTGATGGTTCATGTAAAAGTAAGTTTTCTTATAAAAATGTATGACTTTATTTTTATTAATTTAAGATTTGTAATGTAATATCTAGGCTTAAAAGCTGTTTTATTGCATAACCAAAATCAATTACCTTCCGTTCCAATCGTATATGCGACTAATACAAAAGAAACTTACAAAGTGATGAAAAATATACTAATGTTTGTTAGCTATACCACCCATAAATGGAAAGTCGTCGCTGACTTAAAGGTTTTGACAATTTTATTTGGTATGCAAGGTTTTTACACAAAGTATCCGTGCTATCTTTGTAAATGGGATAGTCGTGCACCGAATCGTTATGATCGCAAAGTATGGCTGTTGTATTTCTTTTCTGCACTAAGAATAAATGACAGTTGAATTATATTTAATTAATTAACTTTATTATATATTTTCTTATTAATTATTAGGACACAATGATGTGACAATTTCGTGATACAAAAAAGGAATGAAGAAAGAAAAAGGTAACATAGTTGCTTTTCATTACTATTCGACATTACTGCCAGATTGTTAATATGTGTACATTATACAGAGATGTTACAATATCGAACAGTGGTTAGTTTAGATACTACAATTCTCCCTCACTTAATTGAAACTTATAATTTTCCCATTAAATTAAATACTTGAATCAGTGCCTTACATAATCCTTGAAATGCCGTGGCGGTTTCCGTTGAGTTCGTGTAGGTCGGTTAGAACCCTGACTCTGGGTTTGCTCGGGATCCAAATCCTCGCTTGGAGTTGGTGGTTGTTCAACAGGTGTTTCAATTTCCTGAGGTACTGTTGATGGTACAGAAGTATCTTGCACTGCATTGGGAATCGGAACGTACGGTAATATAATCGGGTGATTATGTGTTTGTCTTCCATCTTCTTCGGTCTCACGATGTTGATTTCCGGTTGCAGCATTTATTCCAACGTTGGTATACAGAAGTTGGTCTATATGCCGTTTAAAGACAAATCCATCATCAAGTTTAACTATGTAGTGTAAACGACCCAGCTTTTTTAAAACAATTCCTAATTTCCATAACGGCTTATTCGAAGTATAGTATCGGGCTTGCAATCGGTCTCCCACACTTAATTGTCTGACTTTACTTTTGGGTGTTGTTGACTTATGTAATTTTGACGGTTTTAACGCATCTAATTTTATTCTTATCTGTCTTCCCAGGTATTGTTCCAAAGGCGTTTTACCATTGCGTAGTGGGGTTGCCCTGTATCTGAATAAAATTTCCCGGATTTTTTTTGGTATTGATGATTTATCATTAACCATGGATACTAAACGTTTTTTTAGCGTGCGGACATTTCTTTCAGCTAATCCGTTCGTAGCAGGGTGACCTGGAGATATAAATTTCTGAAAAATGCCTGAGTCTTTGCAGAATTTCGTAAATTCTTCACTCTTGAAGATTGTAGCATTATCGGTAACCATGACGTCAGGATATCCATTCCTAGAGAAAATATTTTGTAAAATTTCAAGAGTCGAAGATGATGTTGGAGTTGATGCAGACACTCCCATTTCAGCCCATTTTGACTTTGAATCAACGACAACAAGAAAGTAGTACCCCTGATGGGGTCCTGCGTAGTCAATATGAATACGCTGCCAATTACCATCCGGCTCCTCCCACGGATGGAGCACTGCTTTTGGAGGGCTGCTTTTCACCGTTGCACAGGCAGCACATGAACGCACGTATTCTTCAATGTGCTTATCAATTGACCCCCAATATACGTATCGCCTTGCTAACTGCTTCATCTTGGTTATGCCTATATGAGTATGATGTAGTTCATCTAGCACCGACTGTTGTAATGAAGCTGGGACAACCACCCGGTGCCCTCTGAACAAGACACCGCAATCAATCGTATATTCAGAAGCCACATCGATTGAATTTTGTAAATCATATAAAATTTTCGAAAGAACGTCGTCTTTACCTGTCTCCTCACGCATGACATCAACATTTAATGTTAATGAATTAATTTGATTTATAGTAGAAACGCAAATTGAATGAACTTCTCGATCTATAGAATTTTGTTTATTCATACCTGGAGTTATTAAAGGTGCCCGGGACAGACAATCGGCATTCAAATTTTCCTCACTTCTTTTTGTAACGACTTCGTAGTTATAACCAGTTAAAAACGCAGCATAACGTTGAAGCCGTAATGACGTCATTTGAGGCAGTTTAGAGTTTTGATGAAAAATTCTGGATAATGGTTGGTTATCTGTTACCAGTTTGAAAGATCGGCCATAAACATATTCATGGAAATGTTGAACGGCATAAATTATAGCCAAAGCCTCACGATCAAGTTGAGAATAATTTTTTTCTGCTGGAGTTAATGACCTTGAAGCAAACGCAATCGGTCTCTCTTCCCCATTGATTATATGCGATAAAACACCTGCTATTCCCGTGGGACTAGCATCGCACGCAAGTTGCACCGGCAGCTCCGGGTTAAATGGCATTAGCACACGATCGCTAGCGATTTCCTTCTTTAGCATGTTGAAAGATTTTTGACAGTCATTTGACCAATAGAATTTTGTTTTATTTTGCAATAATCGCCGTAGCGGTGCTGTAATTGTAGATGAATTTGGTATGAACCTTGCGTAATACGTTACCATACCCAAAAAACGTCGAACATCATCCACGCATTCAGGTTGTGGCATCTCTAAAATAGCTTTTATTTTTGAAGGCGATTTTTTTACTTTGTTAAATTGTATTATATGTCCTAAAAATTCGATTTGGTTTTGAAAAAATGTACATTTTGATAAATTCAAGTGTAGATCGTATTTTTGTAGTTGAGCTAAACATGTTTTTAAATTCGCCTTGCACTCAGCTTTAGATTGGCCGTGTACCACGATGTCATCAAAATAGGATTGTGTTTTAGGAACGTCTCTTAGAATTTGATCAATAATTCTGTTGAATTCGGATGGAGCAGTTTTGATACCAAACGATAGTCGATTCATACGGTAGGTACCTTTGTGCGTAGAGATCGTTTGAATTTTAGTTGAATTTTCGTCGACTGGAACGTGCAAATATGCCTTGTACAAATCAAGACGGCAAAAATATTTAGAGTCCCTGAGACTGTTGAAAATTTGGTCAATTTTCCTAATAGGGTAATGGGCATCTACGAGCCTTTTGTTAACGCCAACCTTGTAGTCAACGCACAACCGGACTCCTCCGTCAACTTTCGGTATGACCACTAACGGCGAACCCCAATCACTGTTATCCGTTTTTGTAATGATACCAGATTTTTCCAATTTATTTAATTCATCGTTAACACGTTCTGTTAACGCATACGGTATTTGACGCTCTTTAGTGTATACCGGTGTAGCATTGTCTCTTAATTTTAAACAAACTTTATAATTTGGAATGCATCCTATTCTTTCTTCGAAAATACTTGAAAATTCTGACCTTAATTCTTGGAAATCAACTGAGTCATCAACCGCATTTGTATTTACTGTACTTCTTGTTTCATCTGATTCGGTTAAATTAATTCCCAGACGACGGATCCACGTACGACCAATTAGTGCCGTAAACCAGGAACCACGTATAATTCATCGTTAATTGATTTATTGTTGAATTTAACATCAACCAGCACCTTCCCATCTGGAACAAACGTATTTCGTGTATATGAGCGAAAAACGATCTTTGTTGGACTTAATTTGTTTGCCAAATTTAACTCATTGAATTGAGCCCTAGGCAAAAATGAAAAACGAGATCCAGAATCTACTTCGAATTTAATTACCCTACCTTCAACTGATATGTTTGCGTAATATCGTTCTGAACTTGAATTATAATCATTACGGTACACGTTTTCAATCCTGTAGATTCCATAATGTGAATCATCATGTTGAATTTGATGAGTGGAGCTTCCCCGCGTATTGGGTCTACCCCCTGGACCGGCATTAGGACCATCCGCCAAAAGAGAGGTGATGCACACTTTAGCTACATGACCTATTTTGTTGCACAATTTGCATTTTAAATTTGATTTCCTGGTTTGACAATCATTGGCAAAATGATTATTTTTGCCGCAACGTAGACATAAACCAGCAATGCCTAATTCTTCATAATTAATTTTCGATTTTTTTTGTTCTGTACCCTTTTGATGGCCTTTCACAAACGTTTTGAACTTTTTTTTATTATCAAAAACTTTGTTAATATCAGCTGTGTTGCATTTTGAAGAAGTTGTTGCCAATTCCTTTGCATCCACTTTCGCAGCTTCCAATGCCATCGCCCTTGACACAATTTCATCAAACTTGGACGAATCGCATTGCAAAAGTTGTTCTCGAATGTTGTTGTCGTGAAGCCCTCTTATAAATTGAGCTCTAAGAAATACCTCAGCTATTGAAGCTTTGCACGAACACGGTGATATAAACTCGCACTCATTTATATCCATTCGTAATGCAGCCATATACTCTGCTACAGATTGGCCAGCATCTTGGTATTTTTGTAGAAATTTATGTTGGGCCACTAAAACGTTTTTCTTTGGAGCTAAATGTGCTTCCAAAACCTTAAGCAACTCGCTGTACTGCAATTCTGTCGGAGCCTTAGGTGCTGTCAAAGCAGTCAGCATGTTAAAGTTTTTTGCACCAATAGAATTTAAAAGAAGCTTTGCACAATCTGCTTCATCGGAATTTACATTTTTCATGGTTACGTAATTAGTGAACCGCTGAATGTAATTCCTATAACCTTCTTTAGCTGGGTCGAAAACATCAAAGTTGGGTACCATGGATGTACTAATGTTAATATTAGCGGCCTGTTGCTGTTGTACTGTACTGGATGTTGAAGCTGCAGCACTAAGTTTCGTCATTTGTTCAATCATTTTACTCTGCATTTCAAACTGTGACTTCATGAATTGCGCAAATTGATTGGCATCCATTTTGTTGAAGTTTTACTCACAAAAAAAAAGAAGAAAAAAAATGGTTTTGTAAAATTTTTGGATGTACAATATGTAATGAATTATTTATTTTTCCTCTCTCTTCTTTCACCTCGTCGCCAAACTGTTGTATTTCTTTTCTGCACTAAGAATAAATGACAGTTGAATTATATTTAATTAATTAACTTTATTATATATTTTCTTATTAATTATTAGGACACAATGATGTGACAATTTCGTGATACAAAAAAGGAATGAAGAAAGAAAAAGGTAACATAGTTGCTTTTCATTACTATTCGACATTACTGCCAGATTGTTAATATGTGTACATTATACAGAGATGTTACAATATCGAACAGTGGTTAGTTTAGATACTACAATGGCCATCTCACGAGTCACATAGAATAGGCAGGAAAAACATTTTAAATGACCAATTAGTTAAAGCTGAGGACGTTATTCTGCCACCACTGCATCTTAAACTGAGATACATGAAACAATTTGTAAAAAAATTAGATGTAAACTGCGACGCTTTTTTTTAGCATATCTCGAGCAAATTTTTGAAATTCATACCTTCACTTAATTGTGAATGAAACCAAAACGCGTACATCGATTTTCATGATTTATGTCTCATTTTGTTTAAAGGTTATGTGACTTTACGTAAAAGTAATAGGACTTGACTCTTTTTTTACCGTTTTGGATTTTTTATGAATTAAAAATGAAAAAATTCAATTTTTTAGGCAAAAAATAGTTTTTTTCTTCATACATTTATTTATAACTGCGAAACTGTTGATTATGTAGCGAAACGTTGTATGAACAGATTAAAGGAATTGTAAGTTTTCTTAGATAAATTATATATCAAAGATCTCAGTTTCTTCTTTCCAAATCTAGTAAGAAATTGAAAATCGGATCATTATCAACAAAATTACAGGCTTATAAGTGCGCAAAGGTACAAAAACCGGGTTTTTAACCGTAAATCCGGATTTTGGAGGTGTCCGGCATGTTTCACTATTGGAATCTTGTTTTACTCGACAAGCCCTACAAGAAAAATAATATCCGGTCCCAGGTTTTTTGGACTGTGAAATAAGCTATCGAAATCTTTTTGCTTTGTTTTGCATAAAAAAACCACATGAACTATATTTAAAATATCAACATATTGATATTACGCATATTAAAGTTTTTAAAATAGAAAAGAAAATTCTTTTCCGACACAAAATTTGTCACCATTTTCGTTTAAAAACCAAAGACCAAAAATAACTGTTATTAAAAAAATATGGAACAAAACTCATTTTTATATAATGCATTATAATATAAACAAAGATATTTCATAAAAAATTTATCCAGTATTGCGATCATTTCCTATTTTTTGGATTTACTCATAAAATTCCAGTTATGTTTTTGATTTTAATGTTAAACTAATTTATAAAAGTTGTTGATTGATTTTTTTTGAAACAATCAAGTAATAACTTTTTTTAAATTGCAAATACAATAAAATTATAACAGACCTGGGTTGTGCTCCATACATTGATGAAATATGCGGTTAATTTGCATTTAATTCTTAGCGAATCCGAGTTAATAACTAATTGACAATTGCGGAATACTTGAACTGCTGCATTTAGTTGTTCTCGATCTTTTTATTTTAATTTATAATCGTTATTTATCGATATTGTAAAAAATTAAAAAAAAAAAATTTTTATTGTTATTGAAAAAAATAGAAGTCATGTTTTTGAAAGGCTCTGGTTTGTTTTGAAAATATGTATAAATCATACAGGGCCAGTTAAAAAATATTTATAGAAGAAATAATCGAAACCAAAAACTTTTTGAATAAACATTATAACTGTTACATTCCTCTTTAAAATTATTATTTATTGCAATTAATAGTTAAATTTTTAAACTAAATCATATATTTCGCATATACAAGTGGTTTTTTAGTTAAATTGACGCGAAAAATGTCTTTGTTAACATGTTTTTTTAATTGTGTGTGTTCAGTGGAGACGATTTGCTAAAAATGTCGATACTATAGTTATCGAATACCGTGAGTCGGCCATTTGATAGGCTACGAATTTTTCTCCGATACAATAGCTCGTTAGATATCGAAAGCGCTGATTAGACTCCAGGATACTGACTATTATCCTGGGGTCTAATCATATTTTTGATATCCTAAATATTCGTTTTAAGACCAAAATATTCCAAAATTACTTAAAATAAGAGGGAAATGTGTGGTAATATTTGTTTATTATTGTTAATTCAATAAAAGTTTAAAATTTTTTCGATAAGAAACATAATATTTTTTTTATTTTTATATAGAACACATTATTATCCTTTGGGAAGAATTTCAGTATTTGGGTCTGAAGTTTAAGAAATGTAATTAACATTCAAAAACGATGTGTAAACTCTTATTTTCATAGTAAATATTGAGTCATTGACTCCTTACTTTTAGCAAATAGGAAATATATCGTTTTCACTCTAAATATTTGTATATATCACTTTGAAACATAAAATTTTAATTCAAATAATCTTAAAACACACAAATTTTCATTAAAAAAAATACTGTTTTGCTAAAAAAAATCCATAAAATTACAATTCTTATTATTGCTGCAAATGCGGGTGGTATTTTATAAAATGTCATAATAGCATGTAGAGTCTCCATATGATTTCACATTGTAAGTAGTATTTTTCCAAAAAAAATTGTATTGGAATCCAATCGGCACGGAAAAATCTTTATACATATATATATTTTGTTTATCACCAATTTTTCTTAAATGCTGAATGTCTCCCCAAATTATAATTATGTGTAAGGGAAGGTGGGGTAATTTGGTTTTTTTTATCTCCATATCTATTTGTTAGTCTTTTGCTAGATTCATTTCAAAGAGGCTTTAGTGGTGTAGGTTTTGAATCCAAAAGGAAACAACTTAATTATGCTTTAGTTGGATTTTTTTTGGCAGTTTTTCAATGAAGAAAAGGTGGCGTAATTCGGGACTATCTGGAGTAAATTGGGACTGCATAAAAAATATACCAAAATTAAAAAAAAAAAATTATAAATGTTGAGCTTAAGAAGAAGAATAAACGTTTTTCTCTAAAAATTATAAACACTTAATTTTTAAATCAGACTAGACTAGTTTCTGCCTTTTTATTGACAGACGTCATCAGTGATTTTCCATTTGAATTGTATTATTATTTTTATATGTGTCTTATAATTGTCAGATAAATTTTTCAACAACCTGCGGCTGTAAGAATCAAACCTGCTCTTTTCTTACATTACAAGCATAACAATACCAATTCATGACCGTTTAGTGATCACACCCAAGTATGGCCTCGAATGTAATGCAGCTAAATTGCAGGTTTCTTTCCTATTAGCTTTTCTGTTATTTTATATTATACTCATAAGAGTCAACACTAACTGTTTGGCCAGAATAGTAATTAATATTCTTGCATACATTAAAGTTGTTATTCCTTTAAGTTATTATTCATTATCATTGAATTAATTCCTTTAAGGCCTCATTAGTTGTTACTTTCTGTTGCCGTGCTGTGTCGTTCTGTTCTGTAGGTAATATTTTGTAATTACTTTTTCTGTGAGAGGAATCAGCTGTTTTACAAAGTAAAAGAAAATCCAAACAAAAACATTCAAATCAGGGATGATAAATGCGATTTTAAAATAGTACCAACCTGCATATAACATAGTACTTTTTCGGCATCCAAAGTATAAAAAAAATTTAGATATAAATTAACAAACAACAAGTGCATGCATAAATTTGGTTTTACCAATTTTTATCTTTGTACCCTCCAAAATGAACAACAAAAATATATTAAAACAAATATGTTAAGAGCCAGTTTTTTGGAGGAGGATCAAACTTGGTTTGATTGCTGTTTAGTTAAACTTAAATAAAATGTAAACTTTATTTAATCCACCAAGTTGTTTTTCAGTGGTAGTTTAACAAATGTAAAATTAGGTGATATTACCATATTTTTTATCAACAAAATTATGGCATCACCGAAAATTTTTAATATAAATATGGTAGCATTACCAAATGTCACAAAAGAAACAAACAAAAAAAGCGAAAGAAGAAGAGAAAAAACGCGGTCGTATAATTTTTTCTAAACAAAAAAATAGTGTGCAATATTAAATTAAAATTTTTAAAATTAAAAAAACATGAATGCTATTAAAATAGATGGCATAAAACGAACCACTAATTTTTCTACAAAAGAAATTCAAAAACTTCTTGAATTGGTGGACAAGAAAAAAGACACTATTGAATGCAAAAAAACTGACCGTACTTCTTCGGAAGAAAAAACTAGCGCCTGGCTAGAAATTGAAGCTGAATTCAATTCAACTTTTGATAGTTTTCGGTCCTTTAAGAACCTTAAAACTAAATATGAGAATCTAAAGAAGACAGCCAAAAAAACTACGCAAAAGACAAGCAAGAATTGTATAAAGCTGGTGGTGGACCAAAGCCAGCTTCGCAAGTGTCTGCTTTCGATGCAAATATAATGGAAATTGTGCAGGAGCAGCAGATTGTTGGACATGAGTCCATATACGATGATGACTTTATATCGCCATCTAGTAAGTTTTATTTTGTAAATATTATTTCATTATTTATAGCCAATTTTGTTTTTAGAACTTGAAAATACACAAACAGAAGACGATATTTTATTGGAAGAATCTTTAGAATGCCTTATTGAGGAAGAGCCAAAGGCAAACATAAAATGGGACAAATATTCTCCAAAAATGTTAAAATCCAAGAAACATGAAGCACTCTATACAGGAGAGAAGCGAAAAACGAAAGATGTCTGGGCAGATGTAGGTGAACTAAAAATAAATAAGCTAAAGTTAGAAATCTCTGTGATTGAGGAAGAATGGAATCTAAAAAAAAAATTATACGAGTTACAAATTAAACAATTTAAAAAAAATGAACGAAACAAAATGAAAGTGACTAAAAATAAAATTATTAATAGAAGTTAGCAGTTAAATCCATATAACCTAATTATGAAAAACAAATATGCAAATTTCGATGCATAAATTAAAGATCTGAGACCAGAGTATGCTTTCCTGGAGGTATATGAAGTACCGAATCTAAATCGTTTTTCAGAATTGCTTCGTTATATTAGGGGTTTAAGAAATCCCAACCATAAAAATGCAAACAAACAAAAATATATCTGCCGTTCCACCGAACACCGGTCAAAATCAGGCCTTAGGTCTTTCGATTTTGATAAAATTTTGCATTCAGAAACTTTATGAATAAACTTAAAGATTACCGGTCTTAATTTCAAAAAATCCACGGTTTAATGCGTGATTTAGTTTGTGTGAAAAATGAGAAATTTGCAAAAGATATATAAGTCTGTGTATTCTTATATTTTTAATTTTTAACCCTTGAATTTTTAACCATTGCAAGCCCTCGTTTGCTATCGAATATAAGATTTTGAAAACAAGGGATTCCAAGGGCTATAAAATTTAATTTTTAAAACTTCATATTTAAGTTCATTACTTTATCTTTCATGCAGAGAAGAAATTATAAAAATTAAATCCATGGTTTTTAAAAGAGAGACACTTAAATGGCGCCTTAGCTCCACATTTTTATATACAATCTTGTAAATTTTGAAAAATTAAATTAAAACAGTTTTTTGTATGGAAACATGTTGCAAGCATTTTTTCAAAAATTATTAAAAATAGATAAACCCCAGGACCCAAAAAAACAAAGGTGTTGTTTTTTAGTAAAAATTACATATTTTGTAAAGATGCTTTTTTTTCAAATCGAGAGTGACCAAATTCGAGAAAAGTGTATTTAAAAATATAAATGCATACAAAATGCATGTATTTTTAAAGCTTAAAAATAAATTCATTCATCAGTAAAAAAGTAGAGTGTTTCATTCCAGTGCATGGAGATGATCCAATGAATATTATAGGAAATACGAATATTCAAATTTAGACACTTAGATTTTTCACAATTTTCTAAAAACAAAATCTTTATAAACGATTTATCGAAATTTGAAAAACTAAAAACGCCAATATTTAAGTAGCATTTAATGGAAATCGGAAGACCCGTGGTCAAAAGTGCCCTTTTTTGGGCGGTGTTTGGTGGAACGGTCGATACCAAAAACTTTAAGATTTCAAAAGCCTGGTGTGACTAAAAATTCTGAAAGATTTGAATTCAGCACTCTATAGGCCATTAGGAAAATTTACTTTAAAAAATATGGTATTTAAAAAAAAAATCAATTTAAAATAAAAAATAAAAATTTATTTTTTTACTTTTTTAAAATTATATCAACACATATTTAATAAAAAGTATGTGGCGGTACAAAATCTAAGTGCCTTTAACCAATTAAATTTCTAACTGAAAAATGTAACCTGAATTAAAAAAGATCTCAACTTTTCAATAATTTATTGAAAATTATTTTTAAATAATTGAATATGCTAAAAGTTTATAGCATATCGATGGTGGACTTTAAATAAGTATACTAAAAACGTACAAATAGTTTGTATTTATATGCCAAGTGAATTGTTTTTTGTTTGTTTTTTAGTTTTTTATAAACAACATAAATTGTTTTAGTTTATTTTATTTAATAATAAATAATTATAAAATTTACCATTTGTTTTTTATTAACCAGTTTTTAGATTGCTTACGGTGGGGTATCTCTAAAATACAAAAAAGTTAAGGATGTTCACATTTTTTATTTACATTTTTTTTTTTCAAAAACAAAAAATATAAAGAGTATTTAAATCCTTTAAATGGATCAAAGAAAGATGTTCCACCTTATACAAATTACAATGTTGTGTTACTTGTTGATCCATATAGGGCTAATGTTTTCACTTTTTACCATAAAAGACCCACTAGGAAATATACAGTATAAAATTTAATTTTTCGTCCCCTGACAAGGGTTTACGATTTTTTAGGAAAAAAAGATAATAGTTTAATAAAATGTAACTGATGGTTTTGCGAAAATTATGAAAGATTTTATTCTATAAGCTTTCTAGTGGGTTTTTTAGGCAAATCAGTAAAAATTAATCTTATATAGACTAAATTAGATAAAATAATATAATTAGTTAAGATGTTTTTTATCGATTTAAAAGCTTTTCATGGGTGTTTTTGTCACCAGGCTACCATGTTTTTAATTGTTGTCTAATCAAATTTAAGTGATATTTTTAAGAAAATTATGCAAACCTTTAAAACATAAAAATGTTGTCTTATTTTCAACAAACTAAGCAATTTAACAAATTAAACAGTTCAATAAACGGAAATCTGCAAATCGGTATTTTAAAATGAAAAATTTAGATATTTAAACAGAAATTGGCAACTTTTAATTTTTGGAGTTATATAAATATTATCACAATAATTTTTTGAAGTAATCATTTATTATAACACGACGTACTAAATTATTTGAATCAGTACTACAAGCATCTCTGTTATTTGGTACGGATAGTACATAGTCCACAGCTTCTTCCAAATTTTTGTCCAATTTTGGTAATCGAGTTTCTTTATTGATGCAACAAATGTTGTAGCGACTATAATATTTTGGACTTTCTTAAAATTCAAGCGGATTCCCAAAGATAAAATTGGAAATCATCTTTTCCAAACTCCATAGCTTCTTTCGACTGAGCAACGCGTTCTAGTCTGCGATTCATTAAACAGACTTTCTTCAGCGCTTTTTGGATTTAAAAGCGGAGTCATAATATATTTCTTATTGGGATATCCACCATCACCCACTATTAAACTATCTCCAAATTCTCCGCTCTCAAATCTTGAATATATCTTAGAATTTTTAAAAATGTTGGAATCATGGGCTGATCCCTGCCAACGAGCTACAATGTTTGTAATCCTGAGGTTGGCATCACTCGTTGTTTGAACGTTCAGGGGCAAAAAACCTTTTCTGTTCCTGTAAATGTCTGCATTGTTTCCACCTTATAAAGTAACAAATTTAATTTAAGAAGAAAATATACAACATTTTTCGCTTTACCTGGGGATATAATTTTAACATGTGTGCAGTCAATAGCTGCAATTACTTTTGGAAATTTTGCAATCTTATAAAATTCCTGTTTGCTTAAATAAATCTCCTGCTCTGACTTGGGAAACTTTATAAAATGGTCCTTTAATAAGGCAATATAATGAGACACTCGTTTAACTACTTTTGAAATCGTTGATTTGGAAACACCGTTTAAATCTCCAATGGTCATTAGCATGCCCCCAGTCGCGTATAATCGCAAGGTTATTAGCAACATCTGTTCTTCTGACAATGCATTGTTCCTTAAAAAATATTTATTAGTTTAAATATTGAAACAAACAATAAATGCTTACCAGTTCGTTGGGTTTTTAATGTGAGGTCCGATAAGTTCCAAAACACTATAAGCTGATAGCTTGGACAAACGAAATCGCTGATAAAACTCTCCGTCGTCATATAAATGAAAATGATTTGGACGAGTTCTTATTGTCCTAGGCTTTCTTACTATAGTTTTATTTAAATTTGCAAATACTTCGGAATCACTATAATCCTCATCATCAGAAGAAAAATCCATTTTGTCTTTTTTTCAATTTTTTGTAAAAGAAATTTTGTATCTTTAAATAAACAGCTGTTTTATTTATAGAAATATATATTTTTTAACAGCTGCTATGTTTTGACAGCTTTAACTCTAGTTTAACCGGCCAATGTTGCTCGGTTAAACTAAAATTAAAGCAAAGTAAACTTGATCTCAAACACAGCGTTTAAAGTTTAAACCACGTTAAAACAACAAACATGGTTTAACTATATCCCAAAAACTGGCTCTAAGAGGTGAAAACAAAATTTTGAGGTGAAAAACTTTTTTGGATATAAAAAAATAAATTGTGTGGTTGAAAACCATTTTTTTGGTAACAAAGCTATTTTTGAGGTAAAAAAAAAAATTTTTGTGGAGAAAAAAGAATTTGCGGTGAATTTTAAATATTATTCACCTCTTAGCGTCTGGTGGAAAAATATGACGTTATATTTTATACACCAGACACTACAATGAATTCTAATAATATACAGTCCATTATACACCAATTTGTATGGAAAATTTAGAGGTACTTTCACATTGTCACTCATTACTTTTGAACCGCTGGACCGATTTTGCTCATTTTCAATACCAAACTTTTCGGAAAAATGTACATAAAGCTATGTAAAAATGAGCAGTGCGTACTAAGAAAATTAGCCGATATTAATATAAGAAATTATTAAAATTTTGAGATTTTTTCTTAAATTCACCAAATTTTTAATATTTTTTGAATGTGCTATTAATATCTTGCTGTATTGAATTACGTTTCTCACAGTTTTTTGCGAATTTAATCCTTGTGATTGGTTGCAAACAAATTTGTTCGTGAACTCATTCGATTATAAAAACACGCTGCTAATAGTCAATTTCACATTTTTATAAGATGTTTATTATTTACTTTTTTGAAAATCAAAATTAGTTAATAATTATAACCCTTAGTGATTGAATTCAATAATTGGTTTAATCGATTACTAAAACTCTAATATAATCATCTGTAATCAGTCGCACTCAGTGAATTCATGTGATTGAATTCACAGCGTTTGGTTCCAAAATAATTCATTGTTGATATGTGACTGCAAATCGAATTAATAATTATTGAATTTTAAAGGCACCAAGAAATTCATACATAGAAAAATTTGTACATCTGAGGTTCAAATAGTACCATAAAAAGTACTATCGTACCAACTTTATCATCCCTGATTCAAATATTGAGAAAAAGATTTCACAACAAACCAATACATACGCACTTTAGGCTGTCACTTAATTAACGTTGAATTCTATTTTCAATAGAATTGTCCGCAACAGAACAGAACGAAAAAGTGAAAACTAACCACACATACAGACTTTCAATTGAACAGAAACAAAACAGCTGATTCGTAACGGAACAGAACGTACAAACTAATTCTGCCTTTACTTTTCATAAATCATTAGCTCATTATTGTATTATAATCAATTCCTTTGTTATTCATCACTATTCTCATTATTTACTTGTTGCCAAATTCCTAACTGCAAATTGAAATATTACTTTTGATATTATGTTATAAGAGGCCATTTAAACGAAGAAATTAATTGCAGGCAATTTTTGAATTCTCTTTTAAAGTTGATTCTAAAAATCATGAACATTTAAACGAGGAGTTTTTGCATGCAATTTTTTTGACGTTTATTTTGCCAATCTTCTTTAATTGTTCATTCGTTGAAATTTAATTTATTCGTAATAATCATAACAATGTAGTTTGTGTTTGGATTTTATTTACCTATAATTAATCATTTTAATTCGTTTTTGTTTGTATAAAAACATTTATATTTATGATTAGTAACCTTTGATAACACTACTACGAATTGTAGTTACTCTTAAACTATTATAAAACGATGTTTTTTTTCTGCGTGTAGTTCTGCCTAAAAAATTTTATTCATTGTAAGTTTTGTAAATATTTAATGAGTTTTTTTATATAATGACCAACATGTGGAATATTATACAGAATTCATGTGATGTTAATCACAGATCCAGATCCTTGCCTGTAAACTCTAGCTGAAGGAGTTTGAAGCTTCATAACAATGTAGTTTGTGTTTGGATTTTATTTACCTATAATTAATCATTTTAATTCGTTTTTGTTTGTATAAAAACATTTATATTTATGATTAGTAACCTTTGATAACACTGTTCAAGTTTTTTACACGAAATTTCTGGTACTAAAGTGAAAACCATATGGTTGTGTTTGGATGAGCCCCCTGACTACTACTCCACCGATGAAAGTGCCAATTTGGCTCATTGGGAAAAATTTATGGGGTTTTTTTTTAATTTCGGTCAATTCGTCAATTTTTGACCATTTTCAGCCCATTTAAGTCGCTTTTCCTATATTCAAAATTGTTTGTGTTATCTTTATACGGCTCACAATTATTTCCACCATTAGAACGCACATTTCAACTGAGAAAATCAAAATTTTTAGGCTATTTTCATGATTTTTGCCCATTTTTCATCGATTTTCCCCATTTTTTTGCTGTTTTTATGCGCTTTTTGTAGTTCTTGCGCAAACTTATCGACATAATTCTTACCGTTTTTCCTTTTTACAATATATTATGCAATATTATTGCCATTTCAAGTAACTCAACACACTTTTTAATACAAAAACCATCCTTTTTTACGCTTTTTCGGATGATTTTCGCGTTTTTTATTGATTTAAATAAATTTTTTGTGGTTGAATACATTTTTTCGGTATAAAAATTAATGGAAATGCATGTTTCTCCGTATTAATGTAATTCATTTTAAATTGGCAATTGAAATAGAGAAATAAGCAATGGAATATCATTCGTTATCCTCCAATTCCATTAACAAATTCCAGCAAAGATCTGCCAAAAGTGAATCTAATTTTTTTCCACTATACCAACTGTGCTGATACCTGGTGGAAACGTTCCCCATGATCGTCTGATTCAGACGGCAACTGACGCTCGAAGTGATCCTGGTGGTGATGCATGAAATGCACTTTCAACGACATTCGAACACCGATGTTTTCGAAAGATTGCAGCATATCATCAACAATGGCACGCCAATTGTCCACTCGATGAATGCCGAGAACTTTTTCGATCACTGCTTTCAGGCTATCCCAAGCGATGAGTTCCGCCTCTTGAAGGACATTGTTGAAGTCTTCATCCTTCATCAGTTTGCGAATGTCTGGGCCATTCAACACACCTGAAATAAGTATATGATTTTATATAAAAACTTTCAAGAATGCTTCATCTTTGTTTGGAGGAAAAAGAATTCCAAATATTTATTTACCTTCTTTAATTTTCGCTTCACTCAAGCGTGGAAAAATGTACTCCAATCGTCCAAAGGCCAATCTATTTCCACGCACCAGTAACGCTTTGATGAAATTCTTCATTAACCCAAGTTTAATGTGCAATGGTGGCAGCAATACCTTATCCATCGGCACCAACTCCTCGTGGATAACGTTCTGCTGCCCGATTAGACGGTAACCAATCTCGTTTTTGATACTGTGGTGTATATCGCGAATCCCACGTACACAAGTAGCACATATTTTTAGTGTAACCAGTTTGAAGGCCACAGATAAGTGCAACCACTTTCAAATCAGCGCATATTTTCCAACAATGTTCATGGTATTTCACAGAATCCAAGATTAGTTTCATGGAATCATACGTTTCCTTTGTTTTCACGGCAAGCGCAATTGGCACAGAGTTTTTTGTATTATCGAAATACAGCAGCACAGCCTTGAGACTGCTCTTCGATCCATCGATGAACAACCGTCATTGGTCCGCATTGTACGTGTAATTCATGGCCGACATCAAACCATTGATATCATTACAGTACGTAAATGAATTGTTTTCGTTGCGAGTAAAAAACGGTACAAATTCATGCTGTCGACCACGCGAACCGAACACTTTAACTTCTGGTGACAGGATGTTCACAGCTTTAAGATGTTGAGCAAGAATTATGGTTTTATTTTGTGACAACTTTAGTTGTCTTGACATTATGTTCAAGCGCTGTTGTGTAACTTCAATGTGTTTGCATGGTGGCGTAATATTTGATGGCTGATACAAAGAAAAATTCGATTTTGGCTCCGAAAAAAAATATGGTGATATGTATTCTTCGGTTGGACTCGGTTTTCTCGGGATTGGCACTGGCGGAGAATGGGGAAGAATGGTTTCAGCTGACGGAACACTTTGGTAAATATATTCCATCGCCTTTCTTCTGTTCATACCCACAACATTATTTTTACATACGTAGCACACGTTTTTTTCGTGGTCGACTGGCTCTGACCAAATCATCGGTATTCCATATGGCATGCTTTCCAGTCGACCTGTTCGCCAATCATACAAACGTGCTACACACGATGAACAACCCATTTTAGGCACCCAGTCAATATTACGAATCACTGGAATATTGAAGTACTGCTCGTACAATGTTACAATTTCATCAATACTGTTGCTTATGTAGCGAAACGTTGTATGAACAGATTAAAGGAATTGTAAGTTTTCTTAGATAAATTATATATCATTCGAAAGATCTCAGTTTCTTCTTTCCAAATCTAGTAAGAAATTGAAAATCGGATCATTATCAACAAAATTACAGGCTTATAAGTGCGCAAAGGTACAAAAACCGGGTTTTTAACCGTAAATCCGGATTTTGGAGGTGTCAGGGATGTTTCACTATTGGAATCTTGTTTTACTCGACAAGCCCTACAAGAAAAATAATATCCGGTCCCAGGTTTTTTGGACTGTGTAATAAGCTATCGAAATCTTTTTGCTTTGTTTTGCATAAAAAAACCACATGAACTATATTTAAAATATCAACATATTGATATTACGCATATTAAAGTTTTTAAAATAGAAAAGAAAATTCTTTTCCGACACACAATTTGTCACCATTTTCGTTTAAAAACCAAAGACCAAAAATAACTGTTATTACATTTTTATATAATGCATTATAATATAAACAAAGATATTTCATAAAAAATTTATCCAGTATTGCGATCATTTCCTATTTTTTGGATTTACTCATAAAATTCCAGTTATGTTTTTGATTTTAATGTTAAACTAATTTATAAAAGTTGTTGATTGATTTTTTTTGAAACAATCAAGTAATAACTTTTTTTAAATTGCTCCATACATTGATGAAATATGCGGTTAATTTGCATTTAATTCTTAGCGAATCCGAGTTAATAACTAATTGACAATTGCGGAATACTTGAACTGCTGCATTTAGTTGTTCTCGATCTTTTTATTTTAATTTATAATCGTTATTTATCGATATTGTAAAAAATTAAAAAAAAATAATTTTTATTGTTATTGAAAAAATAGAAGTCATGTTTTTGAAAGGCTCTGGTTTGTTTTGAAAATATGTATAAATCATACAGGGCCAGTTAAAAAATATTTATAGAAGAAATAATCGAAACCAAAAACTTTTTGAATAAACATTATAACTGTTACATTCCTGTTTAAAATTATTATTTATTGCAATTAATAGTTAAATTTTTAAACTAAATCATATATTTCGCATATACAAGTGGTTTTTTAGTTAAATTGACGCGAAAAATGTCTTTGTTAACATGTTTTTTTAATTGTGTGTGTTCAGTGGAGACGATTTGCTAAAAATATCGATACTATAGTTATCGAATACCGTGATTCGGCCATTTGATAGGCTACGAATTTTTCTCCGATACAATAGCTCGTTAGATATCGAAAGCGCTGATTAGACTCCAGGATACTGACTATTATCCTGGGGTCTAATCATATTTTTGATATCCTAAATATTCGTTTTAAGACCAAAATATTCCAAAATTACTTAAAATAAGAGGGAAATGTGTGGTAATATTTGTTTATTATTGTTAATTCAATAAAAGTTTAAAATTTTTTCGATAAGAAACATAATATTTTTTTATTTTTATATAGAACACATTATTATCCTTTGGGAAGAATTTCAGTATTTGGGTCTGAAGTTTAAGAAATGTAATTAACATTCAAAAACGATGTGTAAACTCTTATTTTCATAGTAAATATTGAGTCATTGACTCCTTACTTTTAGCAAATAGGAAATATATCGTTTTCACTCTAAATATTTGTATATATCACTTTGAAAACATAAAATTTTAATTCAAATAATCTTAAAACACACAAATTTTCATTAAAAAAAATACTGTTTTGCTAAAAAAAATCCATAAAATTACAATTCTTATTATTGCTGCAAATGCGGGTGGTATTTTATAAAATGTCATAATAGCATGTAGAGTCTCCATATGATTTCACATTGTAAGTAGTATTTTTCCAAAAAAAATTGTATTGGAATCCAATCGGCACGGAAAAATCTTTATACATATATATATTTTGTTTATCACCAATTTTTCTTAAATGCTGAATGTCTCCCCAAATTATAATTATGTGTAAGGGAAGGTGGGGTAATTTGGTTTTTTTTATCTCCATATCTATTTGTTAGTCTTTTGCTAGATTCATTTCAAAGAGGCTTTAGTGGTGTAGGTTTTGAATCCAAAAGGAAACAACTTAATTATGCTTTAGTTGGATTTTTTTTGGCAGTTTTTCAATGAAGAAAAGGTGGCGTAATTCGGGACTATCTGGAGTAAATTGGGACTGCATAAAAAATATACCAAAATTAAAAAAAAAAAATTATAAATGTTGAGCTTAAGAAGAAGAATAAACGTTTTTCTCTAAAAATTATAAACACTTAATTTTTAAATCAGACTAGACTAGTTTCTGCCTTTTTATTGACAGACGTCATCAGTGATTTTCCATTTGAATTGTATTATTATTTTTATATGTGTCTTATAATTGTCAGATAAATTTTTCAACAACCTGCGGCTGTAAGAATCAAACCTGCTCTTTTCTTACATTACAAGCATAACAATACCAATTCATGACCGTTTAGTGATCACACCCAAGTATGGCCTTTTCTGTTATTTTATATTATACTCATAAGAGTCAACACTAACTGTTTGGCCAGAATAGTAATTAATATTCTTGCATACATTAAAGTTGTTATTCCTTTAAGTTATTATTCATTATCATTGAATTAATTCCTTTACTTTTCATAAATCATTAGCTCATTATTGTATTATAATCAATTCCTTTGTTATTCATCACTATTCTCATTATTTACTTGTTGCCAAATTCCTAACTGCAAATTGAAATATTACTTTTGATATTATGTTATAAGAGGCCATTTAAACGAAGAAATTAATTGCAGGCAATTTTTGAATTCTCTTTTAAAGTTGATTCTAAAAATCATGAACATTTAAACGAGGAGTTTTTGCATGCAATTTTTTTGACGTTTATTTTGCCAATCTTCTTTAATTGTTCATTCGTTGAAATTTAATTTATTCGTAAAATAATATAATTTAATAATATATATAATATAAAATAATATAATTTAAAATAATATATAAATAGTTCTTTATTCCACATTATTTATTTTTTATTTTACGAAATATTTTCGATACACAACACTTGAGAAGCCGAATGCGAATAAAGCAAATTAACAAGAATACGAACGATAGCAAAAAGAAATGTCAAAAAATATCTTGAAAAACGAAAATCGTGCAATTTTTGCTACCCCGCTTGCTTCTCTACCCCGTTTGCCTGCAAACAATAATTGCACGCAACGTTGCATGCAAAAATTGCGTCGTTCCTATAAGAAGCATATGGCCTCAAATGGCC
Organism: Delia radicum; assembly: GCA_021234595.1. Taxonomy (NCBI): domain Eukaryota; kingdom Metazoa; phylum Arthropoda; class Insecta; order Diptera; family Anthomyiidae; genus Delia; species Delia radicum. The sequence continues at coordinate 171,365,761 of CM037854.1, read as the reverse complement.
TCTAAGAATTTTCGGTACAGTATAAATTTAGTTGTTGAAGAGAAAAGAAGTTCAAATAAATTCAAGCAAAACAAATTATCGTTCGCGTTTTATTTAAATTGATCACACACTAACAAACACAAATATTCTATTTTTAGATTTTTTGTTTATTTTTCCAATATTCTCCGTCTCTATATAACAACGTTACCAGATTGACGTATGGTTTTTAATTTAATTTCTTATATCTAGTATTTCAAGTCTACAAAGCGTCATTTATGTGACTTAAAAAAAAATTTAATTTTTGATGTGAGCAAGATTATTCAAGTTCAAGATCATTTGTTTTTTGTTAAACAAAAAACCGTGCAATATTTATTTATTACTCAAAAAAGTTTTTGCCCGCTAACTTATAGCAGACTTTATTTAATTTATTAATGTTGAGGTTAAGAAGAAGAATAAACGTTTTTCTCTAAAAATTATAAACACTATTAATTTTAAATCAGACTAGACTAGTTTCTGCCTTTTTATGGACAGGCGTCCTCAGTGATTTTCCAATTAAATTGTATTATTATTTGTGTCTTATAATTTTTAGATTGTCTCTATATGATAAAGTTTACAACAACCTGCGATAAAATATAATCAAACCTAAAATTTTGTAATTTTAAATCCAAGGATTCGTGTCCTTCCCATATATCCTGAAATTAAAAATTGCCACAACGGAGAAAAAAAAAAATTATAACTGAATGAAATTTTGTACAGACATTAGTTTTAATATCTTTAATGCTTCGTCAAAAGTTCGTTCAAATCAGAGCCTACCTCGAAAATGTCATTTTTCAAAAAAGTAAAAATAAGAACAAACAAATTTATTTTCCTTATTTAATTTGGCACACGAATCACTTATAATGGGTTAAATTTTTAACTAAAGTCCAAAAATTGTACCACAAATAAAAAAACTAATTTAAGTTATCAAACATAAATTTTGTTCCTTTATATACATGTAAAACATAGATAATGGTATACCTTCTAAAATCGAAAAATTATTCATACAACTGAAAAAAACATAATTTGAGTTATTAAAGTTAAATTAATACACACTGAAATACTCTTACTGCATATAATATTGACACTAAAAAACATTTACAAAACACGTAGAAGCCATCAGAAGCAGCTGAAATTTGTATATGTTAAAATACATAGCAATAAAATATTGAAAAAATTTAAAAATGATATCGAATGTGTTTTTTTTTTTTTTTTTTTTTTTAATTTACTATAGAAGTTAACTTATGTATTAAAATCCTGACTTTATTAAAGAATTGTCATTTGGCTAACGGTATTTCGCGTATAATTAATATTTGTAAACAATAACAGTGTTGCAATTTGATATACATACCTGGCTTACAATTCTATTACAAATATATCAGCCGTTACCAAAACAGATTCGAATTTCAACTATAACAGACACATGTCAAATTTGAGGTTTTTCCACTAAGGGCCATTATTACAACTTGCCAATAGCTAAAGTTCGGATGTTATCTGACAGATTATTAGTTTTTCGTTATTATAAGTATACTTTAAGCTAAAAGTGACCGATAAGCTAAATGGAAGATATTGTTGCCTTTAACTTTAAACGTAAGGTTTGTGTTTAAAGTTACCACATTTTCTGCTCTATAAAGAAGAAAAAGAAAATATCGAATTTCACAACCGAATTTCACAAACTATTGTTTGCTTGTAAACAAATAAATAAAAAGTACGTTGTCACTACGTATTTTTATAAACCAATTCATAAACCAATAATCGGTTTTTAGTTTGGTGCTGCCACATTATCAAAAATATTAATTATATTTTATTGGGAAGTTGTAATAACGAAAAACATTATAGCTCACTTTATTCCTCATTTTAGCTAAAGTTACTTTTTACTAACATTTACTTTAAAGGCAAGTTGTAATAACGGCCCTTAATCTACCATGTTGCACGAAATCCTTAATGCTATAAACACATAGACCACAGCAGGCTACAGAGCTACACGACTTCAAATACCGTTCACTGCAATCGTCCGTGTGGTCAGCTACTTATTATTTTGGAAACGACATCAACATAGTAAACAGCTGTTTTTTTTACAAATGAATTTTTATTTCTGTAGTGCCAATTACATCCTTTTTTGCTTTATTAAAATAGAACAACATGCATCGTTGTAGACAAGTATATAAAGTTGACTTAAAAATACAATTACTTAATTATAATACACAAGCCGGCTAAAGCCGGGCTTGCCCGGAGTGCACCTACACGCAGAGAAAAAGTATGATTGAAGATGATTGTCATTTAGGATCATAATATTTTTGCTACGAATTGTAGTTACTCTTAAACTATTATAAAACGATGTTTTTTTTCTGCGTGTAGTTCTGCCTAAAAAATTTTATTCATTGTAAGTTTTGTAAATATTTAATGAGTTTTTTTATATAATGACCAACATGTGGAATATTATACAGAATTCATGTGATGTTGATCACAGATCCAGATCCTTGCCTGTAAACTCTAGCTGAAGGAGTTTGAAGCTTCATAACAATGTAGTTTGTGTTTGGATTTTATTTACCTATAATTAATCATTTTAATTCGTTTTTGTTTGTATAAAAACATTTATATTCATGATTAGTAACCTTTGATAACACTGTTCAAGTTTTTTACACGAAATTTCTGGTACTAACGTGAAAACCATATGGTTGTGTTTGGATGAGCCCCCTGACTACTACTCCACCGATGAAAGTGCCAATTTGGCTCATTGGGAAAAATTTATGGGGTTTTTTTTTTTAATTTCGGTCAATTCGTCAATTTTTGACCATTTTCAGCCCATTTAAGTCGCTTTTGCTGTATTCAAAATTGTTTGTGTTATCTTTATACGGCTCACAATTACTATTTCCACCATTAGAACGCACATTTCAACTGAGAAAATCAAAATTTTTAGCCTATTTTCATGATTTTTGCCCATTTTCATCGATTTTCCCCATTTTTTTTGCTGTTTTTATGCGCTTTTTGTAGTTCTTGCGCAAACTTATCGACATAATTCTTACCGTTTTTCCTTTTTACAATATATTATGCAATATTATTGCCATTTCAAGTAACTCAACACACTTTTTAATACAAAAACCATCCTTTTTTACGCTTTTTCGGATGATTTTCGCGTTTTTTATTGATTTAAATAAATTTTTTGTGGTTGAATACATTTTTTCGGTATAAAAATTAATGGAAATGCATGTTTCTCCGTATTAATGTAATTCATTTTAAATTGGCAATTGAAATAGAGAAATAAGCAATGGAATATCATTCGTTATCCTCCAATTCCATTAACAAATTCCAGCAAAGATCTGCCAAAAGTGAATCTAATTTTTTTCCACTATACCAGTGTTCCAACTGTGCTGATACCTGGTGGAAACGTTCCCCATGATCGTCTGATTCAGACGGCAACTGACGCTCGAAGTGATCCTGGTGGTGATGCATGAAATGCACTTTCAACGACATTCGAACACCGATGTTTTCGAAAGATTGCAGCATATCGTCAACAATGGCACGCCAATTGTCCACTCGATGAATGCCGAGAACTTTTTCGATCACTGCTTTCAGGCTATCCCAAGCGATGAGTTCCGCCTCTTGAAGGACATTGTTGAAGTCTTCATCCTTCATCAGTTTGCGAATGTCTGGGCCATTCAACACACCTGAAATAAATATATGATTTTATATAAAAACTTTCAAGAATGCTTCATCTTTGTTTGGAGGAAAAAGAATTCCAAATATTTATTTACCTTCTTTAATTTTCGCTTCACTCAAGCGTGGAAAAATGTACTCCAATCGTCCAAAGGCCAATCTATTTCCACGCACCAGTAACGCTTTGATGAAATTCTTCATTAACCCAAGTTTAATGTGCAATGGTGGCAGCAATACCTTATCCATCGGCACCAACTCCTCGTGGATAACGTTCTGCTGCCCGATTAGACGGTAACCAATCTCGTTTTTGGTACTGTGGTGTATATCGCGAATCCCACGTACACAAGTAGCACATATTTTTAGTGTAACCAGTTTGAAGGCCACAGATAAGTGCAACCACTTTCAAATCAGCGCATATTTTCCAACAATGTTCATGGTATTTCACAGAATCCAAGATTAGTTTCATGGAATCATACGTTTCCTTTGTTTTCACGGCAAGCGCAATTGGCACAGAGTTTTTTGTATTATCGAAATACAGCAGCACAGCCTTGAGACTGCTCTTCGATCCATCGATGAACAACCGTCATTGGTCCGCATTGTACGTGTAATTCATGGCCGACATCAAACCATTGATATCATTACAGTACGTAAATGAATTGTTTTCGTTGCGAGTAAAAAACTGTACAAATTCATGCTGTCGACCACGCGAACCGAACACTTTAACTTCTGGTGACAGGATGTTCACAGCTTTAAGATGTTGAGCAAGAATTATGGTTTTATTTTGTGACAACTTTAGTTGTCTTGACATTATGTTCAAGCGCTGTTGTGTAACTTCAATGTGTTTGCATGGTGGCGTAATATTTGATGGCTGATACAAAGGAAAATTCGATTTTGGCTCCGAAAAAAAAGATGGTGGGATGTATTCTTCGGTTGGACTCGGTTTTCTCGGGATTGGCACTGGCGGAGAATGGGGTTTTAGCTGACGGAACACTTTGGTAAATATATTCCATCGCCTTTCTTCTGTTCATACCCACATTATTTTTACATACGTAGCACATGTTTTTTTCGTGGTCGACTGGCTCTGACCAAATCATCGGTATTCCATATGGCATGCTTTCCCGTCGACCTATTCGCCAATCATACAAACGTGCTACACACGATGAACAACCCATTTTAGGCACCCAGTCAACATTACGAATCATTGGAATATTGAAGTACTGCTCGTACAATGTTACAATTTCATCAATAATTTTTTTCTTAGACGACATAATGGTCCACTTTCCGCACACATAACAGTAATGATTGAATTTTTTCAGTCATTCATCCATTTTTTACCGTAAAAATTAATCACTTCAAACTGGAAACTTCATTTATACTTTTATTACTTTTTCGTCACTTTAAAAAAATCGTACTTTACGCGTTCGGAGACACTTGTTGAATGACAAAAATCGATCAATGAACACCTATAAAAAATAAAAAAAGGATGGCTATATACCTGATTCGTGTGCGTTTGTGTAAAAAAATCATGCAGGTAGCCAACGGAAAAACCCCAAATAATTAAAAAAGTACACTTTCCTTTTTTCCTTTTAATTGTCCACGCACATTACCGAAAAAAGCGTAAAAAATGATGGTTTTTGTATTAAAAAGTGTGTTGAGTTGCTTGAAATGGCAATAATATTGCATAATATATTGTAAAAAGGAAAAACGGTAAGAATTATGTCGATAAGTTTGCGCAAGAACTATAACAAGCGCATAAAACAGCAAAAAAATGGGGAAAATCGATGAAAAATGGGCAAAAATCATGAAAACAGGCTAAACATTTTGATTTTCTCAGTTGAAATGTGCGTTCTAATGGTGGAAATAGTAATTGTGAGCCGTATAAAGATAACGCAAGAAATTTTGAATACAGGAAAAGCGACTTAAATAGGCTTAAATGGGCTGAAAATGGTCAAAAATTGACGAATTGACCGAAATTAAAAAAAAACCCCATAAATTTTTCCCAATGAACCAAATTGGTACTTTCATCGGTGGAGTAGTAGTCAGGGGGCTCATCCAAACACAACCATATGGTTTTCACGTTAGTACCATTTCACAACTTGAACAGTGTAATTAATGAAATTGTGATAAATCCACATTCTATCTATGCTCAATAAAGATGTGTAGACCGACTTGAGTCATTGTACATGCCTTCTTATAATGAGGTAGTATCCCATTTGCAAAATACCCCATGATACGTACACACTATGGTCCGAACCATAGCGGCTTAAGATGTATTTTTATTACTAATTAAAAAATTTCTAAAATTATTTTTACGAACGGTTACCCACCCTTACCGACCGAGAGGACTCATCCCCATGACGTAGTGATACGTACACACTATGGTCCGAACCATAGCGGATTAAGATAATTACTTGGAAAAAATGAAAATAAATTTAAGAAGAGAAACTTAATCGTTTTACAAATTTGTAAATTCTAAGAGAAAATCTTCTGGCTTTCCAACTGTCATGAAGTATCTCGATCGTGAATACCGAGATGATATTGTCATAAGTGACATGTTTGCTGTTTTCTTTGGTTCAACTTATTGTAATGCCCAATATGACACTTTGAATGATTATCCATTTCCAGTTACAGAACATCAATTAATAACTTTTTCTCTTATAACTACTGATGATATTGTTAAAAATTTAAAAGAATTTAAAAACTCAACAACTTGTGGGCCTGATGGTGTTCCCAGTTGCATCTTAATCAACTGTGCAGAGGCTTTGGCGTATCCCTTGAGCATAATGTTTAATATCTCCATTAAAAATGGTTATTTCCCAAAGTTATGGAAGGACGTTTTCTTAATTCCATTATTTAAATCTGGAAATAAGTCAAATGTTATTAATTATAGAGGAATTGCAAAACTCAGCGCGATTCCAAAGCTATTCGAAAAATGTTTAACTGATTCTCTGTGTCATCAAATTTCCTCTATAATATCTCCTCTTCAGCATGGTTTTCGTAAGGGGTGCTCTACAACAACTAATCTATTACAATTAACAACTTTAGTAAATCGTGATTTCCTTAATGGCGAAAAAACGGATGTCATTTACACTGAAGCTTTTGATAAAGTTAACCATAATCTTTTACTCAAAAAACTAAATATGATGGGTTTCGCTGGAAATTGTTTAAGCTGGATAAAGTCATACTTAAAAGACAGAAATCAGAATGTTAATTTTAATAACACAACGTCGAAAAATATTATTGTAACATCTGGAGTTTCTCAAGGTAGCCATCTTGGACCAATCTTATTTTCTCTTTTTATTAACGATTTACCATCGGTAATAAAGTTTTCAAACGTTCTTATGTATGCTGATGACGTTAAAATTTTTCGTGGCTTTAATAAAAATTCCGATCAGATTTATCTACATCAGGATTTAAATAGTTTTTACGAATGGTGCTGCTCTAATTTTATGGAACTAAATTTGAAAAAATGTAAACATATGCGCTTCTCTAGAAGGACAGAATCTTTTGGTCTTTACTCTTTGGGTGGTTTTCAGTTGGAATTAGTAGATAATATTCTAGATTTGGGTATTCTCTTAGACCCAAAATTGGATTTTAAACGGCATATTTTATTGACGATTAATAAAGCTCGTGGCACCTTAGCTTTTATAAAACGATGGGCTAGGGAATTTACAGATTCCAATGTAACAAAACAATTATATACATCGCTCGTGAGACCAATTTTGGAATATGGATCTGTGATTTGGGATCCATTATCCATTGTTCAAATTGGAAAAATTGAATTAGTGCAAAAACAATTTTTGCTGTACTGCTTACGAATCACCTACCCTAATACCATTAATAATCTACCTTCATATACAACCAGACTAAACCTGGTTAAGCTTCCCACTCTGAAAAGTAGAAGGACAATGCTAAACGTTACATTTTTATTAAATTTGATTAATGGTGATATATGCTCCGATTTCCTGTTAGAAAAATTTGTACTTTTGTTAGATTTTTCTTCAAATGTTAATATTATTAAACGCAACATCATTTGATTTTGGATAAGAATTTAATCTTTTAAGGAAAATAAAGCACAATGTATTAGTGTTGGTATCCAAACATTTAGGTAGGTATGGAATGGCATTATCCCCATTTCAAATTTGGGGACTACGAATGAAAATATTTCTGTCTTAACCCTTAAATCCAAATGGGAGCTATGTTTTACATAGTTATAAGATCGTTTTTAAAAAGCATATTGTGTGAATAACTATTACAGTATTTCTGAGTAGACGGACTGCGGCAATGTTTATTATTTTTCTATTCTGTGGTATGTCCAAAGCCGGCTTTGCTAAGTAAAACATTTTTGGAAGGCTGTAAAATAAAAAATTAATATTTTATTCCGTTGTCCAATAAAAATTACATTTTAAACTCTAAGGCAAAGCACAGTGTTATCTGTGATAACAACCTAGTGGGCTTGACCGTTACCATAACTTATGTTCTCATTGATATATGGTCTTACTGAAAAGATAATTTATAAAATATACAATAAAAACATAGGCCTGGGTTCTATATTCCACTACGAAGTGAAAGTGGAATCGTTTTTAATTCCACATTTTCAATTCCGCTGTGTTCTGAAAAACGAGTGAATCGTTTTTTTCACGACGATTTCATTTTCATTTTGTTCTTAGCAACAACATAAAATAATGCGGGAAAAAAACAAATTATCACTTTAAAGTGAATGAAATTGCAATAAAGAAGAGTGCATTTTTTAACAAAAATAAAAATTAAACAAAAAAATACTTATTTTTAAAATAATATAAAATGAGTTTCAGATAGGCGAGGTAGAGAAGATTAAGCATACTTTTCTAAAAATCATAGACTGCGCAGTTTCTGGTAACACAACCTTCATCAGTAATCCTTTTTGACAATACTGTAATTATTTGTTATGGTTTTTATTGTTTGATTGCATCTATATGAAATGTTTATTTTTATTAAATGCAATCCTGACCGTGGCTTGAACCTGCTTTCTTTGCCACATGCACTTCGCACTACAGTTTAGACAGAGGCTCTAACCACTTGATCTAAAGTCAGTTTCGCAATTGTGATTTCCTGGTATTTAATTAAAAAGGAAAAAACAAAGAACGGAAAATCTAAATAGAAAAAGGCTTCGTGAATGTTCAAATCCTTTGGAACTACCAGAAAAATCGTAAGACAATAATTAAAACTGAGTCGCAAGTGTTTAAAATTAATAAAAAAAATAGTTTTATTGCGTATTTTAGATTAAATAAGTATGCATTTATGATGGTTTTAGAAGAATTATCACCAATGGCTAAAAAGACAAGCATTCCAATTATTTTGCAATTGGACACATCACAACGCTATTTCGGACAAGGAATTTACCAACAAATGATCGCAAAAGACTTCGATCTAGCAGTGGAAAGAAGTACAGCGTCAAAAATTTTAACAAATATGTGTAATGTTTTGAAAACTGTCATATGCCCAAAATGGATTAAATTTGAAAGAAGTCGCGAAGAAATTGAGAAATCAAAAAGAGAAATCAAAAAGGGAAATCATCGGTTGCGGTTCCTCATTTTTTATATTTTCAGTACCTTCGTCATTTTTATTTAATTTTTGTAAAATCACGTTTACTACATTGTCGGAACTGGTGCCATCTAAGTTTGACAATTCAGTAGATGAATTTGTGGTTGTTTACCCTTTGCTAGTCGTCCTTGGGTCCTCCACCGGTTGCCGTTACCTCTGCTCTATTTTCGGCCAATTTTTTACGAATGGTAGCCTTCCAATCAGCCCAAGCCTTTTCCCAACCAGTTGCATCCCTTTCTGGAGGTCCTAAGCTGTTTAATGTACTTGCTAAGTCCTTCCACAACTGGTCTTCGACTGTTTTGTCGCCCCTTTAAAAACCTTTGGCCAGACCAGAATTTTTTTCCATGAATGTTAAAAATGGGGCCTCTTGTTATGGATTCATGTGTTTTAACGTAAAAAATTCAACACTTTTCAGTTAAATAAACGTATATTAACAACATATCACATTTACTTACATTGTTTGATTTTTTTTTTACGTTTAATATTCAAAATAATTTTATTTTCTAAAAGGTTTGGTTTTTCACTCAGTTAACTAAAACCGTTTTACAATTACTTTTTTTGTAGTGAAATTGTTTTATAGAACACATCAAATCACTTTAATTCCACTAGAAACAAAATGAAAATGAAATTTTTCTCTTCAAATCACTTATGTGGAATTGGGAACACAAATTGAGCGGAAGTTTCACTTTCACTTCATTTTCGGAATGTAGAACCCATGCGATAGTAAAAATGGTATTCAAAAGGGAACTAGTACCGCCTATTTACGCTGCCTAATCACATACATCTAATCACGATTTTAGGAAAACCAGACTAAACCTCGTTAAGCTTCCCACTCTGAAAAGTAGAAGGACAATGCTAAACGTTACATTTTTATTAAATTTGATTAATGGTGATATATGCTCCGATTTCCTGTTAGAAAAATTTGTACTTTTCGTTCCTCCAAGATCAACACGTAATTATACTCCATTATATACTCCATTTTATCGTCAAATGTATGCTTATGCTGATCCGTTTATAAGAATGTGTAATGATTTTAATAATCTTTATAATTTGTTAGATTTTTCTTCAAATGTTAATATTATTAAACGCAACATCATTTGATTTTGGATAAGAATTTAATCTTTTAAGGAAAATAAAGCACAATGTATTAGTGTTGGTATCCAAACATTTAGGTAGGTATGGAATGGCATTATCCCCATTTCAAATTTGGGGACTACGAATGAAAATATTTCTGTCTTAACCCTTAAATCCAAATGGGAGCTATGTTTTACATAGTTATAAGATCGTATTTAAAAAGCATATTGTGTGAATAACTATTACAGTATTTCTGAGTAGACGGACTGCGGCAATGTTTATTATTTTTCTATTCTGTGGTATGTCCAAAGCCGGCTTTGCTAAGTAAAACATTTTTGGAAGGCTGTAAAATAAAAAATTAATATTTTATTCCGTTGTCCAATAAAAATTACATTTTAAACTCTAAGGCAAAGCAGTGTTATCTGTGATAACAACCTAGTGGGCTTGACCGTTACCATAACTTATGTTCTCATTGATATATGGTCTTACTGAAAAGATAATTTATAAAATATACAATAAAAACATAGGCCTGGGTTCTATATTCCACTACGAAGTGAAAGTGGAATCGTTTTTAATTCCACATTTTCAATTCCGCTGTGTTCTGAAAAACGAGTGAATCGTTTTTTTCACGACGATTTCATTTTCATTTTGTTCTTAGCAACAACATAAAATAATGCGGGAAAAAAACAAATTATCACTTTAAAGTGAATGAAATTGCAATAAAGAAGAGTGCATTTTTTAACAAAAATAAAAATTAAACAAAAAAATACTTATTTTTAAAATAATATAAAATGAGTTTCAGATAGGCGAGGTAGAGAAGATTAAGCATACTTTTCTAAAAATCATAGACTGCGCAGTTTCTGGTAACACAACCTTCATCAGTAATCCTTTTTGACAATACTGTAATTATTTGTTATGGTTTTTATTGTTTGATTGCATCTATATGAAATGTTTATTTTTATTAAATGCAATCCTGACCGTGGCTTGAACCTGCTTTCTTTGCCACATGCACTTCGCACTACACTTTAGACAGAGGCTCTAACCACTTGATCTAAAGTCAGTTTCGCAATTGTGATTTCCTGGTATTTAATTAAAAAGGAAAAACAAAGAACGGAAAATCTAAATAGAAAAAGGCTTCGTGAATGTTCAAATCCTTTGGAACTACCAGAAAAATCGTAAGACAATAATTAAAACTGAGTCGCAAGTGTTTAAAATTAATAAAAAAAATAGTTTTATTGCGTATTTTAGATTAAATAAGTATGCATTTATGATGGTTTTAGAAGAATTATCACCAATGGCTAAAAAGACAAGCATTCCAATTATTTTGCAATTGGACACATCACAACGCTATTTCGGACAAGGAATTTACCAACAAATAATCGCAAAAGACTTCGATCTAGCAGTGGAAAGAAGTACAGCGTCAAAAATTTTAACAAATATGTGTAATGTTTTGAAAACTGTCATATGCCCAAAATGGATTAAATTTGAAAGAAGTCGCGAAGAAATTGAGAAATCAAAAAGAGAAATCAAAAAGGGAAATCATCGGTTGCGGTTCCTCATTTTTTATATTTTCAGTACCTTCGTCATTTTTATTTAATTTTTGTAAAATCACGTTTACTACATTGTCGGAACTGGTGCCATCTAAGTTTGACAATTCAGTAGATGAATTTGTGGTTGTTTACCCTTTGCTAGTCGTCCTTGGGTCCTCCACCGGTTGCCGTTACCTCTGCTCTATTTTCGGCCAATTTTTTATGAATGGTAGCCTTCCAATCAGCCCAAGCCTTTTCCCAACCAGTTGCATCCCTTTCTGGAGGTCCTAAGCTGTTTAATGTACTTGCTAAGTCCTTCCACAACTGGTCTTCAACTGTTTTGTCGCCCCTTTAAAAACCTTTGGCCAGACCAGAATTTTTTTCCATGAATGTTAAAAATGGGGCCTCTTGTTATGGATTCATGTGTTTTAACGTAAAAAATTCAACACTTTTCAGTTAAATAAACGTATATTAACAACATATCACATTTACTTACATTGTTTGATTTTTTTTTTACGTTTAATATTCAAAATAATTTTATTTTCTAAAAGGTTTGGTTTTTCACTCAGTTAACTAAAACCGTTTTACAATTACTTTTTTTTGTAGTGAAATTGTTTTATAGAACACATCAAATCACTTTAATTCCACTAGAAACAAAATGAAAATGAAATTTTTCTTTTCAAATCACTTATGTGGAATTGGGAACACAAATTGAGCGGAAGTTTCACTTTCACTTCATTTTCGGAATGTAGAACCCATGCGATAGTAAAAATGGTATTCAAAAGGGAACTAGTACCGCCTATTTACGCTGCCTAATCATATACATCTAATCACGATTTTAGGAAATTGTTAGTATGTGGCACAAAAAGATAACAAGTCTTTCCCTTATCGTCCTGCTTAAACCCCTTCGGCTAAAAATCTGAAATTTCAAGTGTATTAGCCAAATAAAACTTGATAAAAATGTGGCACAAAAACAAATGTTCGCTTAATCACTCAGCCCGAACCGCTTGATTTTGAAATTCGGCATGTATTTTTTTTTTTTTTATAATTTAACCAATACTCAAGGGATGCTCCCTACTCATGCAGTGCATTGTATTGATCAGGAAAATAAGGTATGGGAAGGAGGAAAGAGGGAGTAGTGTTTGTGGATATTTGATTTAAATTTTTCTAAATTGTAAGTAACAGGGACGACTTCTGCGGGAAGTTTGTTCCACATACGAATCGTTCGACTAAAAAACGAATTTTCTCTGTAATGCGTTGTGCGAAACACAGGACAATCAACTACAAACGGATGTGCTCTACTAGATAAGCGAGTATTACGAATAAAAACTCGGGCTCGTGGAATAAGTTCACTTATCTCAGATGAGCATCTCCCATGGTAATATCGATAGAAAAGTGTCACACAACCCACATTCCGACGATGCTCCAATGAATCAATAGAGTTGAATACACTACTGTCATTGATAAGCTTCACCGCTCTCCCGAAGAGAATTTCCAATAATGGCGTGGTAAAAATTGTAAAAAATATTGAACTCGAAATTTGGTTTAAATTAGACATCCACTAAGGAGGGGTTTTTGTAAACTTTTCAGGGGACGGACAAAAAGGAAGAAGTCTCCTTCTGTTCCAAATTTTTTTTGCAACTCACCAAAAACACTGGGTTTAAATAAGAAAAATTGGGATTAATCACAAAGCTTAAACCGCTGGAGTAGGGAACTTGAAATTTGGCTTGAAGGTTCCCCGTCCGGCACAGATATTATCTAAGAATAAATTTATATGGTCAAATTCCATCAGGTGAGGGGCAAAATCTCCCTTTTAATATTCTGCCAACTAACATTTGGCTACAAATTTACCTTTAAAATATGTGTTTATTTGAACTTCTAATTAAAACTTGTAAAAATGGTGTTAAAGAAGAAAGTGTCCGTCAATAGCCCGGCTCAAATCGTAGGAGCTAGGAACTTGAGATTTTACATGTAGGTACTTTCTTAAGCGTAGACATCAACCAAGAGAGGAGCAAAAATGGACAATCCCATAACCAAAAATGGACAATCCCATAACCAAAACCATTAGGTAGTTATATCGTAGTTCACTTAAGATATATTTTTTGCTTTTCTGATCAAAACTTGTCATAAATAAATATTTAACGGGAAAAAGTGTCCTCTTAATGACATGTACAATTGCTTTATGCTTAAAATTTAAAACATCTTCTCGAAATGGTTAAACAAAATAATTAAAACAGGAAAACATTTTCTTTTTAATGTATTCCGAAATTAAAAACTATTGGTAACGATATATCGGACATTTAAGCTAGTCGAGTAAAAATAAAAATTAATTAAAATTATGCCCAGTAAAATATAGACAAATTTTTCAAAAGAACATTGTGTGAATATTAAAGTTTTTCTGCGTAGCCGGCCTGCGGCCGGACTTAGGGGTTTTTTACTCTGTGGTATGTCCGAAGCAGGCTTCGCGGAGTAAAAAATTTCTGCAAATCTGTAAAATAAAATAGGTAATACTTTATTGTATTGTCCAATAAGAATTACATTTTGAACTTTAACGCAAAAAAACGTCTTATCTACGCTAACAACCTTGTGGGCATTGTCCGCTAGTATAAAATATGTGTTCCTTAATGTACAGATTAATGAACTACTTTTTGAAATAAAAACATAGTTAAAGTGTGGTTCAAATGTTAATAAGTGCCGCCTAATGTCCCAGTTTTAACCGCATGGGCTTGGAACTTCAAAATTGGTATGAAGGTTCCGTCTCCGGTGTAGACACAATTCTCGGAAACATGATTTTTGGAAATAATTAAAAGGTTACACAAAAAAAATAAAAAGTGTTTTGCTTAACGTTCTGCTTAAACATCTTCGCTAGAAATCTGAAATTTCAAATACATAAAGAGAATACATTCCGTCGTAGTAACCGTATTTGGGGAATAGCAATCGAATAGTTATCACCAAATTTCTGTTGAAGCAATCGAAATTTTATTGTCGTGTCAGAATGACTGTAACTTCAACAGAAAGATTTTCATCATACACAGAAAAACTTATGGGCCAAAAATATCTAATTAATCGATTGTTTGAATATCAATGGCAATTTAAACAATTCTTTTAATTGATTCAATTAATAAATTTATTGAATTTTCTAATATATCCATACAGTGTTGACAACATTTAAACAAAATTTTTAAAAAATTGGCAAACTATTTTTTTTATTTTATTTACATTAAATAATCAAACAAAGGTTTAATTATATCAAAAAAAAGAAAATACGAGTTTTCAATTAAAACTACCATTGTTTTCTTCACAAGTTTCAATTAAAGCTTTAATCAATTTAACTAACCTTTTTAATTGAGGTTGTAAAGAAAAGCAATAACTCTTTTAATTGATATTATTATTATTTTAATTGAAAGAGTTTTAATAAACTGTCTGCAATTTTTTTTAGTTAATACTATCATTTCAGTGGTAGGTGCAAAATCAATTAAAATATTAATTGATTCAATAAAATTTTTAATTGAAACCCGTTTTTAGTTTTTTCTGTGTAATCTAATGATCCAGTTGTCGCGATCGAATCTTTTGCTTGTGTTAAAAATTATTCGATTGAAGCAACGGATTGAACTAACTACAACGGTAGCCACGACCGAGTATGTTTTCTGGGTGTAGAGTATGGACTAATGAACTTTTTTGAATTTTAAACAAAAACTTAATAAAAATGTGGTATAAAGAAAAAAGTGACTCCTTAATCACCCAGTCGAAGCGGCTGAAGCTACACTCAAAAAAAAAAGTTTGTAAAGTCAGCAAAAAATTTTGCTGAGTCAGCAAAATTTTAGTCAGGAGGATGCTTGCAAAAAAGTTGCTAATGTCAGCAAAATCTTTTGCTGAAAATCAGCGAGCTGATTTTTAGCAACAAAATTTGTAGATTCAGCAAAAGTTTTGCTAACACTTAGTAGATTAGAAATACAAAAGCCTTGCTAAAAATTAATAAATTTTTTGCTGAATTTTAGTAGACTGAAAAAAACGCAAAAAATTTGTAGAAAAATTGTAATTTAGTTAATTTATTTGCTGAAAATCATAAAACATATTTTTGTGATTCTTTTTAAAATAATTTACAATAATTGCGAAATATAAAAATTTTCATTTTCCCACATTGACCACATGAATTAATTTAATATCTGAAAATATATAGAAATAAATATATATAACATAACAAAAATTGTCTTTCCATTACTTACATCAGTGGTTGTCTAAATGATGCTATCGTTTAAATGATGCTATCGCAACTGCCGAAGATAATTATAGAAACGAAATGAAAAAATAAACAAAAACAAACGAAACGAAAAAAACAACCCTTTCTGCAATAAGAAAAAGGAACCATAAAAAAATCTACCTAAGATGTGTGTCTTTGTCTTTCACTTTACTCTGTCTGCATTTCTGTATATGTTTGTTTGCAATTTGACCACACATATAAACATTTAGTTTAAATAAATAAATATTTTATTTTGTCTTTTATTTAATTAATAGACAATTATTTTCACAAGCCGGTGACAACGCAAAATTTAAGATATTTTAATCCTCAATTTTGTTTTATGTATGAAAAACAGATACAAAAGTCTTCCATGGTTGATTTTTTTATATGTCTTATTAGAGTTGTACTTTTTAGTATCATTTTCCTCTTCTCTACTACATCTTGACATGCCGGGACAGCTACTTCATTCTGCGTATATCTTTCAATCTGGTTGTCGTCCACACTATTAATGTGCTTATCAGCACAATTTTTTTTTAGCAAAATTAATTAGTAAAACATAAGTATATTAGTAAAGCATTAGTATAAAACAGTTAAGTGCTGAATAAGTAAAACAAAAATTTTAGCTGAAAACACGATTTTAGCAAAAAATTTTGCTAAAAAATAGTATACCTGATTTACAAGACGTTTTACTAACTTTTCTACTAACTTATTTTTTTGGGTGTAGGAACATAAAATTGGGCATGTAGGTTCCTCCTCCATCGTAGACGATTTTTGTAAATTGTTACGATAAAAAATATCCATCTTATCTTTCTGCTTAAACCTCTTCTGCTATAAATCTGTAATTTCAAATTGAGTAATGGCTAATGCACTTAAAATATACTTTTGGAATTCCCAATAAAAACTCAATAAAAATGTGGTACAAAGAAAAAAATGTCCTCTTAATCACCATGACCAAACCGCTGCAGCTAGGAACTTGAAATTTGGCATGTAGGTTCATCCCATCGCATATACATCCACTAAGATGGGATTTTTGGAAATATTGACGGGGAAAAGTATCCTTTTGTCCAAAACACTTCAGGTAATTCACTGAAGGAAAACTTTTTGGAATTTATCATAAAACCATAGAGCAATTCCATATGAAAGCGATCACCTTTTGGACGACCCCTCTCCGATTTTAAAATAAATAGTCTCAATCGATTGCCCAGCAAAAAATAATGTACCTACATATTTTTTTTTTTTTTATAGTGTCTGGTTTAGTGGTGGTGGGCACCACTGTCATGTGACAGAATTGAAGAATTCTTCATAAGGGACCTCATTGAAAGTTGTTTAAAAAAAAAACTACTAAAGCGATCGCAACGAGTGAATCAGGCTTTAATTGAAAAATAAAATTTTCCTAATTTTTCTCAGAAATTTACCTTTTTTCCCATGAAAATTAAATTTTCCCATGAAAATTTTCCGATTTTCCACAGAAGCTCCTAAATTTTCCGGCTAATTTTATTTTTTTTGGATTCCTCATAATTTTTGCTTTAAGAATCAGCAATAAAAAAATGGGCCCCGACTCCTTGTTTGGACAGGAGAAGAGCATTTAAGAGACCACCTTGTTCTCATTGTTTTTAAACAACTTTCAATGAGGTCCCTTATGAAGAATTCTTCAATTTTGTCACATGACAGTGGTGCACACCACCACTAAACCAGTCACTATAGAGCAATTCCAAAAAGTACTACAGCGATCGCAACGAGTGATAGTTCGTTGGAAAGGTATTGAATCAGGCTTTAATAGAAAAATAAAATTTTCCTTGTATGCTTCAACTGCAGTAAAATTATTTACTCTTTTAAACAAATGAACACAAAAGCATGAAATTGGGAACATGTAAAAAATATTTGGTCCTGGGCAACCAATGAACACAAAAGCACGAAATTTTGGAACCTGTAAACAAAATTTGGTCCTAGACGATTTATATCTCCCGATCCGAAATTTATTTTTTAAATTTTTTCACTTTTAAATCGAGTTGACTATTTTTGAACCAATTTTTTATTTAAAAACTGACTTAAGCATAGATTTAAGTTACCCTTTTTTAACAAAATAGTAAAAATTCCCAGTGGTTTAACCATTTTTGAGTGTTATTTTTCAAAATTATTTTCTAGAATTTATTTGTTAAAATTTATTGTTAAAATATGATATTAAATGGCGCCATCAGCTTATCTGAAGTTTTCAAGACGGCGATATTTTTTTATTATGACCCATAGCTTGAAAACTGAGAAAGTTAAAGCAAAATGGACGGAAATTTGTATTACTCCTAGCTTCACCATACGCCAGTGCTAATGACATCCCTATCCGAAATTGGACCTTGGTGGGGACCATTACCTCGTAATTTTTTCTAAAAGTATTCTTTTTTATAAAACTGACAAAATTTTCGTTTCTTCGGAGTATCCACAAATGTTCTAAATAAATATGAACTAGGTCTGGGAAAGCTTCCGCGACCCTTAACCTCCTACAAAGAGCCCAAAACTAAAATGCAATGACGCAAATGAAAGACCAAATTTTATTATTATATTTCATATCAATGTAGCATTGTTTTTAGCTTGAATAAAAATTGTGTGTAAATTAGAAGTAGAAATAAGACTGCAAATGTACTTATTTTGTACTTTAATTAAGAATTGTAAAAATTAACAAAAAATACTTTTTCTGAGCCAAAAAAACAGGAATACATTTTATTAAACGTAATAAACTCCAAAACGTCAGTGAAGTTGTATGTGGTTTTAAATCTGAATAGCATTTTCCTTAACCTGTTTTTCGAAAAGTATAATTTTTCTTTTCTTTTCAATTTAGATTAAAATCACTTTACGAAAAATAAGGTTTGAGAACAATGCTAATGAAAATTAAAAAATACATACAATGTCAATGAAGTTTTTGAGTTCAACTGACTATTATTTTGGAACTACTTGAAATATTGAAATTTAAATATAATATTTTTGTGAAAAAATGGTATCAATTTATGCAAAAACTTTTTCGATGTCTTAAAGGCAAACATTTAATTATTTTAGGGGTTGTTGTTAACATTCTATCCTCTTCATCTCCGAATTCCTAATTAGCCCTTCTCAGTGCTCATGTTTCTATAACTACATATAAAATTTAATATTTCGACGATCAAGTAATCGATCAGACTGTAGAATGCATTTTATACCCCTTTGTTTCCCCGATCTTATACAATTTTTCAAAAACCACATTTTTAACCCATTCCTGCCTAATGGGTATTTAAATACCCAAGAAAATGTTGACATTAAAAAAATTTTAGAGCGGACCAGGTGAGAGATATCACGGTAATTTTTTTTATATAACAAAGAAGAAAGATGGGCCTTAAATAAAAAAAATGTAACCGAATATTATTTTGGGGCTTACCTTTATATTTTAACAGGTCAAAATAGCGATTTTTTCACTGTCGGAAAATGGAGAGGAAAAGTGCCTCCAAACATAGAAAAATGGCAATTACGAAAAACGTGTACCCTTACCGGATAGCTATTGGTATCCTCTATTTAATAGAGAAAGCCGAACAGAAATAAGTTTACACACCTGGCCGTGAGTTCAGTTCTAACGAAATTGGGTATTTAAATACCCAACAGTCCATGGTGTGTACTAAAAATAAAAATTTTTTGCAATAAGGAAATATTTATTTTATTTTGAATAAAACACACATTTAAATCAATAAGTTTGTGTTTTTATTTAGAAAACGTGATATTTGTTAAAAATAAATTATTTAGCTTTAGCAATTTTCTTCTCATCTGGCTCAACACCAATGTGGTAATCCAGGAAGCAGGGAGCAGAATGCAAGTTCACCTGGCACTTCAAGCAACCATATTAAGTTTTGCCACCACATTGAGATCAACGATGACGAGAATTGAGTTTTCCTATGAAGTGATCCATACGGTCGTAACACATTACCTGTTGTGCCCCGGAAGCGGGCGTTCTACCCTTACGACGACAATTTGACTTTATCATAATCGATTCGCACACCTCTACTCGAAATTCGTATTGAGACATGGGTGTTTTCTTTTCGTACTTGCGACAAAAACAATGAAGTTTCCATGCATTTACCATAGCCGCATCAAACGCATTTGTGATTAATGGCCAGTACCACTTTTTTCCCCGAATCCGAATTCGGTAATTGTTCAAAAAGGTCCACGCCTCCCATGAAATTATTGTATTGGTTGACCAAATGCGGTTGTTCAATCGTTGCTTTCGATCGTACTGTTTGGCACGGACCATTGGTGCATGGCACGTGAAATTGGACAGTAAGGTCACGAAATTAAAAGATAAGATGTTAAGTCAAAAATGAACCAATAATCTATATAACTTACCGCATTATCTTTCCAACGCACAGCAAGAATAGAATTGTTTTTATCGAAACAAAATTCAGAAGACCCGCGAGGCTTCTTTTTCATTTCTTTGAAGTTTATTAATTGAGCATGATTGGTCCGATTATCACGGACAGTTCCCAAAGCAAAAAATCCATCGTTCGACAAACGAGTCATTAGTTTGTGAATTGTAAAAAAATTATCAAAAGTAACCGTGTGCTTATCGCGGGACTCCAGATGGGACAGAAGAGAAAGGACAACTCTTTCTCCCAACCCAAAACCTGAGTCCGTCTTTTCCGATGCACCAGCATATGGAATGAGCTGATACAATTAGCCTTCCGCCGAAGCCAGACACCAATACTTGTACCCGAAACGAATGGGCTTGCATTTAATGAACATTTTACAAGAATGACGACCGTAGTATGCAATCATTTGCTCATCGATCGGAAGGTTGTGAGAGAATACACCAAATTGTAGGAATTTTTTTTTTCATTAAATCATTCAATGGTGCGACTTTTGCAAATTTATTTTTCGTGTCCAATGCTAAGTTGTCGCAAACGTGAAAAAACTGGGGGGTTATTACGTAATTCGATTCGAAAAGTAAAACCTTTCGAAACGAATTTCCGTTTCGAAAGTAAAATTGTATTATCTAATTCGTTCGAATGTTTCACAGAGTTGTATTTGTGTAAAAAATTGTAAATACAAGTGATGCCAAATTTTTATCGGTTAATACATAACTTGGCAGCATGTCTTATAATGTCAAAGTTGTCAGCATTGTGCTTAAATGTCAAAATTTGAAAACAAATATTTAAAGAAAACTTTATTAAAGAAAATATTTATTTAAAAAGTCGAAGCTTAAATGAATTGTGTTTTATTGTGGACAGAAGATAGTGATGAAAAAAATGATTCTATTCCGGAAAGAGTTCAAAGGAAACTTATAAGAGATTCGTCAGATATAATGAATCTTAATGAGACAAAGTAAGAAAAATTTAAAATTTTACCTTTAAGATTAAATATATTCCTAACAATATCTTTTTAGTTTCATAAAAAACTTTAGGCTTAGTAAAAATGCTTTTACCAATGTCTTGAGTTGTGTAAAAGATGAATTTAAACCAGCAGAAAGGTCAACTGCCATCTCACCTATATTAAAATTAGCTGCCACACTTAAATTTTTGGCGCAAGGTGGATATTAGCATCAAATTGGCCAAGACCGCCTATTAGGATTTTCTCAAGCATCAATTTCTGCGTGTTTGTCTGAGGTTTGCGATGTTATTGAAAGAGTTCTTTGTCCCAAACATATTGTATTTGAAATGACAGAGGATAGGAAAAGAGAAGCTAAGAGATACTTTTTTGAAAAATGTGGAATACCTGGAGTAATTGGAGCAGTAGATGGTACGCATATTCAATTAATCAGACCTATAAGGGATGAGCAATTATATTTCAAAGGGAACAAAATTTACTCGGCCCACCTCCAGTCCCTGAAATACTATTTCGGTTTTCCCGGCATTTTACCTTTATGTGGTGTTTATAATCTGGCCACACCTATAAACATATGTAAATTTGAATAATACCAATCTATAAACCGACAATTGATAAATTGAAAACGTACTTTTTTAAATTTCGTAATATCATGAGTCGGAGGGCCAGCTGCATCCAAATCCAAAGACAATATTGTAAACAAATCCTTGGACTTGCTTCTAGCATTCGCTACATTTAGGTGACCTTTAGCAAAATCCACTCCTTCAAAGATTCAACATCGTGAAAAAAAACAATGTTTAGTGTAAAAACATAAAACATTTGATGTTTTTTATTTTTACTTATTTATTTAACACTTTTTCTTATATTTTGTATAACAATACTTACATTTTAAATTTATTTTCTTTTTTCGACAACAAATTAGCTCTCGAATAAAATACGAATGTTTTAACGTTTGTGAAGTTCGCTTTCGTATTACATAGTTGCATTTACGAAAGGGTAATTTTTGTTTTCGAAAGGGGGATAAAAAACGGCCGGTTCGAAAAAAAGTTTCCGTGCGTTCGTAAATACATTTTCGAAAATCGTACTACAAAATACAATTCATACGAATTTACACATTTTTTCTTTCGAATCGAATTACATAATAACCCCCCTGTTTGATTCGTTTGAATCTGTCTCTCGAAATACATTTTTTTATAAGTGCCCATACCAAAGATTCTCGATTTGACCAATAACTATGTATTTGTGGCAAGGTGTGGTAACCAGTGATATACAATACGCCCAAAAACGTTTTCATTTCACTACTTGATGTAATAAATGATGGGCAATTGTTGGTTACAGCATATTGGTTGGTGGAAGTGACCAAGAGGTTCAAGACCTCCTCATCAATGAATTTTTCCCAAATCTGCACTGGATTCAAAACTGCAATTTGTTCATACAACGCTTTGTATGAAGTTGCCGTATCATCAAATGGAATTTTATCGAATTGATAATTTTGCGACCGAGACCATCTTGGTTTCATTTCTTGATCAATTCTGGGTCGCTTCGGTGCATTTCTTGATTTCAGAGTTGATTTACGACCACGGCCACTAGATGTTGAGGCCACCGGCGCATCATTTTCTTCTTCAATTTCGGGTTCATTTACGTTATCCATGTCATTATCACCAACCGATGGCATGTGCTCATTACTGTCATCGTAAACACATTCAATTTCAAACTGTCCGGCAATCTCCCGAGGCAACTCTTGTTCATCGCGCAACAATTGAACATTGTCGTCCAATTACTCATTATCACTAAGATCAACGGTGTCTGCGTGTTCTACAAAATTCTCTCCTCCATCACTATCTTCATCAGACCAACTATCAAAAATAGCTTGCATTTCGATAGCAGTCAGAACTTTCTGTCGACGAATCATTTTAAATCCAAATATTCCGTTTTAGATAACGACAATCTGAAAATGGATGAATATATTCATAATTAAACGATGAAAATATTTGTCAAATATAATATAAAAAATTATTGTACTTACAACTGTTTATAGGCAGCAAGCTTATAACTTTTTTCTATTTTATTACACCTTCATGTGGGATGATAATGCATAAAAATGACACTAAGCGAATGAAAACAGTATACAAAATGTCATAACAATAGCATGTTGATTTTTGGCAGAGATGGCAAACTGAAAGTAAAACTATTACACCAATGCATGTTGGGTATTTAAATACCCATGTCATATCTCAGGTGTGTGTACAGGTAAAAATTTTTTTTTGTTCCTATCAACTTCTGTATTCTCCTGGACACATATATCCAAATTTGATTAAGATCGTACGAGCCGATCTATGAGCAGGCATCAATGGGTTAATAATCTGACCATTTTGAAAATAATTCACGTTTTAAGTTTCAGATTTAGCATAACATTTTGATTAAGATGAGCACTTTTTAAACATTTTAAAGCCCGGTAATACTACATTTTCAGTGGAAAATTCAATAAGTGCATTTTCATCGTATTAGCCCACATCACAGAAAACCTATATATCTACTTTTTAGCCAATGGTCGTAAAATGGGACTCTTTACTCGTTTCTACGTCTTCCAGTAATATATTAAAGATCCCCTTTTAGTGGAGGTCTCCATTTGGGCCATGTATTAGTAAGTACTTTTTTGTTTGAAGAACTTTTTGGAAATAACCCATCGTGCCATGATCATAAAAATTAATATAACATGAAAATTGTTATATGTATTCTTCAAATTTTTACAAACTTACAGTTTTTAGATTTTTTGAAAATTTGTTATCAAAAAAATTAAAATTTGTTTTTAGAATAGTAGGTAGTTTTTTTGAAAAAAGCATTATTTTTTTGTTGGAAAAATCTGTTTTTTTAAGGAAAATTTGCTTTTTGGAAAAAGTCCTTTTTTAAATAATACTTTGTTTTAAAAAAGGTACTTTTTTTAAAAAAGGACTTTTTTCGGAAAAACACAACTTTTATTTGAAAAAGTAGTTTTTTTTTGTCAAAAGTACTTTTTTTGGTAAAAGCATTTTTTTTTTTTTTGTGAAAAAAGTCTTTTCTGGTGAAAGAATTTTTTTGCGGGAAAAGTACAAAAAGTATTTTTGTGTGGAAAAAGTATTTTTTTGAAAAAGTACTTTTTTTGGGAAAACGATATTTTTTTGGAAAAAGATATTTATTTTCTAAATACTTTTTGGCCATCTTCGTTGGAATATTAAAAAATTCCGTCTTATTCGAATTCTCCTTTCCAGGAGGAAACTGTATACCAATTGTTCGGTTATTTGGCCCAGTTTCCCACTACTGTTACTTAAAAAAAAAAAATCCATATTGTGAAAAAAACTTTTTTTTAAACCCGTTATTCTTTTGAAAAGTACCATTACTTATAAAAAAACGTTACTTTTTGAAAAAAAACTACTTTAAAAAAAAAACGTTCCTTTTTTAAAAAAAAGTTTCTTTTTGTTTTAAACCCCGTTCTTTTTTTGAAAAGTACAGTTCCTAAAAAAATAAATAAAACGCATTATATTTTTTTAAAAACCGCTATTATTTGTAAATTTCAATTTCCCAGGTCCAGGGGTCTAGGCTGGACGATGTTGAGTCAGTCACTCACAATACTTCTTTATATATATAAATTATTTATATACATACATTAATATGAAAAAAAAAATATACCCGAAATATTTTAACCTCTATTTGTAGTCTAAGATTTTAACACGATAAGTGTAAAAAACCACTAAAATAAAGTTTTAACGGAAAAAAGTGTAGAAAATTAGAACGTAGTTTTAACAAAATTATATTTGTAGAAAATTTTGTAGAATTCTGGTTAAACGAATTACAGGACGTAAAGGTTGTTCGTTAAATCGAGATATTCGTTAAACAACAAAACTAATAAAAAACAAAACTATGCAATTATTATTTATATTTTTTTAAATTTATATATTTTTTATTTTCGTTCGACTTGTTCGTTAGTGTGAAAAGTTTGACATTCGTTGAACCAGGAATTTTTTTCATGAAGTGTTGTTTTTTAATTTTTTTTTTTAATTTTAAATACAAAAAAAAATTGGAATAAATCACTTCAAAAATTTTAAATTTTTTTGGAAAAAGTAATTTTTTGAAACTGTAATTTAATTTTTGAAAAAATGTATTTTTTCGGTATTTTTTTGAAGATGGTACTTTTTTGGAAAAAGCTAATTTTTTTTGGTACTTTTTTTTGGAAAAGCTAAAAAATTTTCGCAAACTTTTTTTTTTTTTTGGAAAATGTACTTTTTTTGGAAAAAGTACTGTTTTGAAATTGGTACTTTTTTAGAACAATTATATTTTTTTGGTACTTTTTTTGGAAGACACTTTTTGTTTTTTTTTTGTGGAAGAAGGTGGGAAATGGAAATTTTTTTAGGAAAAAGTATTTTTTGCGGAAAAATTACTGTTTTTAGTATTTTTTATTGAAAAAGTACTTTTTGAAATTGGTAATTTTTTAAAAAAATTAATTTATTTTCGTGAAAGGTATAGTAGAGAAGAATGAGTATATTTTCTAAAAATCATAACTACATTGCAAATTTTTCAATTTTTTCTGAATCAGACTGCGCAGTTTCTGGTATTGAACCTTCGTTGAATAATGTAATATTTGTTATGTTTTTATTTGTTCGATTGCGTCTATATGAAATTTTCTGTGCAATCACTTACCGTGGTATAGATAAACTGATTTCTAATGCCACATACACTCGCACTACACGTTAGACAGAGCGCTTTAGCCCTCTGAGCTATCGTCAGGTCGAGTTTTGTTGTGATTAAAACTAGTTTAATTCAATACACGGTGTTTTTGTTCTTGCAAAAATAATCTCAGAAGTACAACTCCAACAACACAACAGTTCTATTTTTAGAAACTTACCTCACTCACGATAATTCATATGGGAAAACAGTGGTCGCATTGTTTGGAAATTGCATCTTATTTTGGAATAGGTGTTTTTTTGGGGAAGAAGCTCTTTTTTGAAATTGGTACTCATACTGTTTTCCAATAATTTTTAGAAAAAATAAATTTTTCTTTTAATTTTTTTTGAAAAAGGAACATTTTCGGTACCTCTTTTTTTGGAAAAAGAAACTTTTTTGGTACTTTATTTTGGAAATTGGTACTTTTGTATAAAAATAAATTTTTTTTGTACTTTTTTTTTTTGGTAAAAAGTTTAATTTTTGGGTATTTTTTTTCTTTTTGAAAAGGGAACTTTTTTGTTACTTTTTGGGAAAAGGTACTTTTTTTGGAAAAGATACTTATTTTTTGGAAAAAGGTACTTATTTAGGGGAAAAGTACTATTTTAAAATTGGTACGTTTTTAGATAAAGAACATTTTTTTGGTACTTTTTTACAACAGTTTTTGGTACTTTTTCTGAAAAGGATACATTTTTTTGGTACTTTTTTTGGAAGAGGGTATTTTTTCGGCAATTATTTTATTTGAAAATTTCGGTACTTTTGTTTTGGAAAGGGAAATTTTTGAAAATGGTACTTTTTCATAAATAAATTAAATTTTTTTGGTACTTTTTTGTCAATAGTTTTGGTACTATTTTGATAAAAAATAAAATTTTTTGGTACTTTTATTTGAAAATGAACTTTTTCGGTACTTTTTCTCTTGGAAAATGTACTCTTTTCTGAAAAGGATAACATTTTCGGTACTTTTTTTGGAAAAGGGACTATTTTCGGTAATTATTTTTTTTGGAAAATTTTGGTACTTTTTTTTTGGAAGTTACATTTTTGAAATTTTTACTTTTTTATAAAAGTTAATTTTTTTGGTACTTTTTTGCCAATAGTTTTGGTACTTTTTTTTTGAAAATTAACGTTTTCGGTACTTTATCTCTTGAAAAATGTACTTTTTTTGAAGCAGGTACTTTTTTGAAAAAAGGAACTTATTTAGAGAAAAAGTACTATTTTGAAATTAGTATTTTTTACAAAAAGAAAATTTTTTTGGTACTTTTTTACAATAGTTTTTTGTACTTTTTTCTGAAAAGGGTACATTTTTTGGTACTTTTTTTGGAATAGGCTTTTTTCGGTAATTTTTTTTTTTGAAAATTTCGGTACTTTGTTTTTGGAAAGGGACATTTCTGAAATTGATACATTTTTAGAAAATTAAATTTTTTTGGTACTATTATTTTGGATAAGGGACTTTTTTCGGTAATTATTTTTTTTTTTTTTTGAAAATTTCGGTACTTTTTTTTGAAAAGGGACATTTTTGAAATTAGTATTTTCTTTAGAATACTTTTTTTGCCAATAGATATGGTACTGTTTTTTTGGTAAAAAGAAAAATTTTTTGGTACTTTTGTTTTTGAAAATGAACATTTTCGGTACTTTTTCTCTTGGAAAATGTATTTTTTTTTTGGTACTTTTTTCTGAAAAGGGTACATTTTTTGGTACTTTCTTTGGGAAAGGGACTTTTTTTGGTAATTATTTTCTTTGAAAATTTCGGTACTTTTTTTTGGAAAGGGACATTTTTGAAATTGGTAATATTTTAGAAAATTTATTTTTTTTGGTACTTTTTTGTCAATAGTTTTGGTACTTTTTTTTGGTAAAAATAAAAATTTTTCGGTACTCTTTTTTTTGAAAATGAACGTTTTCGGTACTTTTTCTCTTTGAAAAAGTACTTTTTTTCCAATGCTTTTCGAAACTTTTTTTTGAAGAAGGTATTTTTTTGGGACTGCGTTTTCGGTACTTTTTTGTTGGAAAAAGATACTTTTTTTGGAAAAATGGACACTATTTTCCGTAAAAGGAGGAGTTTTCCACTTTTTGGCCTTCTCCGTAGGAATATCCAAAAATCGCTTTTTAGTGTAGGTCTACGTCGGAGGAGGAACATATGTACCAAATTTCAAGTTCCTAGGTCCAGAGGTCTTGGCTTAGAAAAATGGACATTATTTTTCGAAAAAGGAGCTTTTCCGCTTTTTGGTCTTGTCCGTTGGAATATCAAAAAATCGCTTCTTAGTGGAGGTCTAAGTCGGAGGAGGAACATATGTACCAAATTTCAAGTTCCTAGGTCCAGAGGTCTTGGATGGGCGATGTTGAATCACT
Source organism: Delia radicum (assembly GCA_021234595.1). Taxonomy (NCBI): domain Eukaryota; kingdom Metazoa; phylum Arthropoda; class Insecta; order Diptera; family Anthomyiidae; genus Delia; species Delia radicum. The sequence continues at coordinate 171,337,294 of CM037854.1, read as the reverse complement.
CAGCCCTCAGTCACTAAGTCACTCAGTCACGCCACTCTAGTTATAGATTATTATAACGTACAAATTAATGTATCTAACCCCTCTTGAATATTAATGCAATTATAGCATTTAATGTTGCGACGTTTTTTGTATTTAACAATATAAAATATTTTTAAGCACTAATTTGTTACATATTTTGTTTTATTGTCAACACTATTTTTGTTTTGTAGACAACAAAAATAGAAATTATTATAACAGGCATACCTAAACAAGAGCGGAAAGCGGAACGTTTTTTATCGCCTAGCGTTAACGCTGAAATGTCATCCCTAAACCAGAGCGGCAACGCTACGTCAAATCGATAAAAACAGGGTTATCAAAATGAAAAATATAACAACCCTGATTATTTTAACAACAAAACACATTACAATATTGGTGTTTCTGATTTATGTTTTGTATAATAACAAATATATATAAATAATAATGTAATATATTGGTTGAACCATCTCAACTCAACTTAAAATATGGCTGTTTTTTACATCACTGTTTCCAAATTTTGGCAGGAATAAAGTGTATCAGAGAACTAAGAAAAATCCAAAATTAAAGTTCGCTGACGCTTCTGGATCCGGAAATATGAGGTCTTGAATATCGGAAAAAGCTATAAAAATGTACAAAGTTGTACTTACTTAATTATCATTTTCTTGAAAAGTATTATAGTTACGCAACTCATCAATGTCGCATTTGAAAGGTTATTAAATTACCTTTAAAAGGAAAATAAAAATACTGTGCTGCGAAACATTTTAAACGTCAAACTAATTTGTTATCAACATTTATATTTTTTGTTATACTGTTGCCAATTTGTGTAATTTTAAGCTCAGTTTTTCAACTTATCATTGGTAACAACACCCTTGATTGCCGGATCTTAAAATAAAGCTTTGATTAAAGCTTATATATAATATTAAAGCTTGCTTATCTGGGACAACAACCTTAACCGTTTCACCTCTGTTAAATTCAAATAAATATCTTAATCACACCTAACCCTCGATTTACACAATTATCAATTTATTTTCAAAGAACTATGCCTAACACAATAATTTCCAACACAGGTAACTCATCTAAAAGAGTAGAAGGTCATATATCTGGTGCGAATTTAAATACAATGCATACAAATTCACCCAGAACCTCTTACGTTGATTCCTCTAATCGTGTGAGTGTCTTACAACTTATCGATAATAGATTTGATGATATGAAGTTGTTTATGGAGGAAACAAAAAAGGATTACCTAATCGAACTAAGGGATCTCATCGATGAGAGGTAAAGTGTACTCTTAGATAAAATTAATAAAATAACCGATGAATTAAAACAAGAAGCATCGTTTTTAAATGAGAGAGTTGATAAGCTCGAATCAGTAGCTGATGAACTTCTGGAAATGAAATCACAGATTCAAGAACTCAAGCTACAATCTTTGAGGCAGGAAAATATGATGGTAGCGTGTGATCTGCGAATTAACAATATTCCGCTACATAGATCGGAAAATCTATATAATATATTTGATTCAATATGTCATCTAATCAATATAAAAACTCCACAAATAAAATCAATATACCGTCTAATAAACAGGAATAATTTGAAAAAGAATAATTCATCTGAAGCACCAATAATTGTGAACTTAATGTCCCCTTACGACAAAAACTCTGTTCTGAAATCTATCGCCGCTTACAAAAAGAATTTAAACAATGATAACGCTCCGTTGCTGTTGCAGAACATTGGTTTCGATTCAACTCGTCCGTTTTATATCCATGAAAGCCTCACGAACAAAAATCACAAGATATACTTGGAAGCATTACAGCTTAAGAAGGATAAATGCTTATTCTCAGCTTATACTTACCGTGGATTAGTATATGTCAAGCGTACAAATAATGATACTCCCCAATGAATTGACTACTTTGAGCAATTAAGTCAGTTTTTTCCGGAATCTGGTAGAGGAAGTAATTCACATCATAATCGAGCATCATTTGTCCCAGAATCTGATGCAGAAATCAATGATCATCAAATTAGTGCCGCATTATTATAATTTCCTACTAACTATATTAACAAATTTAATCTTACAACCTATTTATTTTGTTCATCTTTTTCATTACCACACATTGTTTAAAGAATTTTCAATATGCATCACATGCATTACTGTTAGGCCCTTAATATTTTCATTGCACAATAATGAGCGCTTCAGTTAGTTCACGGTTTAATTCCAAAGACTCTACTATGAATATGATAAAGATACTAGCAAAACAACGATTAGGTATAAAAATTTGTCATCTAAATGCTCAAAGCCTGAATAATAAGGTTGATGAATTCAGATTCATTTTTGAGAATTCAGGGATTGATGTAATTTGCGTATCTAAAACATGGTTGCAGAAAGATACTCCTGATAGTTTTATTAACCTAAATGGCTACAACACATTCAGAGCTGATAGGAAGACTCATGCTGGTGGCGTTGCCGTTTTCGTTAGAAATAATATTAACTGTAAACTTGTTTGTAAATCTGTCACGAAGGATATCAATGAAACCACTCAAAACAAACCCGAAAAGATCGTTGAATATTTATTTGTTGAGATCTCGTCATTAGGCAGAAAACTTCTTTTAGGCTCCGTATATAGGCCTAACCGTCATATAAAAATGGAAGAATTCTTCTCTAAATTAGGCTCCCTAGCAGTGACATGTAATGATTTAATAGTATGTGGTGATATAAACTCTAACTTGCTTATAGAGGACACTTTAATAACTGAAATGTTGGAAATTGGACTTACTCCTACAAATACTATACAACCAACACACTTCATAGAAACAACAAGCACTCTTATTGATGTTATCTTTGTCGGAAGTACTTCCCGTGTACAACTGTATGATCAAATATCTGCACCTGCCTTCTCTAAACATGATCTTATATTTCTGTCGTATGACTTTAACTTGTATATTGAAGAGGAAACATATACATACAGAGACTTTAAAAACATTAATATGGACTTGTTAAATGATCAATTTTCTCATATCCACTGGAATGAAGTCTACTCTATGACCACAGCTGACTCCAAACTGTCGTTTATTGAATCCAGCATTGCTGAGCTCTATAATTTAACCGTACCTGAAAGAACTAAACGTATAACCAACAAGACTAGGCCATGGTACACAGCTGAAATCAAGTCGTTAACTGAGAATAGGGATCTGGCTTTCTTACGTTGGAAACGCTTTAAAACCACTATGTTACGTGAAGAATATCGAAGGGCTAGACGTGATGTTAATAATTTAATAAGAAAAACTAAATACTATACAAACAGATTTTCAAATGCGGCTAACACTAAGCAAACATGGAGGACGATAAAAGAAATTGGTATTGGAAAATCCGTAAAAAAAGCCAATAACTTGATCAACGTAGATGAAATCAATGAAACTTTTGGCAATCTGCCCATGGTACCACCTGATCCAAGTTTTTACAACTTTAATAATAATGTTACCAACACCCCTCAGTTTCAATTTGAATGTGTGAGCCAAATCGACGTGTATAACTGTTGCTTAAGTATAAAGTCTAATGCTGTTGGATCAGATAATGTTCATCCAAAATTCATAAAAAATCTTCTTCCTAAACTCTTCCCATACATAACAGATCTCATAAATACTGCTATAATAACCAGCTCGTTTCCACTTAACTGGAAACATGCCAAGATTTTACCCGTACCCAAGGCTAACACAGAGTTCAGACCAATAGCAATTTTGCCATACGTCTCTAAAGTTTTGGAAAGACTTTTGCACCAGCAGATGAACAATTACCTAAAAAGATATAGCCTTCTCACAGATAAGCAATCTGGATTTCGTCCAAAACACAGTTGTATTTCTGCCCTATTGAACGTTTCCGAGGACCTGAGACAAAATATTGATAATGATGAAATAACTTTTCTGGTTTTACTTGATTACTCTAAAGCCTTTGACACGGTAGACCACAATATCCTGTGTGACAAGATGAAATCAATGTTTAATTTTTCCGACACTTCAGTAAAATTACTAAAATCATATCTTTCTGGCCGTACTCAATCTGTATGCATTGATAGCTCTACATCGAAAAAACTTGCTGTGACAAGAGGGGTACCTCAAGGATCTATCTTGGGGCCTCTTCTTTTCTCAATGTATGTGAATGATCTTCCTACCCATTTGGACAACTGCAACGTGCATTTGTATGCAGATGATGTCCAGCTCTACCTAAGCACCCCAATAAGTAAACTTGATGAGTCTCTTAGTAAACTTAACATGGATTTAAATCGCATTCACCGATGGGCGACAGCCAACGGCGTTTGCATAAACCCCAATAAATCTAAATGCCTTCTAATTTACAAAAAAACGTTTAATTCCACAAAAGATTTGGATATCACTCTGAATGGCCAAAAAATTGAGATTGTCAAATCTGTCAAAAACTTAGGAATCATTTTTAATGAAACTCTTACCTGGTCAAATCACGTCAACACCATTGTAGGGAAAACATATTCAATGCTACGTAGCCTTTGGGTAACCAGGTCCTTCACATCTCTGGAAACCAGAAAACTTATTGCAAATTCATACCTCATGCCCAGCCTTCTCTATGGCTGTGAAATTTTTGCTAATAGTGACTCTACCAGTAAACGAAAACTGAATGTAGCTTATAACAACATCATCAGATATGTCTTTGGACTAAGTAAATATGCCGCACTATCACCGTATTACTCGAAACTTCACGGAATAACCTTTGATAATCTCATGAATATAAGATGCTTAACATTTTTTCATAAAATTATATATGAACATGAGCCAAATTATTTATATCAACGTCTGAACTTTGCTAAATCTAAAAGAGGAAAGCTGATAAAATCTTTTAAATTTAAATACCTGTCGTCGACCTGGCAATTTTTTGTTGCCGTTACACGTCTTTGGAATAAACTACCACTTAAACTACAGGGTAACAGTAATGCAATTATATTTAAAAAAGATCTGAACAAATACTTTAACTACAATGTTTAATATCTACTTTCGTAATATTAAATTATATATATTTTTTTTTTTATTTATTCTTTGTATTTTCTTTTCATGATCATCTTCATATCTGTTCTATTGGAATATATATATCTGTTTTTTGTTTTATTTTTAATAATCTTTATAAATTGCTATGAGAATTGATTGTTTTTTCTAAATATTGTTTTTCACAACTGTTTTTAATTTAATTATGTACAAACAAATTATGAGCATATATATTTCTATGCTATAATCATAAGATTTAATCTTGTTGCATAGAAAAGGAAATAAATAAATAAATAAAATAACTAAATAAAAAAATAATTTGATATACAACATGTTTTTTTTCATGGAAAGGTCAAAGGTCACATCTGTTGACCTATAATTCGGGAGGCTATATCTTTAAAAAAGATATTTTTAAAAATCTGAAAAAAATGTATGTTTAAGATTGGTTCCTTCCCTAAAGTTACGAAAAATTTCAGAGTTTGATCCAGAAATATTAAACATAGAGTAAAGTTAGGTATTTTACAACGAAAAAAACTATATAGCACAAAGAGCACGTACATAGGTTAGCGCCGATTACGATGATATTTGTATATGTTATAAGGCATTAAAAATTAATAGACTTGTGTTTTTGTTAAGCTGCCAATCTTACATTTAGGGGTTAACAATCGGGGTAAAATATGACCCCATTTTTCTAAGGTTTGCGTTTTTTTGCATATTACAAAAAATCGAATTCAGCTTAAATTTGCTTCATACAGGGACCTGACCTAAGACTGATATCAAATAAAAGAAAATGGAAAACTAAAATCTAGATGACACATGAATTACATACCTCATATCTTTTTAAATAAAATGTCTACAAATTTTAAACAAGATTTGCCATATAAAAGTTTTATTAAGTAGTCAAAGTATGTTTGTTTTTATTAACATATAAAAAAAAAAATTGGAATGTTTTATTTCTATATTTTAACTTTACATTTTATTATTTAGTTTTATTATAAATGTTTTCAATTACAAATTCGCTATCAGCGGAATAAAGCTTGTAATTTTGTTTTTGAAATTGGTATGAAGCTGTGCAGCTTTTGAGTCCCCGGAATGGTACGTAATGCTATAAATCGATCAGTTAGAAATTTCTCTTCTTCTTCATAATCTTTTTCCGGTAAATATGCAAAGTTACAGTTCTGAAGAGTTTGCTGACAGCAATTATGAAGTGGAGAGGAGTAGTTATCTGATCTTCGAATGGACGTTGCAAGCTGGCTCTTCGTGCTTCACGCTTTACCTTTCCTCAAGACACCTTTGCAGTGACTGGTAGCAAAGAAATGCCACTCAGCGGAACAATTAAAATCTTCGCTATGATAGCATAAATTGGCAGTTTTTTTTTTATTTTTAAATTGAGCGGAAGAACCGTCTGAAAAATAAAAAATTTTCTTTGGTATTTTCAAAAACTTCTTTTTTAAAAACTCATTTAGGTGGCCATGAAATGTATGAACTGCTATGGTATTATGTATTAGACAGTCTAATATTATTATAAAATTTGTAGTTTCTAATTTTCCATTTGATTTGTAATAAATTGCTATTGGGTAAAGTGTGGCCTGGCTATTATTCCATAAAAAGCCTTAAACAGAATCATGAACCACAATAGTTGCATTTTCGGAGAAGTCGCAAATTACCAAATACTCGTTTTCTTCCAACGCAGACTTTTTGTGAGCCATAAATGCACCCTGCTCTTTAGATACAAATGAATGGGGTAAAAGAGTTTGGAGTTTTTCGCATAAAGAATCCAAAAAAGAATCAGTTTGTTTAATAATAGTTTCCAAAGAGTCTCTATCTACACTTATCCACTGTTTATATATGATTTCATCAATTTAATTTTCTAATAATAATTCACCAAGTTTCTCTTTAAAATTTTGTATATCCGGACATATGATACATCTGCCATGTTAGCAATTTGGGGATGGGGAATTGCATATAAGTCTTTTTAAACAATCTTTATAAGCTTCCAACTCAAAATCATTTTCTGTCAATTTTTTCAGGTTTATTGCGTGGAGCATTAGTTTAGTATTTTGATGTATTTTACAAACATTATGGCTTCCTGACGCATCTGCTAGAACCGCATTTTTTGGCCGAAGTTCACAAAATTTAGAAATTCCAATAGTTATCCCTTCATGTTTTTCTTTAAATAGCGAATAAACTTCTCGAAGATTTCCGAGTAAAAGTCTTTTAGTTTTTTTTACTTTTACACCATTTTCTGTTATTGATACGTAGATTTACATCCTGGTAGACATCATCACTTTCATAAAACATTTTCACCACATCAACAATTTCTAATGACAATGGATTTCCAAGTTTTGGATTGGGTGTACTCAATACGCCTTCTGTCTCAACCAAGTTGTTTACCTTTCGTGCCATGCAATTTGTTACTTGAAATTACTCCTCCATTCTTTTCAATGTCCAGCTTTTAGGTAAAATAGTTAAAAGTTGAATTTTTTCACTGTTTGTAGTTATTGTTTTAAACTTTTCTTTTAGTTGTTCGATTATTTCCGATTCTGGGCATACGTGAGAGGTTGAAGGTGTTTAATTTGGAAAAATGTTGGTTTTAATTAATGTTGTTATTTTTTGTAATTTTCTAGTTCCATATCCTTTTAATGAAATTTTTCTTGAATATATTGGAGATTCTTGTAAATATGTTAAACTTTCGTTTAACTTAGAAATTCGAACATCTCCCGACACTGATGCTTCACTTTCCGAGTCTGAAGACTCCTTTGCTGGCTCGTTTAAAGATTGGATATTATTGTTTACACTTCCTTTTAATTTATAAAGTTCCCTTCTGCAGATATAACATATTTTATTTGATATTGAAATTTTATTATTAATTTCAGTCATCAACAATATCTTGTATTAAATGACATATTGTTCACAGAGGCAACAAACAATCACTTTGAACACTTACAAAACAGTTAATTTGAAATTTTTTAAGTGCAGCCGGGTCTCAAACTCTGACACAGTGTAGACATTTCTTCTTTATGGTACATAGTTTTAATTCCCTTGTTAAATATCTACCTTTACTATGTGATTAATATTTCTGGATCCAAGAATACCTCCACTCTGAAGTTTTTCGTAACTTTAGGGAAGGAACCAATCTTAAACATATATTTTTTTCAGATTTTTAAAAATATCGTTTTTAAAGATATAGCCTCCCGAATTATAGGTCAAAAGATGTGACCTTTGACCTTTCCAAAAAAAAAAATCATGTTGTATATCAAATTAAAGGTATTTTAATAACCTTTCAAATGCGGCCTTGATGAGTTGCCTACCTATAATACTTTTTAAGAAAATTACAATTAAGTACAACTTTGTAAACTTTGACATATTTTACGATTTTCAAGACCACATATTTCCGGATCCGGACCAGTGCCAGTACCCTCAAACTTTGCACTTATTTTAGTTCTGTAATAATCTGTCTTCCTACGAAAAATCATAACATTTGGAGAAGATAGTGTACACCCAGTGGTTGATTTGACATGGAATTACCCATATCTTTATTGTTTCGCACAAACTATGTGTTGAATGATGTCTCAATGATGCCTCAAACAGGCTTTGAAGTAACAAATATAAAAATTTTACTAACTTTTTTACTAATAGTCGCATATTTCTAGTCGCAGAATTTTACATATAATATTTGTTTTTGTTAATATTTCTATAGCTCACTATTCACGACGACAACTAGCAGCAAGATCGTGTGCATATAATATTTTTTAACACGAACTAACGATAGAACTTAAAATATTTACTACACATAGGCATGCTCTTTGCAGTTTGCAGCTAAAGCAATTTTAAGTTTTGATGGTATTGAAATATGCAAACGTTTCATATTTTGAGCATAGTCAATATTCGACAAAAATAAACTATTGACTAAATTTTAAACCCTGCTGTAGACCACTGAAATTATTCTTAAAGAAATATTGGCAAAACTCTTTTTGGAAATGCTGGTAAAGTGTCTTCAACAAATGTTCTGCCAGTAGTTTATTTACAATTCCTAGGTTAGCAGTGCATGATTTTTTGTAAAACTTCTTCAACTTCAATATGCAGAAAATTACTAAATTTGCATTTTTATTGTAAAAAATTCTCTATTTTCTTTCAACAAATAAACAAATTTTAAAAATTGATTCGTCAGTGTTGCAATATCACAATTTTGAAAACTGGTCTGAAAACACCAATAATTTAAAAAAAATTTAAATATCATTTAAATCCGTAAGATCAAATTGTGTATTATAGTTTGATAAATATTTGCTTTAGCAATAAAAAAATATAATTAAAAAAAAATCTTAACCCGTTAAAGCGTCAAAGTTTGAATTCTAATTGCGAATACAACCGCTAGATGGCGCATTAAATATACAAAAACTTCAGAAAAAGATTATTGAGACACCACTATATATTCCTACCAAATTTCTTCAAAAAATTCCCACGGCATCGATGAGTGGTTTAAAATGGGATAAAATACGAAACTTTATTTCTTTACTAAAAATTTCTAGATTGTATATATATGAAGTTCGCGAATTGTATATAGTTTTTTAAGATCTGACCGATATTTTACCGTATTTAGTATTGGTATTCTGTCGAAATTTAAACTTTTGTTGCTAATGTTTCCATTAGAGGGCGCTTTAAGCTAAAAAAAAATTCAACAATTTTTTAATGAAGCACTGTTTTATATAGCTGATCTATGACGGGCCCTTAAGGGGTTTAGTGACTTTAAAAATCAATAAAAAAATGACAATATTTAAGCAATTATCAAAAAATTAATAAATTCAAAAAATTGTTTTTGCGATAGAAAAACACAATATTAAATATTATTCTAAAAATTATTATTTAGAATTCGGAATAACGTAGCAACCCCGGAAACCATTTCATTGTAGAGGCGGTGCCATCGTGGAGCCTTTTGTACTTATCTGAAAAAAAATTAATTTTGCTTCACACACGAATAAATTCTTTAGTCCCTAACGTAGCCGAATTTCTAAATTTTTGATTTGCATTAATATGGTACGAGGGTAAACTCAAAAATTAAAAAACCACCCAAAAAATCATTGTAATTTATTTCTAGTGACTTAATTGTTTTGTCGTCTACAAAATAAAAAAAAAACCGATTGAAAATCGGCCAACGCGTTATGGCGCACAGTGGTACCCGGTTTTGAGAAAAATAATTTAAAGTAAGTATTGCTCATGTAAAATAAAGGGCAAGGAGTTGGTTTAAAAAGCTGTAACTTTTTTATATCTGCCATTTTTTCTCCAAAATTTTCATAGCTTATAGAAAAAAGTTCAAAGTATTTAAATATGAAACAAAAGAAAATTTAAAAAAAAAAAATTTTAATCTAGTAAACCCCTTAATGAGTTAATAAACCATATTTCTCGCAAAGAAACTTAAAAAATTTAATATTAATCCAAAATGAATGCTTAATTTAGTTTTTTTCGAAAACTTCATATTTTTTAATAGTAATCGCGATTGATGAAAACTTTGATTATATGCGAGCTCTAGTGTCAAAGTATTTCTAATATAATCTGGTATTGCAATTAAAAACTAAAAATCTTTTAATAAAACTATTAAAGTCATTATTTAATTTAACAAGTCCACTTTTAAGTACAATTAACAAATAAACGCGATAAACAAAATTAAACTAGAGATGATCTCGAAAATTTCTAAAAAATTGTCTATTTGGAAAGTAAATCAGCTTTATAAGAATTCAAAAGTGTTCATGTTTTCTTTTGTTTATCTTAGAATTGATAGCTTGGCACAAAAAAAAACAATGCTAAGAATTCTTTTATTTCATAATTTTTTGCGATTTTTCATATCCCAGACATTTTTGACTTTAGGTTACAAACTTGGCACAATTATGATACAGAAATTTATATTAAATAGAATGACCAATATTATATTTCCAACAAAAAAAAAATCTAGAAATTTTAACCTTCCGTCCTTACACTTTTTACACGCATTTCACACTGTTGTTGGGGTGTACAATTAGCTTATTGTCCCTTTTTCAATTGAATTTCAATTCACACTCGAATAAGAGACTATATTATATTTTAATATCATTTTTCTAAATTACAAAACCAAAGTTTGAACTATAACGTAACATGAAAAGTTGTTATTGTACAATAATCTAAAAATAATATTGATAATTTTTCCCCAAGATTTATGTGCTAATTTTAACTTTAAATTTTTTGCATGCAAGTGTCCCTATTTCAATTCACACCACTGTATATCCCAGCAAAACTTTGGTAATGGGTGCGATAAAGTAATGCATTACCTTGTAATGTGTACTCCTTACCCGTATCATTATTTTCCAACAAGAAGTAATGAGTTACCGATAATTGGACACTCATAGATTACCTTGTAATGAGACCTCATTACATTTTACATTACTTCAAAACATAAAATAATGACTTACCGATCATCAATTACATAATGCGTGAATTATAAACGTAAAGTAATTATTAATATATATTTTTGAAAATCTATTTATAGACACATTACTTTGTGATTTTTTGTGAGCATAATGGTAAGGTGTATATTTTTAATATCACGAACGAAAACACGAAGCACAACAACTCATCTACATGTTAAGCAATAAAATATTGTATGTATCGATAGGTCAGTTGGTAGAGTTCTCGCCTAACTAATTGTTAAATACCAGAGACCCCAGGTTCGAATCCCAGCATGACCAAGTTATTTATTTAATAAAAAAAAAGTTATTTATTTAATTAAAAAAAAATATCTGTAAAAAAAATTTTTATGCATTTTTTTTTATGAAAATCTATTTATAGACACATTACTTTTTTCCACCATGTAACCATATAAGTAACCAGTTACTTTACCCATTACAAGGTAATGAGTTACCTTGGGGCTCATCGCCTGTAAAATTCATCAATGAAGTAACGTGTAAAGTAATGCATGAGGCCCTATGGCGATACATTACTTTACCCATGATTTGGTAATGTGTGGTTTTGCTGGGTAATTGTTAAATACCAGAGACCCCAGGTTCGAATCCCAGCATGACCAAGTTATTTATTTAATAAAAAAAAAGTTATTTATTTAATTAAAAAAAAATATCTGTAAAAAAAATGTTTATGCATTTTTTTTTATGAAAATCTATTTATAGACACATTACTTTTTTCCACCATGTAACCATATAAGTAACCAGTTACTTTACCCATTACAAGGTAATGAGTTACCTTGGGGCTCATCGCCTGTAAAATTCATCAATGAAGTAACGTGTAAAGTAATGCATGAGGCCCTATGGCGATACATTACTTTACCCATGATTTGGTAATGTGTGGTTTTGCTGGGATGAAGATATATCGGTCCATACCAAAAAAAAATTAGATTTTATTTTATACAATAAAAAAATATACATTGCCGCATTAAACATTAAAAACACTGCGAATTTCGTCACGTACTCAAACGATTGGTACGACATTATTGAATTGTTTATGCATAAAAACAAAACATTTTTTGAGGGTACTTATTGTTTTAAAATATTTGGACAAAGTAGCGATTAACCCCCGTATTCATAAAAAATTTTAATTCAGATTTCAAATACATTTTAGCTAAAACACATGTTAAGCCTTAAAACTGTATTCATAAAAGGATATTAGCTTAAAATACCTGTTTTAAACCCTGTGTAAAAGTTAATATTCGTTTATAAATACAGTTTTAAAATATATTTGAAATGCTGTTTTTATGAATACGGGAGTGAAAGTTTAACAATGCTGAGCATCCCAGCAAAATAAAGTGGAAGTAGTGCTTTAAGAACCTCTTTAACTTGACTTCCAAAGCATACGCACATTTTTCTCTGTAATAGAAGTTATGGTTAACAACTGTCAAAAATGTTAAATTAAAGTTATTTTAAACAGCATTTGCATCACCATATAAATTAATTGGTATCTAAATTAATAACATCCCAAGAAGCACGTTTTCATAAATTCATATATTTTTTTTTATATGGAGGTTGAGGTGGTAAGTGGTTGGATTTGCAATGAGAAGGTTGCGAGATCGAGTCCGGGCCGGGGAGATAATTTTTTTTTTATTTTTTTTTTTTTTTTAATTCTAATTCATTTTTTTAGTATTTTTTATTTAATTTAGTTTTTTTCTGAGTATTTTAAGAGAATTAAGTAATTTAAAAACGACCAAATAATTAACATCTTGACTTTAATCATAAAGAAATTTTTTTTAGAAAATTGTGGACAAATAATTATTTGATAAAAATCTATGTTTTACCTTTGCGATGGAACTTTTTGTAAAACTTATTTAAAAATATAAAAAAACCTAAGGTTTTATATTTTTTATTGTTATGTTGATAAGAAAATACAAAGATGTATTTGTATTTCACTGCTAAAAATTAGTTTGTCGAATTTTTCATATTTGTTTCAAGATATACTTTTTAGGTGTGCCTTGAAACGGGTGCAATATTCAAAAAAACTAGGTTAAAAAAAATTAATTTGGCTTCAAAAATCTATTTGATTTTTTAATTCTATTGTTTCGGATCGCAAAAAATTAGCAAAAACGAAAAATATCGAAGCCAAATTTTGAAAGCTAGTTTGTTAATAATAATAATTAATTAGTAAATTAATTAATAACTTTTACTTAATTTAAATATATCACTTTAATTTGCCTATAGAGTTTTTACCGACCTCTTTCTAAAAATCTTTAGAAAAAAAATACGGGAAACATTAAAAGATCTTACGTTCCAAGGCACACTCGTTTCATAGCAGGCCAATTTTCCATGCCTGTAGTTAAACTACTTCTGCAATATTTTTTTTCTCATTGTCATTATCTTATTAAAGACACTTCTCGTCAAATTAAATATAAAAAAAAAATTTTAAAATATTCAATGAATTCAAAATTCTTAAATGAGCATTTTTATTATTTCTTAATATTTTTTGTTAACCTCATCAAAACTTAAAAATAATTTATATCTCAGTGATACGAAATCACATAATAAAAATGTTTTAAAAATCATTATTTTATCTTTTTTATTATATATTTTTGTAGCATATTTTTCTTGTTTTCATAAAAATATACCAATATTTTCAACTTAAGTTCGTTTTAAGTTTGTTGTATTCCATAAGTAACTTTGGTGCAAATGGTAGAGCGGTCTACTTTAATACAGCAGATCGTAACTCAGATTCGTGTGTTCACTACTTGCTGGCACCAAAAGATTTTTTTTTAATATTTAAAGAAACATCCCTAAAATATGTTGCACATTTTTATTAAATAAAAATGTTAATATATATTTGAAAAAGACCTTCCATGAACTATTGAAAAATAGCATCCATGCACTGTTTAAAATGCTATTAAAGAAGTTATATATTCACTCCATCCGCCCAATGACACGACAATGTTAAAATCATTAATGATTCACCTAAATTTGCACCACATCCGGCTCAGTAGATGTGGTGTGTTTACCACTTCTTCCTCAGCTCTTATTTTGCTGGGATATTATAGGAAATTCTTATATATAAAATTCTCGTGTCACAATGTTCGTTCCCTTACTCCTCCGAAACGGCTTGAGCGATTCTCATGAAATTTTGTGAGCATATTAAGTAGGTCTGAGAATCGGCCAGCATCTAAAAATGGGCGTGATCGGACCAGTGGACGTGTAAATATTTAATATAATATATCTACAGTAATATAATATCCATATTCTTAGAAATTTGTGCACGTTGATAATTTGTTAATGTGAATAGTCATGGGAAAAATGGGCGTGATCGGACCAGTGGGCGTGTCAGCTCCCATACAAAGTAAATATTGAATATCATATATCTACAGTAATATAATATCCATATTCTTAGAAATTTGTGCACGTTGATAATTTGTTAATGTGAATAGTCATGGGAAAAATGGGCGTAATCGGACCAGCTCCCATACAAAGTAAATATTTAATATCATATATCTACAGTTCTGTAATAGCCAGAGTCTTAGAAATTTGTGCACGTTGATTATTTGTTAATGTAAATAGTCATGGGAAAAATGAGCGTGATCGGACCAGTGGGCGTGTCAGCTCCCATACAAAGTAAATATTTAATATCATATATCTACAGTTCTATAATAGCCCGAGTCTTAGAAATTTGTGCACATTGATTATATTATGAATAGTCATGGGAAAATTGGGCGGGATCATACCAGTGGGCGTGGCAGCTCCCATACAAAGTGATTATTTAGCTCATAAACAAAATTAATATTAATATTAAATATCTAGGGTTCTATATTAGCTATATAGCCTTCAAATTTTGTACGAGTAAATAAATCATCACATTCAAGACTTTTTGCAAGGTTATTTAATAATTTTTTTTTTGAAAGCCGTTGTCATGTTTTTCAAAACGAGATATCAAACTCTTAAATCGGTTATGTAGTTCCGAAGATATTTACAAAAATCCTATGTTAATATTTACAAAAAACCTATGTTAATCTTCAAGCTATGTTACACGAACACAACAGCCTCATCCGTCTATTCAAAACAGCCCTAGATCAGATGCCGACAGATGAATTTACGGTTGTGATAAGAGCTGACAAGACACCGGCTGGTGAGCATGAGCGGCGCTTCAATGCACCGGTGATAGGTTACGTCGCAGTTGTTATGGCAGTTATTTTCAGCTATTCATTTTATATACTTCAGCAAATAAAGGCGATAGAAGGACAAAGAGGCATTGGGCTTCCCATGAAATTACAAATTTTAAAATGATTTACTAATGTGAATTTATTTTTTTAATTATTTATTTGCGTAAAAAAATTTCTTGATTTCAAGAATTAATTATAATTAAAATTTGAAGGCAAGACAACGTTTGTCGGGTCAGCTAGTACATTTATAAAATTTCCATAGATTAATTTTGGTCCACCACAGCATCATTTAGTTCGAAACAAGTAATTTTATTTATTACGTTTTTATTTTTTTTTTTAAGAGAAGCAACACTCCGGAAATTCTTCCTATTTATTAATATGTTGCTTTATTTAGAAAGGGGAGAGATTGATAAGTCTTAGAAGAGTTGCTCGCCACCTTATGGAGAGTTGGTGAACTTATTGAATCTCTTTGGTTCATATGCCTGATTAATTATTTTACTTCGGTGGGGTAAAGTTCTATGGGAAAACCGAACCGTATATTTTCATACAATCATTTACAAAATTGTTACATGTAGTGCAATTTTACCAGACTAAAACTCGGATCTAATTATATTTAGATGTATCATTTTACATACAATCATACACTCAAATAAAAAAGTTACTAAAGTCAGCAGAAAATTTTGATGAGTCAGCAAAATTTTAGTAAGCTTGCAAAAAAATTGCTAATGTCAGCAAAATCGTTTGCTGAAAATCAGCGATCTGACCTTTACAACCTAATACAGTTCTATAGGACCATTCTGATAAAATTGTACTGGACATTTATTGTATTGTATCAAAATATATTCTGATGAAATTTAATAAGATTACATATATCGTCACATAGAAATTGATATGACTAGATAAAGCTCAATATAATTTTTTTTTAATCGGGTAGTTATGTATTATTTTTTTGTAACAATATAATATTTATTTTTCATATTTTGAACTCAAATTTTTTTTTTTTATTTTAATCTTCTTTTTAGTATTAATTGGTTTATTTGAATAAAAATAATAATTTCTAGCAATTTAAATTCAATCAAATCGAATTATTCGTTACCCCGTTCTCTAACATATACTTTTATTTTATTTTTTTATTTTTGCAGCCTGCACCAGAACCATACGACCACAGCGTTGATGAACGTGAACATACGGTTGAACAATGGAAGGAACTCATATACGAAGAAGTTATGGATTATGAAGCACATACAAGTAATACCATTTCAGGATCTACTAATTCGCGGTAGAAATATTTTGTTCATGTAATATTCACAACAAAAAAAGCTTTTAATATACATCTTTTAATGTATTAAAAATTTAAATTAAATAAAAGCACATATAAATAAATTATAAATAAATAATACTTAATTCAATAAGATTGTTTTAATAATGAGATTTACACGTAACCGTGTACTGCGTGACGGTATTTATACCGTGTACTGCGTGCGGTATTTGTGGGGGATTTTTCGATTTTTTTCAACCCTCTAACGGGCGAGCCCGCCTCCAGGCCGGATATTTTAAATTGGCAATAAGTGAGCCAAATGAGGTTTTCATAAAAATTTAAGCTATTTCAGATTTAAGTAGTATGTTTTTTGTTAAACAAAAACCGTTCCATGTTTAGTTATTAATTAAAAATGTCTTCATCAGCTAATTTAATGGAGACTTTATCTACTGACAGGTCCTTACATGTTTTATTTATAGTCACCGAAAATAGTCAGAACCCCAATGTGGAAGGGTTAAATTATTTACCCAAATTATACTTTTTGAAGGAAAGTGATAGACGCATTACCCATATTGGTTTTTCAATAAACACTACCAACACAGTGTATTATGACTAGAGATTCTAGCCTTTACACAAACAATGTTTTATTAATTAAAAATTTAATATTTTTGATTTGGATTAGTTCAACTCTTCCAATTTTGTTTTTTACTTCTCATCGGGTAAATAAAACAATACTGGTAAAGCGTTTACTTTTTTCTTCAAACATTATAATTTAGGTAAATCTTCTACCCCTTCTACATTGGTCCTCTGAGGATTTTCAGTCTAAGTCTGCATTAAATAAGCGGATGAAGACATTTTTAATAAATCTCTAACTTTGGTCCAAGGACTCCAAAAGAATACCTGTAAAGGACATCGCCTTAAATTGAAAACTTATGGACGGATTTTTATGAAATGTGGCAGAAAGATTATATTAAGTAGTATTAGCAAAGGCTTTCAGTTTAATCAATATATGTTGAAGTTTAGATGCGTTTTCCCTCAATTTCGCGTTTTTCGTAAACGAAAATTGCCATATCTTAAGTATATCTTAAAAAAAGTGCAATTTTTGGACTGTATTTATATCTTCGTAAGAGGAATAATGTAAAGGGTGTATAGAGGTATAGAACTTTGAAATGGAATAATACAAAGATGAATTTTTTAAACTTATATGAAATTTACTTTATTAGAAAGATAATCTTCTGGCATTATAATTTAATTATGACTTCTGGCATATGACCGCCACGGCTGGCTCGGACGTAGTCTAATCTGGAGGACCAATTTTCGATGACTTTTTCCAACATTTCTGGCCATATATTGGCAATAACGCGGCGAATGTTGTCCTCCAAGTAGTCAATCGTTTCGGGCTTATCGCCGTAGACTAGCGACTTTATATAATAATACTGGCTGTTTAAGTTAAGCTCTCATGAGCAACTATTTTATTAAATGAACTGTTTTATTAAATGAACTTAAAATTATAACATAATGTATGAATATGTGTATACGTGGGAAATTGCTTAGATAAGCAATTCCCACAGTTAAGGTACGTGAGCGTAGACTAAATACCACAGAGTATGGTTTCAAGTGTCATACAGAAGGTATGACAATGTTGACTCGTCAAATACACTACACCTCCCTTTTTCGGAAAAGAATAATCAATATTTTAATTGATTGTTCTAATATAAAAAGAGAGGTACATTACACCTCCTTTTCATAGAAAAAGAATGGTCATTGGATACGATTAGTATTCATTGATCATTCTTTTACTTTTACAAATAATTAAATTTTAAATTAAATTTATAAATTATTTTCTTTATATTATTACATTATTTATCTTATATTCTAAATTATATTTAATTTATTAATTAATAATTTCTAATTTCTATATTGCCTAAGACAGTTTTTATGGCCCTTCACAGTCCTTGTACCGTTAAGTGCTAGCAAGCAATTGCCATGGTCATCCACTTTCTTGATCTCGAAAGGACCCTTAAAAAGTAGTTCTAATTTATAACCAGCATTGTCTTCTAGAAGAACTAGATCTCCTGTCTTCACTAGCATTGGTCTAGTCATTCTGTCGTAATGGCTTTTGCTACTCAGTTTTGCTGTATCCAGCATCACTGAGGCTCTTTTCCACGCTGTCTGTAGCCTGTACTTTATTTCTTTTTCATATGAATCTATGTTATGTAAGTGGACTAACTTTGTCCGACTTTGAAGCGGCTTTGGATGGTGGGATTTTTCCAAAGACCAGTTCATGTGGACAGTAATCATGTACTGTGGAAAGTGTTGTATTGAAATAATACGTGAAGTAAGATAACCATTCATCCCAATCCGTTCTATCCAAGGATACGTATGAACGCACATACTCATTGAACGTTCTGTGGGACCTTTCAAGGGTACCCAGGGTCTGATGATGATAGGCTGTTGAAGTGACGTAGTCGATGTTCAATAATTGACATAGTTCCCTTATAGTTTGATTCCTATACTCTGTCCCCATATCAGAAATCATTTTGCGCATAGGACCATAAATCAAGACAAAACCTTCGAATATCGCTTTGGCGACTGTTCGTGCAGCTTTGTCGGGGATTGGAACCGTGACTAAGTATTTCGTAAAATCACACATTATCGCCATTAGACCGTGTAAAAGGACCAATTGTATCGATAATAATCGTATCAAACACACATGTTGGCGTTTCAGTTTCGACCATTGGTTCTTTTGTTTTAGGTAAGGATTTGTTCTTTTGGCACTTTACACATGATTTGACATAACGATTTATATCCCTCGTCATGTTTTTCCAGTAGTGTGTTAATCTTATTTTCCTGAGCATCCTAGTAATGCCAGGGTGACCCCCAAACAATGGATTGTTGTGATACAATTCCATAATTTTAAACTTTTCGGAATCTGTGTTGACCTTTGTCAACGATAGTATAAGTACAATTCTCATTCTCCGGAGTTTTTCATTACCTACTTTCTTGAAGAGGTTTAATTTTACGTTCGCGAACAACGTATCATCTAATGATATACGAAGAGTCGTGATTTTAAGATTACTGGCTAATTTTTCAAGTCTTGGAAAAATTGACCTAAGTCTATCTTTCCAGTAGTAATAAAATCCCGTGACTCAAATTGGAAAAGCCTGATTTTCCCCTTGTGATAACCAGCTTATCTTTAGCAAGATACAGTCTTGCATTTTCATTGTACTCATGGGCATTTATTGCCTCATATACTCGGATATCCGTTGGTTCCGTGTTTGGTTCATTATTGGTCACTTCATTTGTACCTTTATTTGCCTGAAGTCTTGTTGTTAGCTTCAGTACCTTGTTAAATTTTGTGTTTTTAATGTCTGCGAATTCTATTCGAGATAGTGCTACGCAATTTTCTTTCCCCCTGCTATATTCTACAGTGAAATCGTATTCCTCTAGGTCCAATCTCATCCTCGTAAGTTTAGACGATAGATTTTTTATTGAAAATAAATATGTTAAGGGACGGTGATCACTGCGGATCAAGAATTTTCTGCCATAAATATATGGTCTGAAATATTGAATTGCCCAATTGATAGCCGCCAGTTCCTGCTCTATAGTAGACTTATTACTTTCGCCCTTAGTAAAGGATCGTGAAGCATAAGCAACAGGTAGCTGTTGATCAATGTATGTCTGACTTAAAACTGCACCACAAGCAAGTTTGCTTGCATCAGTAGTTATGCAGAACTCTTTCTCGAAGTCAGGATACTGTAAAATCGTAGGATTCAATAATTGGTTCTTGAGATAACTGAATGCTTTGTCACATTCACTATTCTAATCGAATGCTACATTTTTCCTACATAACTTTGTTATGTGCCTCGAATGTTCGGCAAAATTAGGAATAAATCTCCGATAATAGTTGCAGAAGGCTACAAAGCGTTTAGCTTCATCACCATTCTTCGGTTTTGGGTAATTTAATATTACTGAAAATTTACCGTCATCAGGCAATATTCCTTTGGCAGTACATTTGTGTCCCAAAAATGTGACTTCAGTACAGAAAAAAGAACATTTGTCCGGATGTAATTTTAAGTTATATTTTCGACACGTATCAAAAACGTTTCTTAAATTTCGCAGCATGTGTTGTTCGGAGCAACCAATTACTACTAGGTCATCCATATAGTGAAATGCTTGGTCTGGGGACAACTTTTTCAAAGTAAAGTCGTATTAAAATTGTGTTCCGTAATTTTTGTTTAATTTATTATAAAATACATAGTTAAAAAATCTGTGATCTATATCAAAATAAATTTAAAAAAAATTGCTTTAATATTTCAAAAAATCTTTATAAAAAATTCAGTTTTTAATAAGCAAACTTTAAAACAAAAATAATATTTTACTAAAAATAATGATTTTTATTTAAAACCCATAAACACAAAAAAACTAAACTTAAGAACAAAGCATAAAAAGAACTAGTTTTTTCAAAACAACCAAAAACAGCAACAATCAAGTGGAGTTTTTTTTTTTCTTACGTATATTCCAAACAATAACAACAATAGTCAAACTCTCTTTTACAAAATAATTTACATTAAACTGAATCTTAACAGTGGTACCAGTTAGTTTAAAACTTTAAATCCCCACTAATATAAATTTAAATCGCTCGATAAAATAAATAAATAATAATAAAAACTACAAGAACAATAGACACAAATTAAAAACAGAATAGACAAAAAAAAAATTACAAACAGAGGCTTTAAAATTAAATACACTTATAATCATAATTCTACATACACCTTAATTAATACTATTAAAAATGCATCGTTCAATGTCGACTTGTAAAACAACAGATCCAAATGCAATAATGATAGCATGCTGGTTTTGCGATAAATTTTTTCATGTAAAGTGCATTGACATGCCTGCACGTGTAGCTGATGTCATTGCCGGTGACCGTGGTTTACGCTGGTGTTGTGTATGTTGCAAACAACTTGATATTGATTTTTATAAGTTTTTTATTTCAAATCGTGACAAGTTTAATGAAATAAAAAATGAGTTTTTAATACTTTCAAATAAACTTCATAAATACGAAGAGTTATTTAATGATTTTAAATCATTGTATAAGTTTTGCAAATCTCCATCCAAATCGCCGAAATGCAAGAGTAAGCGACTAGCAGCTAAAAATGATAATCCAATAAAACTAACTGATAACAATTATACCGAAACTAATAATAATTATAATGCTCAGTTACTAACACCCTTTAATAAACAATTCATCAAACAACAATATCACAGAAACAAATATCATACCTACAATAAACAATTTTTCAAACAACAATAACTCTGAAACTTCTACAACAAACAATCACAATAACTAAAAACGTAATACTGTCCCTCAATCTAATTCAATCCAATGTGCTACTAATGATTTACCAAATTCGTCTAATAATAACTCGAATACTCCGACATTAAAGATTATTCCTCCCAAAAAACCATATTTGTTGCTCGTATTTCTTCGGATACATCAGAAACTGATGTCTTAATGTATATCAAATCAAAACTTGTCCATGATTGTGAAATAAATGTTTATAAATTCAACTATCCTGAAAAACGAAGTAAGTCTTCTTTTAAAATATCTGTTCCAGACAATATTTTTAACACCGTTATTGGTCCTGGCTTCTGGCCTACCAATGCTATTATTCGAGAATTCACTTATAAAGAAAAATAAAGATCCGATATAGCTTATCTACCTCGACATGCTGAATCTGTTTCAAAAAACTAATAGTCTCATCCGTCAAAAACTTGTCTCTTATATATAAAAATGTCAATGGCCTTAATAAAAAATTGTCTCACTTATACACCGATAGTTTTGGCTTTAATACAGATGTTATAATATTTACTGAAACTAAATTTCGAAATTCTATAAACAATTCTGGAATTTTATGTCCTAAATACCAAATTTTTAGAAGAGATAGAGGCACTGAAGGAGCTGGTGGCGGAGTTTTTAAATCAATTTTCAACCATTGAAATAATTTGTGTTTTGATAAAACTGGACAAAAAACTTTTATATGTTATATGTTCCTATATTCCACCTAATTCCAAAGTTGATGTGTACGAAATGCATAGTAAAGCTGTTAGTCTTGTTGCAAACAAAATAAAGCCATGTGTAGTGGGTGATTTTAACATTCCGTCTATATCCTGGCAACTCGATGATGATGCTGGACATCTTAATCCGCATTTTTTTCTGAGTCTCCTTGTGAATTCATAAATAAAATAAGTGAAAGCTGCCTTTACCAGATAAATAATGTACCGAATTTTAACGGTAAATTATTAGATCTTTTGTTTGTGAGTGAACTAATTGATTTTGCTCATAGACGCACGTTTCCAATCAGAATTCCTGAAGATCAACATCAGTAGATAGGAAATGGGGCATTTGTAACGAAAAAGCAGCGCAGTCGGCAGAGGCTGAAAAATGCATGGGGTATTTGTAACAAGGTAAAAAAGTGATGGGGTATTTGTAATGAAAAAGCAGCGCAGTCGGCATGATGATTTTGCCCTAGTGAAAAAAATAAATTTTCTGCTGCAGTGAAAAAAATAAATTTTCAAAAATATATCCCAGTGAAAAAAAAAAAAATAAATTTTCAAAAAATTTGCGCAGTGTAAAAAATAAATTTAAAAAAATAAATTTTCAAAAAATTTGCGCAGTGAAAAAATAAATAAATTTTCAAAAAATTTGTGCAGTGAAAAAAATAAATTTAAAAAAATTTGCGCAGTGAAAAAAATAAATTTAAAAAAATTTGCGCAGTGATTTTCAAAAATATATCCCAGTGAAAAAATTAATTTTCAAAAATGTGGCCCAGTAAAAATTCTGTGTGTGGAAAATTTACATAGAGATGTGAAAATATAGCTTATTTTAAAATATGTGTGTGTGTGTGGAGAATATTTTTATTACACAATTATGTTTTACCGACGGCATTTCACAATTTTACATCTATGAAAAAAAGAAGAATTTTCTGCCCCAGTTTTTTCACTGGGATGATGGTTATGTGCATAGAAAATTCTTTGTGTTGACATTATGAAAATATTTTTCAGAAGAATTTGTACACAATATAATCAAATTAGTGTAATATTTAAAATATGTGGATGACACTATTATGTCAAGTTTTTAGGCGACATGATAAAAATTTGTCTAATATTTAAATTGTGTTTACATTATGAGAATATTTTTGAGTGGACAGATCAAATCATGATCAAACACATCTTGTACGTCGCGTTGATATACATGTAAAATTTTTTATAGGGATCAAAAACTCAGCCTACAGACATAATGTGTCAAGTGTTTTAGGTGACATAGTAAAATTTGGATACTATTTAAAATAATATACAAGACAGTGTATTTTGTATATTTTTCATTTTATTCATTTATAAGAAGGAGTCAATCAGATCTATTATTTAAAATTTGTTTAAATTATTTAAAAGGAGGGAAAAGGAGTGAAGATGATGGAGTTGAAAATTTTTTTCAAATTTTTTCCTATATAAATTCGAAATTTAATTAATATCAATCACTATTTCTCTTGATTTTAAAGTGAATACATAATCGTCCTCTAAAATTAAAAATTAATTAAAATATTCATCATATTTATATAAAAGTTGAAGTTAATTCTAAAATAAAATAACTACTTAAATCAAAATGACTCAATTTATGTGTAATGTCTGCAACTTGAGCTTTGACGAAAAAAAGATGATGGATAATCATCAAAAATTGCATTGTGTGGAATGTGGGAAGCTATTTTTAAGTCTTTCATCACTAAATTTTGTGTTGAATGCAATGTTGGTAAATATATCTTCCTATGCACATCATTTAAAGACGATAAAACATCGCACGAATTGTGGTACAATATTAGTAAGCGATAAGTTTGCTGTGAGCAGCAGCAACTTTAGCGAAAGAATGGAAGTTTATAAGCATACAAATGATCTGGAGTGAATACTTGCTCCACAACAATTGTTTGAATCATTAAAACCCTGTGCAATATGAATCCTACAAGACTCTAGCTATAAACACATCTCCTATAAATTCAATATGGAGTTAAAATGTGATTACATAAAAATGACTCATGATGATATAAGTGCTGCAACAATTCATCATGTATCAAAAATGGTTTTGGTGACCAGAGCTGATGACATCTCCAAAATATATGATTTAAGGGTTGATGAAATCTGTGCCAAAATGTCAGAGTTCCAAGAACGGGATAGTGGATGGACTCTCGTCACAATTAAAAGTCTTGAAATTAATGTGAATCAAGCCAAAATTGTTAGAGGTTCTCAGTATATTCCCTCACCAAAAATTGTTGTAAATCGTGGTGGATGCACTAATATAAGGAATAAGGATGTATTCTGCTTCAAATGGTGTTTAATAGCATCACTCTTTTCTGAACGGGAGCTACGAAGAGATGAAAAAGTAAAATGTTATTCTTACAATATACAAAATATTGCTGCTGAGAAAATAACAGTGGGTGATGTAGAGCTAAATTTCAGCCATTTAGATTTCCCTCTTAAGCTCAAAGATATAAGGAAATTTGAGAAACAAAATTTAATTAGCATCAATGTTTTTGGGTTTAAAGATAACACAATCGTTGGACCATACTACATCACCCAGGAAGAGAAATCAAGACATATAAATCTCCTTTTACTAACAAAGGATGATTTATCTCACTACGTCTTAATTAATGACGTGTCAAGGTAAAAACAATACTTCTATAACTTAATAATGATATATATATAGTTATACAAATATTATTTTTTATTTAATTTTTCTTAGATTTTTGCGATGCAGTATAACTTCTCATAAAGGGGGGCTTTTTATATGCAACACATGCTTATACCATACAGATAGTGAAGCCAGATTAAAAAATCACAAGGATTTATGTAGGAGAAGGGTGCCAATAATGCCCAAAGCTGACAAGTCTTTAATCAACTTCAAAAATGGGCATAGGGAATTGGATGTACCATTCGTCATTTATGCTGACTTCGAGTCGATTTTAAAACCAGTCAACGAACAAGTTAGTATAAAAACTAGAAATGTACAGAAGCACGTAGCCTGTGCATATAGCTATTTTATAAAATGTAGCTATAATGATAATATGTCAAAACATCGCATCCAATTCGGTGAAGATTCACCTGCGAATTTTGTAAAAAATATAGTAAAGGATGCAAGATATATTTATGACAATTATCTTAGCAAAATTGTAGAAATGCCATTATCATCCTTAGAAATAATTTCACATGCTTCTGCTATAAATTGTCACATTTGTGGTAAAGAATTAATTAATGATCCAAAAAATCATACAGTAAGAGATCACTGTCATCTTACTGGAAAATATAGAGGTGCTGCACACAATAACTGCAATATTAAATATAGAACACCGAAATATATTCCAGTATTTTTCCATAATTTATCGGCATACGATTCGCATCTTTTTTGAATAACGTAGAAGGTGCGAATATAAGTGTCATTCCTCTAAACAAGGAAGTATACATCTCAATATCCCTAACCATTGATGTTGGGGATAAACAACATCTATAAATTCGATTTATAGATTCATACAGATTTATGGCATCAAGTATAGAAAGTCTTGCAAGTAATTTAAGTACCGATGATTTTAAAACAGTTCGAGAACATTTTAGCGAGGAAAACAAATTTAATTTAATTAAAAGAAAGGGAGTTTTTCCATATTCATATATGGATTCAATGAATAAATTTAATGAGACTCAACTTCCCAGTCGTGAAGATTTCTTCAACATTTTAAATAATTCCGAGTGCTCATTAGAAGATTATGATCATGCCCAGAAAGTTTGGAAAGAATTTAATTGTGAAACTCTTCAAGATTTCACCAAAATATATCTTAAAAGTGATGTACTCCTCCTCACAGACATTTTTGAAAACTTTAGAAAAGTATGTAAAAATGTTTATAGGCTTGATCCATGTCATTATTATACTGCTCCAGGACTCTCGTGGGATGCAATGTTAAAAATAACTGGAGTTGAGCTTGAATTATTAACTGATGAAGAAATGTATAATTTCATACATGAGGGAATAAGAGGTGGGCTTGTACAATGTTCACAAAGATATTCTAAGGCTAACAACAAATACTTAGAAGATTATAATGCAAGCAAACCTTCAGTGTTTTTAACATATTTAGATGCCAATAATTTGTATGGCTGGGCAATGTCACAATATCTCCCAACTGGAGGCTTTGAGTGGTTAGATGAGGAGAAAGTAGAGAGTTTTGATGTGAATAAAATATCAGATAATTCACCACTGGGCTATATTTTAGAAGTAGATTTAATATACCCCCACTCTATTCACGATGATCATAATGATTTACCTTTTGCCCCCAAAAATAAGGTAGTTGGCATTTCAAAGCATAAAAAGCTTATCGCAGATTTAGAAGACAAAATAAAATATTCTATTGATTATAGACATCTGAAGCAATGCCTTAAGTATGGACTTAAACTAGGAAAAACTCATAGAATTCTTCAATATCGTCAAGAACCATGGTTGAATACATATATAGATTTAAATACTAAAAAGAGATCAGAATCTACTACTGACTTTGAGAAAAATTTTTATAAACTTATGAATAATGCCGTATATGGTAAAACTATGGAGAATGTTGAAAAACGTCGAGATGTTAAGATTGCTCATGGGTGGGAAACTACAAATAAAAAACAATTAGGTCTTCGAGCGCTAATTTCAAAACCAAACTTTGTTAGCACTTCTCAATTTACAGATGATCTCTTTGCTGTAGAATTACAGAAAATGAATATTGTATATGACAAACCCATATATTTAGGGTTTGTTGTACTAGAACTATAGAAATTAAATATGTATGAATTTCATTATGGATACATGAAGTCAAAATATAAAAATAACATCTCTCTCAATTACATGGACAAGGATTCATTTATATATACCATTAAAACGAATGACTTTTATGATGATATTCGTAATGATATTCATACCAAATTTGACACATAATTTTCATCCCAATAATCCATACAACCTACCGCTAGTCAATAAAAAGGTGTTAGGAATGATGAAGGATGAAAATAATGGGAAACTAATGGTAGAATTTGTTGGTCTTAGATCCAAAATGTATGCCATTAAAACCGTTGACATACAAGAGATGAAAAAGTCCAAAGGTGTGAAAAAGTGTGTTATAGACAAAATTAGTATAAATGATTACAAAAGGGTCTTATTTGAACAAGAAAATATATCTGATAATATGGTTGTAATTAGATCTGATAAACATCAATTACATACACGATCAATACATAAAATCGTTTTAAGTTATGCTGATGACAAACGAATTATTATGAATGATCAAATTCATACATTTGCTAGGGATCATTTTAGGTGTGATGAGTCTAGAATAGAATCTCTTGGGGGTGTTAACAATAAATGTGGAAATGAAAGATGTTCTAAGTGTGGTGAAAATAATTTTGATAGCTATGTTAATTCTAACCATCAAATAATTGACAATTTTAATAGAGATAGCGATGGTGATGATTTAATGTTGCTAATTGATAATAGTAATTTAAATCTTCATAGTAATATTGACAATCAATCGTTTATGCAGATTGATAGTGATGATGATGATGATGACATATTTAGAAATTTAAAATTTTAAGATGTAAATAAAACAATGTATTATTTTTTAATTGTATTTTAATTTTATTATTTCATTTTATTTATATATATAATATACACAAATTTAAGAAATTAAATTTTATATTTAATGATTATTGTACTATTGTTTAAATATATTATTAGAAAAATATTTAATAAAGATTTTGAAAAAATATCAAATATAAAAAATGTGTTTCTCTTAAAAAATGTTGGTGAAAACTAATTATTTCAGGATGAGTATAAAAATTTTTCTTTTTTAAAATTGATGTATTTTTTTAAACAACTTTGCGTACTTGAGCAGTTAAAGGATTATATTCAATTAATCGATCATGGATGAGAATACAATAGGCAGACGTGTTTTCTGGAATATTACTGCTTGTCTCAAACTCAATTTTTATATCAATTGGACCGTTTGTAGTAGATTCATTTTGATGGCTCACATCAATGACAATAATAGGAGCATTATGTTTAAATTCTTGACAATTCAGGATGGGTTGAGGATCTCTCATATAATAGTTTTGTTGAAATCTCACATACATATCGTAGAGAATAGCGAATCGTTCATTAGCAAATTTAATATTAAGATCATCATAAGGATATGATTCTGAATTCAAGTGTACTTTGAGGTTAGTTATATTACAATGAACATATTTTTTATCGTTTTGAAAGGCTATTAATGCAAAACGTGGACGTTCTCTGTTGGTAGCTAACTTTACATTCCAAATGTGACTATTTCCAGTTGTTAGTTGAGGATTATAATGGCAATCCCAACTGCGGAATGCTATTGGCAAGTTTTCTCCGTTTTTTATCACTTTCATCATATTTAATTTACTAAAATCCGATAAGTGTACATGAGGAATTCTCCATGAAATATTTGTAATTTTTATGTTTGGTTTTTCAGTAGCTACTGTTGAATATACCATGCCTTCATCACTTTTACTACGCAGTAAAATTAATTCATGTTTAGATTTTAAAATTACTTTATTGAAATCTTCAGCAAATCCCATTAAAAGTTTCAGTGGAATATAAAAATTAAAGTGTCCATTTAGTACATCCAAATCTTCAGTTTTATTCCAACCAGCATTTTTCATAATAATACTATCCGCAGCGGACAAGGAGACATAATTTTTGATTGTAGTTGAAACACCTAGATGACGAGTGCGATCAATTTCTATACCATTGAGCTCATATCGTATTTCATCAAACAAGTAAGCGACAAAATTATTTTTTAAACGGCAATTTCTGGTAGATGCTATTAATTTTGTATCGTTAGTGTCTTCAACAGAACCTTCAACGTAAATAAAACTCTCACTAGGTAAAACATACAAGTCCTGATTTTGTATGGATATCCGTATTTCATCATTATTGTTGAATGATTGCAAGTATGGCGTATATGTGTGATAATCCTTTTTTATAATATTATCATCCGACAAGGGTTTATCCAATACATTTATTATTGAACTCATTATATTTTCAATTGCAGATTTAATTATTTGAGAAAATTTATATTTGTTTGTGTTAAGCTTCTTTGAGAAAAATTTGTTTTTTTATCTGATAATAAAGTTGATTGTGTTATGAATGAGGATGTATTTTTATTAGAATCCTTATTATTATAAATTATCATTATATTTTTGGTCTTAAATGAAGACGAATTGTTATTTCTTCTCCTCGAAAATTTATTAAATCCCCGTATTGATCAACTATCCGTACAGATATAGAACTTATCTCTCTGCAGTTCACTGGTAAATAAATAAGATTCCTCGGTATCTCATTGATTTTATATCCAGGTGAAACTTTAATTGCAAACTCATGCAATGTATGTGCATGAGAATTGTTTATGTAGGTGTTGACTACAATATTACATTCTATACGCAAGAGATTTACTTTAAAAATATTCACTGGCAAATCAGATAGGTGATACTCCTTAGGTTTTAAGATTTTTTTATTAAAACCTAACAATCGTCCTATTGAATTTTCTCCATTGAAAAATTTTGGATCATCGGAAGTAAATATTTGAACTTGCATTGTATTATTATTCGCCTCCATATTAATAACTTTTCCTACATTACGTTTCTCATATTCCTCTTTTATAAAATTAACAATATCTTTTAATTCATATGATCCAATGGGCACTTTAATAACATCATTACCAATTTGAAATAAATTGTTATAGTCATCAACATTTGGTATGCTGTTGTATGAATAAAAATCAATCAATGCACATTCATAGTCTTCATTTAAATTTATGCGAGGAAAATAATTTGCTGATAAATCAGATGATCTTCCGCTCAATGTTAATGTTATTGACATTTTGCTGGTCAAATAGTAAGTGATATAAATGAAATAAAAATGTGTATTTCTTAAGCAATATAAATCTTTTTTATTTAATATTAAATATAATCAGTACATTTATATATAACTCTTAAAATTAAAATTGTAAATTATTTCATAGGATGTTTCTTATTTATTAGCTTTATTATCCTCCTTTTGACGTTGACATTTATCTTCTGTGTGATCACTACTGCCACAATAATTGCAATATTTCAATTTTTCATATTTTACTTCAGAGCTCTTAAAAAACTTGTCCATTTTCTTGTGCTGTAGATATTTACTAATTGAGGATCTCGATATGATTAAATTAAAATATAAAATAGTATGCTCTTTTATACTTATTGCTAGAATCTTATAATATATCATTTTTATTAATCCAAGAATTGTGTTGATTTGAAAAACCTAACCATTTTACATATGCTCTATCATCCTTTAGTTTTAAAATTTTTTCAACTAGATAGGTGTCTGGAAAGCGAGTCTTTAAAAGTTCTTCATCATAAAATCCACCTTCAATTTTATTTCCTTGATAATCCTCCAATAAGTATGTTGCAGGATATGTATTTCTCACAGATTTAATTTTGAAAATTTCTGTTGTCCAATTAGGTGTATACCCCTTTTCAAAAATATGCTTATATTTGCTGATGCGTACATAATCACCAACATGAAACTTTGATATTTTATATATTTTTAGATGATTATACACGGTATCCAACAGCATTTTTTCATTTTTAGAATTGACATCAATGGGTGCCATTTTGATTGTTCGATGAATTTTTTTATTGTATCGGTCAACTAATTCTTTATATAGCTCAATCCAATGATAAGATCCATTATAGCTAAATTCTCTCCACATCATTCCCTTTAAAGTTCTATTAAATCTCTCCACAATAGATGCCTTCGTTACACTATACGTTGAGTAATGATTTATGCTATGCTTTTCCATAAATTTTTTAAAGAGTTTATTAAAGAATTCTTTACCATCATCGGTATGCAAGTTTTTTGGTATACGACCTAATGTGAAAATATTTTCCATTGCCTTGACAACATCTGTTGAATTTTTCGATTTAAGTGGTGCTGCCCAAGCAAACTTTGAAAATGTGTCAATAACTGTTAGTAGATATCGGAAATCATTATTATGTGCAGAATAATTCCCCATTTCAACCAGATCAGCTTGCCACAAATCATCTATATCTTTCATCACAACTCTGCGACGTTTAAAATATTTTCGAGCTTGTTTATGCAGCTTATTTACAAGAATTCGTTTTGTAGTCATTTTTGATTTTTATATGTATGTCTCTTGTGATTTTGTTTTTTTATATGTGTATGAACATTTTTTAGATTGCATCTTTTTCTTCCAAAATAATCTTCTAGTTTTGCGGACAAATGATGTTAATGTTATCCACATTGATAATAAACAGCGTTGAAGCATTTTATATATTACTTTTATATTTCATAATTTCAAGCTTCAATAGATGTGACATTCACACATGTTGAATGATATGCACTTATTAATTAATTTGCAAGATATTCATTATATTTTATATAATAATATCAGCTTCTCGCAATTCTTCAATTATTGAGACTATTTCATTATTATGACCAGCGACTTGTGATGCTATCAATAGCCGAAGGCGATCAACCAACTCATTTATATCATTCCAATATATATAATTTGATTTATTTGAATTCAATTTCATTAAACCACTTCCTGTCTTATCATTTTTAAATAATTTACTTATAATGTTTCGATATTTATATGCTCTGGTGCCTTTTAGCTGTCCATCGGATTTATAATCTCTTTTATGAGCATTTGTTTCAATTAAAATCTTCTTGTAAATCTCCAATTCAGTTTTATCATAATTCATCGGTTTTGAATAAAACATTAACTGATAAAGACCTGGTGTAAGGTGCCACATTTGGTTTCCTACCTCAATTTTATCGTCATTTATTTTTATATTGCTGTTACCAAATTTCCATTCTCCACTAGAATTTTTATGTGGTCCATATAGAGTATCCAACATATTTTTTTTACCCAACCAGGATAAATCTATCGGATTTGTTGAAACATTAATATCATCATTCTCTATTGTATCCTCTTGAGAATAGAAATTTTCATCATCATTTGTCTTATATAAAGACTTTTGTGTCTCATCTTCACCATTAGTACTTATATGTTCTTTCTTCAGAGTACTTGACTCGAATTTCATCGGTACTTTGTTAAAGCTAATATTTGAGTAATTAGCCATTTAATTTTTAATTTCATCTTTAATAATTTTTGAAATTGTATTCGTATTTTTAGAAATATCAATAAATTCCTTCAATGGTTCCGTTATAGGCCTAAATGTATCTTTGAGTTGTTTAGATGTGTTAGATTCATCAAATTTTATACTTTGAAATTTCCTTTTCAAAGCATTTCTCGTCTTTACTAATTCTTCCAAAACTTTTTCTTCCATCGTTTATTAGTTTTAAAATTATGATTAGGTATCGGCAAGATCAGATGTCTGCTGGCTGGTCTGGTTTATCAGATCAGATGTCTGCTGGCTGGTCTGGTTTATCAGATCAGGTGTCTGCTGACTGGTCTGGTTTATCAGATCAGGTGTCTGCTGGCTGGTCTGGTTTATCAGATCAGGTGTCTGCTGGCTGGTCTGGTTTATCAGATCAGATGTCTGCTGGCTGGTCTGGTTTATCAGATCAGATGTCTGCTGGCTGGTCTGGTTTATCAGATCAGATGTCTGCTGGCTGGTCTGATATCGATCTAATTGATTCAATGATCTATTCGTAACTAACTAATATTTATGAATTCATCCTTTTATATTTCAATGAAAATATTAAACGATTTTCTATAGCGACCTGCATCTAAATCATCATCTTTGCTTATTATTAAAAATCCATACTTGTCTTTCCAACATTCTTGACATATATCATAAAATTTCTTATAGCTCATATCCATTCCAACGTGATCGCTATATATGTGCTTCATATTCATTTCATCCTGCTTAAACATTATAATCATATTTGCATTATCTCGTACTAAATGTTTTGGAATTCGGGTATAAGTTTGACATAAATAAAAGGAATCCACATTTTTATGACGACCCATACAAAAATATTTACGAATATTATTTTGCTTCTCGCAAGCAACATCATCAAATATAAAAATTGAATTATTTTTAGCCTCATCTGGCGGTATAACACTGTCGTTATCAGAAAATGTGAAATATCCCATTCCTTTTATCGGTGATATAAGCCTCTTCAAGTATTCATATTTGGACTGATAGAGTGATTTTGAGTATAAGTATATATTTTCAAATTTAAGGCCACTTGGACTTTCAATCAGACTAATCATTACATTGGTCTTTCCACAGTTGGATGGTCCCACTATAAGACATCTAATAGAATTGGGTAATAAGACATTATGTCTTTTTTTCTCGTGAATACTAGTTGAGGAATCTACATTCCTTACAATAATATTATCGTGTTGTTTGATCAAGCGCATTTTCATAATTAAAATTTAAATTCTAAAATTTTCTATTTTATTAGTTTTCTAGATATATAAAATGGTCATTCATTACAATAAGCCAGTTAATCATACATCGACTATCTCAGGGAGTGGTTTGGTTGATAGAATTATCGATTCCTTACCAGTTGAACTACATTTACCAGGTTATCAATATTGTGGACCAGGCACCAAACTAGAAAAACGGATTAATAGAGGTGATAAGGGTATAAATCCCTTGGACGCAGCTTGCAAAGAATATGACATAGCGTATTCCCAAAACAAGGATATTAATAAACGACATCAAGCTGATAAAATACTTGAAAATCGAGCTTGGGAAAGAGTTTTAGCCGAGGATAGTAGTATTGGCGAGAAAACTAACGCATATCTCGTAAGCAACGCAATGAAAGCAAAAGTTAAATTTGGAATGGGATTAAAGGAGAAAGATAAGAGAGGAAAGGAAATTTTTAAGGCTGCAATAAGAATGGCTACAAGAAGTTTAAAGAAGGAAAAGTCCAGAGATATAAATGATGCTGTTAAAATTGCACGGAGAGTTATCAATAAATCGTTAAAAGGAAAAAAATCTCAAGTAGTAATACCTCGCATAATTAATGTTCCCAAAATTGGAGGTTTCTTGCCTTTAGTACCAATTCTTACTGCACTCGGAGCCTTAGGTAGTCTGTCTTCTGGTGGCGCAGCTATTGCTAAAGCAATTAACACTGCAAAAAATGCTAAGCAACAACTAGAGGAGGCTATTAAACATAATAAAACAATGGAGGCTATTGCGATTGGAAGAGGACTATATCTTAAGCCATATAAGAACGGATATGGTCTTGTATTTAATAGATCATCAAAAAACTATTAAAGATGCTACCCAAAAGACCACTCACTGATGTCGATTTAAGGATATTTGCAACACATATTCCATATTTTAGAGGCGTTTTTATGAGAGATTCACTCCCCCAAGATTACGATGCATAGCTTGATGCTAAGACCGTGAGTTCAAATCACAGTACGACACCAAAAAATAAAAAGTTTTTCATATAGAGCAAAATTAACAATATAAAATACTTTGTTCAATTGACACATAAATTAACCACTGACGAGTCCCAGGAGGGGGACGAAACTGCGGCAGTCTGGTGTATCCCTTGTGTCCGTAAAATTTTTCAATAAAAATGTTTTCTTCTTCTTCTTCCTGTAAAGAGACTAACTAAAGAAATATTCTACAGTAATTAATATAAAAAATTAATTACGATTGTCATTATCTGACGGTTGCAAAACACTTTCTAACATAAAATTTGAATAAACTTGCTTAACGGCGACTCAATCTCTAACCTACACTTGGTATCCAACTATTGTATGTGAATAAAGCGCATCATAAAAACGTGATAATTACTTGTGAAAAAGAGATAGGATTAAGAAGAAAAAGCATTCTAGTTGAGAAATGAATTGTGCATTGGTATTAGCTAATTCTGTCTCTTCTGATCAAAACAATACTTGTGTGTACGTAGTGTGACCAAACTCCAATTTAGACGCAGTCAACGCTGTGTCGATCGTGGCTCAACTCGTTAAGAGGTGAGATTACGATGCATAGCTTGATGCTAAGACCGTGAGTTCAAATCACAGTACGACACCAAAAAATAAAAAGTTTTTCATATAGAGCAAAATTAACAATATAAAATACTTTGTTCAATTGACACATAAATTAACCACTGGGGGACGAAACTGCGGCAGTCTGGTGTATCCCTTGTGTCCGTAAAATTTTTCAATAAAAATGTTTTCTTCTTCTTCTTCCTGTAAAGAGACTAACTAAAGAAATATTCTACAGTAATTAATATAAAAAATTAATTACGATTGTCATTATCTGACGGTTGCAAAACACTTTCTAACAAATAATTTTTCTTTTTTTAATTTTATTATATAATTTTTGCTTTATTTAATAACATTTGATTACATTTTAATTCCATACTGGATATGCAGTATTTTGAAGAATAATAAATTCATTAGGTAAATTGATTTGCTCCAGGTGTAGATGATATGATTTCTCATCTACACCAACTTCTTTTTTAATGTGATAATTTCCAGAGGATAATTCTATTAGCTCTTCATCAGTCATGGCGTTATATCTGGTTGGCAGAAATATGACGTTATTTTGCACTTCTAGTCTCAAGCATTCACCAAATTTAGTTTTAATTTTTAGGGCGTTCAACACCGTATACGACTTTAAGTTCTCCATATCTGTAATATATAGAATTTGCTTACTGTTGAGGCTATTGAATTTATTGATTAATGATGATGATGACATATTTAGAAATTTAAAATTTTAAGATGTAAATAAAACAATGTATTATTTTTTATAACTTTACTGTTTGACAACTTTTTACTGAATGATTGCTCTTACATTCAACTTATTAAAAGTAAAGGAAATAATTAAAATCATTCTTATGGTTTAACTCCACCCCCCATCCCCCCAATTGATCAAGTTGGAGTGAGAGAGTGTATTCAATAGGAAATATTTGCACCCCCTCACTCTTATATAGTGAGAACTTGGGGGTATATTTCTGAAGTATCCTCTTTTTACATTAAACATTTTATAATTAGTATTATAAATTATATCGAAGGAGAAACAACAATCTTGAAACAATGATATTAAATCCAACACTACGAGAGAGAATTGACACCTTTCTTTTTAAATATGATGGATACATTTCTTTTGAGGATCTCCATTATATATTAAACTTTACGAATATAATGGATGAATTTGAAAATAAGGAGTGCCTAGACTCGATACATGGGGAACATTTCATTGATTGTCCATGGTCTATTGATAGTTGCAGAGAGGGACCTGATACTTGTAGCTGTTTTGTCTATAGACAGAGAAAACGATCTATAATTAATTTTATTGAAATGTATTATAAACATCTAAGCGTTTAATAAATGAATAAAATGAAAAATATACAAAATACACTGTCTTGTATATTATTTTAAATATTATCCAAATTTTACTATGTCACCTAAAACACTTGACACATTATGTCTGTAGGCTGAGTTTTTGATCCCTATAAAAAATTTTACATGTATATCAACGCGACGTACAAGATGTGTTTGATCAAAAATATTCTCATAATGTAAACACAATTTAAATATTAGACAAATTTTACTATGTCACCTAAAACACTTGACACATTATGTCTGTAGGCTGAGTTTTTGATCCCTATAAAAAATTGTACATGTATATCAACGCGACGTACAAGATGTGTTTGATCATGATTTGATCTGTCCACTCAAAAATATTCTCATAATGTAAACACAATTTAAATATTAGACAAATTTTTATCATGTCGCCTAAAAACTTGACATAATACTGTCATCCACATATTTTAAATATTACACTAATTTGATTATATTGTGTACAAATTCTTCTCAAAAATATTTTCATAATGTAAACACAAAGAATTTTCTATGCACATAACCATCATCCCAGTGAAAAAACTGAGGCAGAAAATTCTTCTTTTTTTCATAGATGTAAAATTGTGAAAAACCGTCGGTAAAACATAATTGTGTAATAAAAATATTCTCCACACACACACACACACACACATACACATATTTTAAAATAAGCTATATTTTCACATCTCTATGTAAATTTTCCACACACAGAATTTTTACTGGGGCACATTTTTGAAAATTAATTTTTTCACTGGGATATATTTTTGAAAATTAATTTTTTCACTGGGATATATTTTTTTTATATTTATTTTTTTCACTAAGCCAGATGTTTATGAAAATTTATCTTTTTTCACTGAGTCAGAAATTCCACTTTTTTCACTTTTATTTCTTTAAATTTATTTTTTTCACTGCGCAAATTTTTTGAAAATTTATTTTTTTCACTGCGCAAATTTTTTTAAATTTATTTTTTTCACTGCACAAATTTTTTGAAAATTTATTTTTTTAAATTTATTTTTTTCACTGCGCAAATTTTTTGAAAATTTATTTTTTTAAATTTATTTTTTTCACTGCGCAAATTTTTTGAAAATTTATTTTTTTTTTTTCACTGGATATATTTTTGAAAATTTATTTTTTTCACTGCGGCAGAAAATTTATTTTTTTCACTAGGGCAAAATCATCATGCCGACTGCGCAGCTTTTTCATTACAAATACCCCATCACTTTTTTACCTTGTTAAAAATACCCCATGTATTTTTCAGCCTCTGCCGACTGCGCTGCTTTTTCGTTACAAATACCCCATTTCCTATCTACTAACATCATCCAACAATTGAAATAACGTATACGTACATAGATTCCGCCTCAAACGCAATCACACCTAATAAAAAACAGTTTTGCTTTAAGAAAACCAACTATGTTACGCTGGACTCTTTACTATCTCAAATTAATTGGAACGATGAGTTTTCTCGACACAATTATAAAATAAATCTTTCAATAAGCTCGTTCTATGATATTTTATTTGAATGTTTTTTAAAATCTGTACCTAAAATGCTTCCTCTGAAGACTACTGGTCCCTCATGGAGCACAAAACACCTTACACGTCTTAAAAATCGGAAAAACAAAATGTTCAAAAAATACAGTGGGAAATTAACGTTTGTTAATTATAGGAACTATTCAGTTGCCAGATCGGAATTTAACATAGCAAATAATTCTGCGTATAAAAACTACTTAAGTAAAATAAAAAACAATTTGAAACATGATCCTAAGTCCTTTTATAAATTTGTTAACTCTAAAAGACGAACAGTTGATTTTCCTCCAACAATGAAGTACAACGATTTAGAGTCATCAGACGATCTTTCGATAAGTAACATGTTCGCTGACTTCTTTGCATCCACGTATTCATCTACAGTGTTTAATAAAACTATAAATTAACCTTACACAATTCCGAAATATTCTTATATAAACATACCGCCAATTAACGAACAAACTGTTTTAAAAAATTTACTAAATTTAAAAAGTTCATATTTGGGAGGTACGGATGGTGTTCCTAGCTGTATCCTAAAGCGATGTTCCAATTTACTTTATGTACCTTTGACTCATCTTTACAATAAATCACTTCAGCTCGGGTACTTTAAAGGAGTGTGGAAAGATTCCTTCATTTTACCTTTATACAAGTCTGGTAGCAAAAATACTGTGTCTAATTATAGAGGCATTGCTAAGCTTAGTGTTATCACAAAATTGTTCGAAAAACTGGTTACTAGTATGTTATCTCACCAAGTATCTTGCATTCTTTCACTAATTCAACATGGCTTTCGCAGATCTCGCTCCAAAGCCATGGTTTACCTTCGTAAACCATGGCTTTGTTAATAGAAAACAAATAGATGATATATATTGTGTTCCGTAACACTAAGTCAAGTTTTATAAATGTCTTATCAGGCGTACCTCAAGGTAGGTCCTCTGTTGTTCACACTATTCATCAATGATCTTCCATCCGCTATTCAACATGCCAAAGCCTTAATGTAAGCTGACGATGTTAAATTATTCATTTCTTTCGACAATCCTGATGAGCAAGCTTTACTTCAATATGATATTGTTAACTTTACTACATGGTGTGATGACAACTTAATGGAAATTAATACAAAAAAATGTAAATACATGATTTTTTCAAGGTTAAACACTTTTAATGGGTTATACTTGATGAACAATGAGCTGCTGGATCTGGTTTTTTTTTTTTTAAAAGAGAAGCAACACTCAGGAAATTCTTCCTATTAATTAATGTGTTGCTTTCTTTGGAAAGGGGATAGTGGAGAGATGAAAGGTGGAGAAAGATGAAGGGCTTCAAACATGGCAACACTGCAATTGCGCGAGATGATAAGTCTTCGAACAGTTGTTGCTCGCCACCTGATGTAGAGTTGGCGAATTTATTGAAGCTTTTTGTTTCATAGCCCTGATTCATTATTTTCAGATCCTTATACAACAAAACAAATTTTCACAACGTTAGTGAGGCGAATTCTGGAATACGGATCTGTTGTTTGGGATCCATTCTATGAAACACATTCGAAATCCATCGAGTCGGTACAAAAACAATTTATTGCTATTTTCTCTCCGAAATCTCTGCTGGAATCCACTCGTGAATCTTCCTTCTTATGAAAACCGTTTATTTCTTATTAGACTGCCTACACTAAAAAGTCGAAAACTAATGCTAAATGTGACATTTCTTTTAAACTCGATCTTAATACGCCTTTTTACGTAACAAGAAATTTCAAAACCTGTACGAACAAACTATGCTAATGCAGATCCTTTTCGCCGTATTTGTTCTGACTTCAACCAATTATATCATGTCATTGATTTTAACACAAGTCTTGACAATGCGAAGCGGAAATTAATTATTTTTCTTAATCAAATTTAAAACTTTTTGAAAAACCTGTATTATTTTTAATAATTTAAATTTATAGTCTGTAATAATTTTATATCTGTTAACTGAATAAATAAATAAAAAATCTCGAGAAAGCGAGCGACATCATTCGCTGAAATGAATTTGGGGCACTTTTTTACCGTAGGGTAATCGTTTGAAACAAAATGAACCCTTTTCGTAGATAAGGATGTTACGTCCCTAGAGCCTTCTTCTAATTCAATTTGATGAAAACCTGACATTAAGTCAAGGCAAGAAAAAAATTTGGCTCTGCCCAATTAATCTAGAATATCGTCTATTCTTGGTAATGGAAATTTATCCGCTACGAGTTTCTTATTAATCCCTCGATAATCAACGACCAATCTACATCTTTTCTGGCTTGTACCAGGTAGAGATTTTTTGAGTACTAATAAAATTGGGCTGTTATATTCAGCAATAGAGGGTTCTACAATGTCATCCTTTATCAGTTTATCAACTTGAATGTTCACCTCCGTTTTATGAGAGTGTGGGATCCTGTATGATTTAATATAAACATTATCTTTATCCTTTAATCTAGGCCTCTGCTTGTAGAAATTGTTGGTAGTCATTTTTTCAGACTCCAATCCAAAAATATCAACACACTCAGAACATATGTTCTATAATTTTTCCCTGGCGAATTCTGGAAAATTTCTCGATAATCTTTCCATTTTCTCTTGATCCTTTCGAGGATCTCTGGTTAGGTGGGCAATTTTATAGCCGTTAAGACTCTCGGTTTGAATTTTAGTATTCATAATAACAACATTTCTGTTAGTTGTATTCACTATTCTGACCATTGGTCTAGATTTTGAGACTATGGTGCTCGCAATGAACACTACGTTTTGAAGAATTTGATTTGGAATCAATACATTTTCTTCATCAGTTTGCATGCTAATGTGCCTGATTACCTCTGATCTCGCTGGAAGAGAGCACTACGCAATGCTATAGCGATGTGTTGGGGAAGTCTTCTAGATCTCAGGATCATCCAATCTTGGTCATCTTGGTAATCTAGAAGACAATTGTACTCACGAATGAAATACCAATGATTCTGTCAGAAGGAATCGGAAAATCATACTCGACTACATGAAATACCTGTGGTATGAGAAGTTCCTCAAATTGTAGTTTAGTATAAATTTCACCAAGGGTAGTTGTTAATCCTTGGCCAACACCCCTCACTTGTGTTGTTCTAGTCTTGTTTATTTGTCCGTTACGGATCTGTCCAACCTTTACTAAAGAAATGTCTGCACCTGTATCTACTAAAAATGTGGATTTTTTCTCACTTAGTAAAGTTCTGCAGGAGAGATAGCTATAGAGGTTTAAATTTAAGTTGTATATTTTGTGGTTTACATCAGGGGTGATAGCTCGTTTTCCGAGACACTTTCCGTAATGTGGCGATTTTTATGGTACCCGTTATTATTTTGACGATTCCGGCCACGATTTGAATTTCCATTACTATTACCATTATTGTAATTATTATTATTATTATTATTATTATTACGGCCATTGCCACGATAATTATTATAATTGCCTCGATTTGGACGACGTTGCCAATTACCGCGTCCACGGATTCCTGGTCTAGCTCTAATTCCTTGATTGGAATTAGTGAAAAGAACTAAGTTCTGCTGCCCATACGCTTCTGTGGAGCTGTTCACAAATTTTGCTGTAACAGCATTCATATCCAAGAAAATTCCTTATTCCATGATCAGTTTTACTCTCTCGTTTGTAGCGTTCTTGGTGATTGTTTTTATCGCTGCCTGAGTAGAATATTTTTGTGCTTACTGTTGAGATAGCCCGTCCGTAATATACGCACTTTCCAAAGACTTAGTCATTGATTTTGCCACCCTGACGTATATTAGATAGTTTGGCTGAGATGACTTCCACTGATTCACCTCTTACCATCCCAGACAATGTTGCGATCACCTGATTGATTGTTATCTCATTAGAGATTAAATTTTGGGCCGTTCCTTTCAATTTGGTTTTAATTAGGTTCACCGCCACTCCATCAACCATCATATCAACCATGAAAGATTTTTGTATCTGTTTTTCATACATAAAACAAAATTGAGGATTAAAACAACTTAAATTTTACGTTGTCACCGGCTTGTGAAAATAATTGTCTATTACATAATTAAATAAAAGACAAAATAAAATATTTAAACGTAATATGTATTTCTAAACTAAATGTTTATAGATTAATAATCTAGTGTGGTCAAATTGCAAAACAAACATATACAGACATGTAGACAGAGTAAAGCGAAAGACAAAGACACACATCTTAGGTAGATTTTAATGGTTCCTTTTATGTTTTATGATTTTCAGCAAATAAATAAACTAAATTACAATTTTTCTACAAATTTTTAGCGTTTTTTTCAGTCTACTAAAATTCAGCAAAAAATTTATTAATTTTTAGCAAGGCTTTTGTATTTATAATCCACTAAGTGTTAGCGAAACTTTTGCTGAATCTACTAATTTTGTTTTGTTGACATTAGCAGTTTTTTTGCAAGCACCCTCCTGACTAAAATTTTGCTGACTCAGCAAAATTTTTTGCTGACTTTACAAACTTTTTTTTTGAGTGTAGTTCATGGATATCCTTAACGGAATCCAATAAAGCCAAGGCGTTGCAAAACTCAAGAATTCTACAAGTGTTTGGGGCATTGTGGTGCTTTTACCACTCTGGCTTTTCCCCTTTGTATCCTCCGCCTTGTGGGAAGTTACTGGTTTATCTTCCGATTTATCTTTCACCCCAGAACTTGGATCAGTCTGAGTATTAGTATTATAAGTTTACCTCTCATGGAAGATTAGAGGTAATTTTGGCTCTTAATTTCTCTTTGCTAAAAGTTTCTCTAGTCTATCCCTAACGTCGGCAAAGAAAGCCTCTGCCGCTAGTTGGTGATTAGACGTGAGACGAGGATAATTGGTATCGAATAATCTACCAACTTCTTCAAGACGTTGAAATAAAATCCCCAAATGTTTAGCTACCGTTTCGTCCTTTGTAGGTCTATCGGTATTTAAGCACTTATATGATCTATCAAAATCTTCCTTCAGTTGAATTGCTTTGCCAACTATCTCCAACCAGTCCATATGAATGGCATGATTAAATTAAATAGGCAATTCAAGTTATTTATTGTCTCAAAACTTTAAAGAGATTTGGGAAGAAAAAGTCTACGCCGACTATCAAAAACTGTCGTAGAGCTCTCACTCTATCGGTGGGTAAATTTCCCATTATTTGAGTCATAAGTTTTGGTTTATAGCGGTAGCAATGAACACATTTACGCACTATCCTGCTGCACTCTTCTCTGGCATTTATAAAGCCAAATATTTTCCCCGTGAAAGGGCTATCAATGCTTTCGTGCCAGCATGGCAATTCTCGAAGTGCAGATTGCGTAAATAACGGCTCACAAAGAGTGTTTTCTTTGGTAATAGAAGTGGGAACCTCCCACCTACCCTAATTAGTGAAAGATTTCGCTTGTCTTCTGTAAAATTATGTATGAATGGTGTTAGCCTTTGAATTTTTGATGGCAACACCAGAGATTTTTGTAATTTTCTAATATTCTCAGAGAATGATTCTCTCTGGACAATTTCTACAAGCCTATAAAAGGCCCAATTCAATTCCTCTGCCGTAGGATACCTGGACTTTGAAATTTTCCGTTTCTTACCAAAGTCGATGAATCGAAGCACAAAGCACATGATCCTTAAAATCTTCTTATATGAAGAATGATCTTCGATCAACTTCAAGAAAATGTTATTCGATATATCTTCCGGAGAATTTCCGTTCGTAGAATTTTCCACAACAGGAGATTTTTCTAATTCCGTAGAATTCTCTACTGCAAGGAAGACACTTGATTTTCGTAA
Source organism: Delia radicum (assembly GCA_021234595.1). NCBI lineage: Eukaryota > Metazoa > Arthropoda > Insecta > Diptera > Anthomyiidae > Delia > Delia radicum. The sequence goes on along the minus strand of CM037854.1, from coordinate 171,292,695 downwards.
TTCTAAAGATTTTTGGTTCTCTGTTAACGCGAAGTGATGGTTAACAGGCCACATTGGAATATCGTGGAGAAGAAATGAAGGACCTTCAAACCAAATTGAATCTTTAAGTTTCTCTACATCACATCCTCTCGAAACAATGTCAGCCGGATTTTGTTTTGTATTCACATGGCGCCAGAAAGCGCGGTCTGACCATTCTTGAATCTCAGCAACTCTGTTAGAAACAAAAGTTGCTAGGGTGGATGGATGTGTTTTAATCCAATATAAAGTGATTTCTGAATCAGTCCAGAAATTGACACTCTCGATTTCAAAGCTTATCATTTTCTTAATTCGTATCCACACTTTCGCCAATAAATGTGCTGCACACAACTCAAGTCTCGGAAGAGATTTTGTCTTAAGTGGAGCGACTTTAGATTTGGCTGTATGTAGCCGACAACAGACTCTATTTGAGTCACTACTCCTTATATAAATGCAGCACCCATAAGCCCGAATTGAGGCGCTAGCGAAGCCATGAATTTGGATTTTCGCCAAAGAAGTTGTGTGGACGAATCTTGGGATTTTAATTGAATCAATTTTCAACAAATTGTCCTTAAGATTTTCCTATGCAGTATCTAGTCGCATAGGTATTGACTCATCCCAGTCAAGTTTCTGAATCTGAATATAATTGGGCATAAAAGTACGAGAGGATCAAACAACTGAGAAGAAACCGATAAAATGTTTCGTTTTGTTGCCTTGAGATCATGAAAATTATCTTCTAAATGAAATTTAACCCAATGTATGCCCAAAGCTTTAGCCGAATCGGAATCATTATGCAATAATTTTTCCTTGCAATCAGAAAAATGTATATCGGGGTGATTAAAAACCCATTTTGTTAAGTTAAAACCAGCTGAACTCAATATTTGAGCCACCTGGTCTTGAATAGTTACAAGATCCTGATAACTATTGGTGCCAGTTAGCAAATAATCAACGTAAAAATCACTGCGAATAACTTTTGCCCCGATAGGCGAAGTCTCTTTATACAAATCGCTCAAATAAAGTAGACATCTGATCGCTAAGAATGGTGCTGAAGATGTGCCATAAGTCACAGTATTCAGACGAAACACCTGTAGCGGATCAGATGGATTTTGTGTCCATAGGATTAATTGAAAATTGCGATCCTTATCGCCAACCAAAACTTGGCGATACATTTTTTCAATATCTGCAGTGATAACATATTTATGGAATCGAAAACGGATCAGAGTCGAATATAATTCTTCTTCCACAGTTGGGCCAACCATTAACAAATCGTTAAGTGAGTTCGCGAAGACGTTCGACTCGAAGCATCAAAAACTACACGAAGTTTTGTTGTCGTGCTTTGAGGACGCAAAACGCATTGATGTGAAATAAAATAATGAGGCTTGTTCGGTATTTGATTGTCCGTAATGGACATATGACCTAAATCGACATACTCTTTCATAAAATCGTGATACCGAGAATTGTCTCATATGCTCATCGTTTGAGAGTCTGCGCTCAAGCGCAAGAAATCGTCGTTTGGCAGTATCAAAAGAGTATCCCAAAAGATTAGTATCCGATTTGAAAGGAAGGGAGACTTCGAAACGTCCTGACGCTAAACGTCGTACCGAATTTTTAAAATGATCCTCACATTTTTGTTGTTCCTCACTATAAATAACTGTTGATTCATTTGAACATTCCTCTAATTCCCAAAATTTACGAACGATTAAATCAACAGTTTCCTCGTTTTCAATTGCATTGTTAGGGTGGAACATCTTTGAACTTGAGCCCTTTGACTGATTGTGTTTCCAACAACGATCCAGCCAAGTGATGTTTTCTGAAGCACTGGCAGGTTCGGACCAGACCTAATCTGACCTACGCATAATAGATCAAAGAAAATTTCACCACCGATTAATAAATCAACCCCTTGTGGTACATCAAAGTGTGGATCTGCCAACTCAATATTTTTAGGAACATCTATTTCGGATCGCGAAATTTTGCGATTAGGGTGGCAACCAGAAACTTGCTTTAATACCCAAAATTCTGAAATGAATTGGGTAGAATTAACCCTCGACATGACAGATATTTCAACATTAGATTTCAATGATGACGCATGTCTTCAACGCCATTTAAAACTAATCTGCCTCCTTCTCGTTTTATTCTAAGTCTCTGTGCAAGTTCCTCGGTAATCATATTCGATTGAGAACCGGAATCCAAAAGAGCTCTAGCCAATATATAATTCCCAGAGCTTGTCCTCACTTTTACCACGGCTGTGGCAAGAATCACATCTTTGCTAACAGATGCATAATGCACCGAAGAGTGGGAACACGATGGTATGACCTTTTTTAAGGCAATTTATACACGCAGGCACTCCTTTTATGAAATCAAATCTTTGGAGAACTGGCACTGCGGTAAAAGAAGGGCAATTGTAAATATTGTACTGTTCAGATTTACAAAATAATCACTTATTTGCAGATTGTTTTGCAACTGATAAAGATAGCGATGTTCTGAATTGCTTTTTAGGTACGTTATCATTTCTGTTCTTCGAAGGCGTAACTCTTGAACTAGAAGATTCATCAGCCGCAATGTGCTGATATCGTTTGTTCAAGACTGCCTCACAGTCAGACCATAACGGGAGCTTTTCGAAATCAAGCTGTTCATCCCACTTCGCTTTAGTGACTGGATCAACTTTTGACATCACTAAATGAATTGGAATGGCATTCGAAATCTTTTTATCGTCTCCAATAGACAAAAGGGATTCATAAATAGCTGTTACAGTATCAATCATGCTTCGTAAAGCAGTAGCCGAAGGTTTCGTGATCTCAGGAAGATCAAAAAGTCTCGAAATATTATCGGAAAATATCAGACACTCATTGTCATAAACTCTCTTCAAACTGGCTAATGCTTTAAGATAATTTTCCTCCGAAACTCGATAAGCTTGGACAGTACCTAAAGCTTCATTGGATAAGCATGATATTAAATGATTGAACTTTTGAATATCAGACAACATCGGGTCATTGTGGACTAACTCCTCAAAGAGGCTAATGAAATTTTTTAATTTCACAATACTTCCCGCTAAATTTAGGAAGTTTCATATTTTGAAGCCCAGAACGATGAGTTTGCATCATAAAAGATGTTTCAGGCAAATTCTGTCTACTATTCTTGGCCTGAAGACTCAATAAAAGAGACTTCGTATTCACACAAAGATCCTCAAGTTCATCTCTGTCGCTATTTGTAGGATCCAAATCTTCAATTTCCGATTGGTAATCCATTGCTTGAGAAATATAATCCTTCAGTACTTCTAACCGACAATCAATCTCGAAAGGATTGACTGAAATTGTCTTCTCTACTATAGAAGTACGAATTCTCATAATACTTTTGGCTTTTCGCTGATTCAATTTTGATAAATTGTCGACTACAGGAGTTTCCTGGCCTTTTTTGCCACCAGCCATATTACCAAACCACAAAAGTTCAAATAAATCTCAAAAATAATATAAAAAACACGGAAAAAGTTTCCGAAGTTTCACAAAAACTAATTTTTTTTTTTTTAATTAATTTATTTAAGGTTATACCTTGAAAATTGTGTATATATGCAATAAAATTGATTAATAAACACAGCGCTCAACAATAAAAAATTGCCCCTTGGGATATATCAATTGTAAAAAATTTTATATTATTCTTTGTTCTAATATTTTTGAACGAAATTGAATAAAAAGTTAAAAAAAACCTCCAACTTATGGCAATTTAGTTTTGTAATTGGTAATAAATAAAGGGTTCTCTTCAATAATTAGAAAAGATAGTAATTAATACGCAATTTTAATAAACTTTGTTCAAAACAATATATAAATTAGTTTTTGGTTATATTTTTGACACACTATTTAATTCTCGTGAGTATTTGAAAAAATTAAATAACTCACGACACCGAAGTTAATAATTAAAATTCGTTTTAAAAATATTAAAAAACAGCGCTTGTGTTGCTTACAACAAAATCATCTGTCTCAACGGCAATAAATTTACAAAAATAATTTCTCTTCTTTTTTCAAATATTAATATATTTTGCACTAAATGCCTTACTAGTTTCTAATTGTTGTTTAATTTTACCAAACAACTTAGTTATTGTATCACTTTGTTCCAGTTTTCCCAGATAATATTTCCGATTAAATTATCAATAAACATCGTCCGAATTAAACCAGACCACTTAACCAGGCTTTGGTAGCGTATTAATTAAAAACTAAATATTTTACCAAGTTTATTATGAAAATTTAATAACAAAGTTTATTTGTTGTATAATTCAAAGATACAATTTGTTCCAAAACCCTGTCCATTTACGCAGCTATGTTGCCACCTCAGCCTAGCTCGAAGCACGGTGTGAATCCCCAACCCGCAAACATAGATCGAGGGCCGTTTGGTAAAATGATGAGTACTGGACCATTGATGTGACACCCAGTACACTGCTTTTTCTGCGCCTGGCCTGGAAACATCAGAGTTTTGTTGCGGGTGTATTTGAGGGGGTGGTTGACAAACCGATTTTGTGCAGTGCAACCGACGAAATGTAAAAGAAAAGAATAGTTATTTATTTTTGTATTGTGTTTATAACGATAATAGTTTCACTTACCTGTACGAGTTTCCAAGTATATAGTTGGTGCTAAGAAGGTAGAGTGCCCCATATGTATTTCTGGAGTACTGTATAAATAATATAAAAATACAAATCTTATACTGCAATGATGGCGTATAACAAAATTGGTTTTGCAGACTTCTAGAGCAATTTGTTGTTGAATGTCGGCAAAAATATGTTCTTATGGAAATTGGCCAAATTTTGGCCAACATAGGAAAGAAAAATTAAAAATGAAATAGGAAAGAAAAATGAAATAACCAAAAATATTTATTGGTGAATATGACTTACCAGAGTCCCATTGTAGTCGTACGTTTGTACATACATAAGTCCAAAAAGTTATGGATGTTCTTTTTTTGTTTGTTTTGTTGATGTTGTGTGTTGCATGATTTTTTTTCGTATGGATGTGGTGGTTTTGGGTAAATAAATCGTTCACTGGTTATTTTATTATATATATTTCTTTATGTATTTTTTTTGCTAACCTATATGTAATTTTCTTATTTTTATTTCAATAGTTTTTTTTATATAAATTTCTTTGTGTTTATTTTGATTTAAAAAAAAAATAAAAAAAAATTTCACTTGTGGCTGTCAGAAATGTCACTCTGTTTGCAGAATGTGCAAACAGGGTTGATATTTCTTTATCCGTACGGGGTTGCCGGAAAGAAAACAAAAATAGGAGTGGCGTTGCCAGATGGTTGTGTTCGGATAGTTCAGGAGGTAGTGTAAGAGAAAAATTCCTTCATTTAGGAGAGAAACCGATAACCGAAAATTTAAAATAGTACGGATAAGTTAAGAGCCAGAGATTGTCGCATATTGAATTAGTATGTGTGGGAAAGAAATTATGTATAATAATTTTTTTTTGCTAGATTTTGTTTTTTTAGGATATCCAGTTAGAAATTTTACGTATAAATAGGGCTTAGTGGCTTTCATTTTTAAAAATTTTTGAGTACAGCAAGCAAGCATAAAAGAATAAAGTTAAGTGAGCGCATAAGTAAAAGTTTTAAAAATTTAACAAGTAAAGTGATAAAGTTTTGTTAATTTTTTTGTGTGCTGTGGAAAATTTGTTTTAAGTTTTGAGGAACATATTTAAATTGAAGCCCATTGATCTGTTGGAAGTGTGAAGCTCTGAATACCTGTACATTTTGTGTCCCTTTTTAATTTAAAAACCGTAAGTTTTTTTTGGTCAACCATTTTTGAAATTTTTAGAATATTTTCTAGTCCATTTTGTATAATTTGTTTTTCAAATAGTGTGGTCAAATTATAGTGTGCTGAAAAGGCTCAATACCGTGAGGGAGCGTATGACACCATTGGCCACAGGACTCTGACATTTTTAAATTAAAAAAGGTAACCAAATTTTTAGTATCAAATTTTGGGTATTTCGGTGTATACTGGGTAAAGTGGCAACAACCGTGAAATTCTTGGAATCTGTCCAAGCGGTAACACCTTACTAGGAATTGGACAGCTGTGTGAGGAGCACAACTGGGGCAACCGAACATCGTGTTGGTCCCTCCCTCTGGGATAACATTGTGCAGAAGAAAAAAATTAGATTCCATAGCGTATAAGTGCAGATGATAGTCAGGTCACAAACCCTTAAATATTAAACAGTATTTTTTTTATGGCGACCAATATAAGTGTTTCTAGCAACTTGGATTGTTATAGCATATATTAAACTTGCTTTGTTAAGGGGTAACCTACACATAAAGTGCTAAGAAAATTAAATAATTTAGAAAAATACAACAAATTTTGTGAGAAAGTTAATTGGTGGCGAAAATAGGTAAAATTAAGCATTTGTTAGATTAATATTATTAAAGTTTTTTTTTGTTCTATATATTTATGTTTTTTTTGTGGAGTTGTAAAAGGGATCAAACTGATTTTTGTTGAGAACTGCCCGCGGAAAAAAAAAGGCAAGATTTATAAATTTTTTAGGCCTTGTTAAACTCCTTCAAAGAGCTCTTTTAGGGTAGTAAAAGGGAAAATAATAGCGTCTATAAATGGGTTTAAGTGGTTCCATATAAAGTCAACATATTGAGTCATTTATATGAGAAATTAGTTCGGTCCTTTGTCAGGTTTTTGTTTGTTAATTGTGAAATCTATGTTAAACGTTTTTTTTATAATTTTTGAATTTTTATTGACTAATTTGGTCAGGTCAGTTAGGTTTAATTAGTTTAGTTATAGTTTGTTAAGGATCAGGTAAATCAATATTATTTTTATTATGTAAAAATACTAATTGATATACTTAGATATAAAAGATTTTTTTTTAAGAAAAAAAGAGTCTTATATACAAGGTATACCATTTAGTTTTTTTTTATTGACACTAAAACAACCAGGTACTATATTTATCATTGTTTTTATTTTGAGTGAAAGTTTTGGGTTTATAATAAACCATTCGTTTCTTGTTTGATACTAAAGTATCGTCAATTTTAAAATTTTGAAGTTTTCTTTTTGATTTAATGCAAACCTTTTGAAAGAAAAAGGATCATAATTGGCGAATTAAAGCCACGCCATAAATTGTTTTAAATTTTTGATATATAAAAATTTTTTTTTAGTTTACTTATATATTAGTTTAGTTTTTTTTTTTTTTGACCGTTACCAATTAAGATTTTATTTTTTTTTAAATTAAAAGCCACTATAGAGTTAAGTTTTATGTTTAGTTCTAATTTGTTTATTAATAAAATGTTGTGAAAGTGAAATTTAATAATATGTTGTGCTAAATAATCTTTTTGAGGGAATTTCAGGAACAATGGTACAGTATGGGTAGATGATGTTATGGTAAGTTGTTGGTGATTGTTATCAGGGGTCATTCGGTATACAATTGGAATGACCTTGGTATTGGGTGGGCAACGTATGTGGGAGTAACACCTTTCCCATCGTAGAATCATGCTCCTTTGTAGTATCCGGTTTTGTGAATTAAGTATTTCGATTTTTTTTTATGAACAGTTTAGTTTCAGTTTATATTTTTTTATTTGTTCGCCCTCGATCTATGTTTGCGGGTTGGGGATTCACACCGTGCTTCGAGCTGGCTGAGGTGGCAACATAGGTGCGTAAATGGACAGGGTTTTGGAACAATAAATGGCGCCCATGGAAAAGCTAGAAAAGATCCAGTTAAATAGCCCAACATTGCTTCACAAAACTCCAATTTTGTGAGCAATGATTTCCAACCACTAGATGTCTTAATCATAAAGGGATTAATTGCAGATAGCGGATTGGGTAATTCAATTTTCAGATACTTTAAAAAAATTTTTATAGGAAAAGTCATTATAGCCTAGCGTATGACTAGCTAGTTCGTATAATGGGTAATAAGGAAATTCTTCGTGTCCTAACGAGTCAAATAATGTTAGTTTGCAAGTTGAATTTCAATTGAATTTAGGGGAAATGATTATAGCCTAACATTGAAGTGTAGTTAGTTTGTATAATCAGATCATTGAATACTAGTATAGGATACTACAAGGATTTTGATAAAGGATTACGTTACGATAACACCAACAACTAAGCCAGATTATGACCCAATGGATTGCGACAAAAACACTACCATTGTGCCTGAAACCCTCTTATATGTTAACTGTGTAATTAAAAATTGTATTGTTTGTGTACTTGTTAAATATTTTACAGCTTTGTCTTTTCGTAAAATTTTGTTTTGATATTTTTCTTATATACATTGAATATTTGTTTTAGCGAAATCCAAATACATTTTTTTTATTTTAAATCTTTTTAAATTTTATAATTTGCAAAATTTAAGCATTTTTTTTTGTAGGTCCATTTAACAATTTATTTTTTTTTTAACAATTTTTTTTTATAAAATCTTTCAAACAATTTTTTTTTTCAATTTGACCAGTGTCATATATAATTTTTTTGTGTGAGTTTTTTTTTTTGTTTTGCTTTAGATATTTTTTTTAAATTTAAAACTTTTATAACTGCTACAAAAATTTTTGTGAAATGGGTATTGGAAGATCTCCACCTGGAAACCTTAATGGACAGGCAGGAACTGACGGTATTACAAATATGTCGGCAACTTCAATAACGACAGATAGTGCGAACGCAAGTCAGGCATCAGGTACCACTAGCACTGTTACCGGTATGCCAACGGGTACGAATCCAAGGTTAGTCAATCAACCTCCATTTCAACCACCTCTGAACTATGAGTTTCCTCCTCCACCTGTACAACAGCGACAGGGGGGTTTTTCGATAGGAAAAAGTCCTAGGGCTTACGCTGGTTTAATTTGTGATTTGATCACTGAAACCAATGTGAACTATAGGGCTGAATTAGAGCAAAGATTGGATGACAAGATTCAAAAAAGTCTTCAGGATGGGTTTTCTGAAATGTTAAGAGAAATACGTAAAATTAATATGCCAGAAAAATCTAAGGAAAGTAATGTTTCAACGAATGGTGAAGTGGGAGCAAAAAGGCCCTGTAATATGCACGTTTTCCACCAGCTCCTCAAAGAAGATTAGATTTTCAGGATTTTCAATTAAATAGTAATTCAAATACGTCTTTAGATAGTCCACCAGCAAGTATGTCTAATATGAATCGGGAAAGTGTGGAGATAGAAACGCCTTACAATATACGACAGTATTCTAGAAGAGGTCCTGTTAGAGTTGATAAGTGGGATATTATTTTTGACGGAAACCCTGATCACGTCTATATAGAAGATTTTATATTCCGAATAGAGTATCTTCAAAGTCAATATTCATGCCCTTGGAACGAACTACAAGGTGAATTCCATAAATTATTAAAAGGTGAAGCCAAAGACTGGTACTGGCTGATGCTTCAGCATAAGCGTATAAAAACATGGGAAGATTTGAAGAAAGCTTTACGCTTACAATATGGCTCAAACCGAAGTGAATACGAATTTATGCGCGATTTTGAAGAACGTCGTCAGCGACCAGGGGAATCAATTGATGTATACTTTCAAGTGATGAAAAAACTTAGATCCCGTTTAAAAACACCTATACCCGAGTATGAAGTTATTCGAATCATAAAAAGGAATTTGCGTAACGACCTTTCACGCATTTTATACCCGATGCAACTGTTTACTGTCGAACAATTAAGGGATGAGTGTAAGGAAGTAGAAAAAACATATTTTAGAAGGGAATTTACAGCCACCACAGCCCCTTCACGCTACACCAACTCTAAAAGACAAGTAGAGGAAATTTTTGATGAACATCCTGAGGAAGAAGATTTTGAAGTAGTTGAGGAAATACAGTACCCGAAAAAGAATCAAAAAAATAATTTACCTCAAGAAAACACAAACAACATCTTATGCTGGAACTGCCGTTTGCCCGGTCACATCTTTTCTGAGTGTACGGCCATTCAGAGAAACGTCTTTTGCTATCGGTGCGGTATGTTAGGCGCAATGACTCCCACCTGTCCCAAATGTTCGGGAAACAATACGAGGAGTGTGTCGAAACCGGCGGAGTCACGCTCCACTCAAACTTCCGCCGCAACTCAAACACTGTAGGCGTGCAAACTGATTTAGCGCAACCTGTAGATGATAATAATAATATTGATGAAAATAATATAGGAAAAGCATTTAAATTGTTAAAAGGAACCAGGGATACAAATAAAAGAGTTGTGTTGAAAAATAAATCAAAGGATAAAAATATATTTAAGTCATACGAGGAGCGATTAGAAAATTATAAGAAAGTTAGAAAGAGAATTTTTAATACAGAACAAAACGGTGATAGATTAAAGAAAATTAGAGCCACTAGGAACAAGTTTAAGGAGAAAAAGTTAGAAATTCAGGAAATAAAAAATCAGTCCGTAGATGCTGCGCTATATCCAAGAAAAAACTTAATGATCCCCGAGCTTATGCAGAGATTAAAATTGATAATATTAGCATAAATGGATTATTAGATACAGGGGCATCGATAACCCTATTAGGAAAAAATTGTGAAAATCTAATTGAACAGTTAAATGTTAAAATAACTCCTGTGTTTTCTGGTATAACAGCTGCCGGTGGTAAGGAATATAATGTATTGGGGAAATTTAAAGCTTCTGTGAAGTATAGTGGTTTAGAAAAGATTATAAAATTTTACGTTTGCCCTGATCTTATTCAGGAGGCATATTTTGGCGTCGATTTCTGGAAGGAATTCAGATTGGCCCCCCAAATCTTTAATGTAGACGAGATAAGTCCAGAAACGTTATCAGAAGACTTTCCTTTAGATCTAAACGAAGTAGAACAACATATGTTAACAACAGAACAACAGAAAAAACTAAAAAACGTAAAAGATTTATTTAAAACTTACGAACAGCATGGTTTAGGAAAAACTGATGTAGAAACACATAAAATAGAATTGATTGAAGGAGCAACACCCATAAAGGATAGATATTATCCTGTGTCACCGGCCGTACAAGAGCTTATATACGCAGAAGTAGATGAGATGCTAAAACTAGGCGTTATAGAAGAAAGTCAAAGTCCTTGGAGTAGCCGAAGCACTTTAGTAAGAAAACCAGAAAAAAAATCGACTATGCCTGGATGCTAGAAAATTAAATGAAAGGACTGTGAAGGACGCGTATCCAATCCAAAATATAGAAGGTATTTTAAGCCGTTTGGACGAGACCCACTTTATAAGTAGCGTGGATCTGAAATTTGCATTCTGGCAAATAAGATTGGATGAAAAATCAAAAGCCTACACAGCCTTTACGATACCAGGCAGACCGTTGTATCAATATGTTGTTATGCCATTTGGTCTATGCAACGCTGCACAAAGGCTGTGTAGACTAATGGACAAGGTGATACCTGAAGAACTTAAGGCCAACGTATTTGTCTATCTTGACGATTTATTTGTTATTTCAGCAGATTTTGATAGTCACATGGAACTGTTAAGAAAAGTTGCCAAATGTTTAAGTGATGCAAATTTAACAATCGGCCTAAATAAATCAAAATTTTGCTTTAAAGAATTGCCATACTTAGGTTTCATAGTAGGGGGAGGAGTTATGAAAACTGACCCTCGGAAAATAGAAGCAATTAAAGCAATACCGGTACCAAAATCAATTAAAGAAGTCCGAAGTTTCTTGGGTACAGCGGGATGGTACCGCCGTTTTATTCGGAACTTTTCGTCAATGACAGCACCTCTAACAGATTTAATAAAAAAAGGCACTAAATTTACAGTAACTGAAGAGGCAATTAAAAGTTTTAATGAGTTAAAACACGCATTAACTACAGCTCCTGTTTTAGCTCATCCTAATTTTAAAAAACGTTTTTATGTCCAGTGCGATGCGTCCAGCTATGGTGTTGGTGCAGTCTTATTTCAAAAAGATAATGAAAATAACGAACGACCTATTTCTTTCGTTTCACAAAAATTGAATGCAGCGCAAAAGAACTACAGTGTAACGGAAAAGGAGTGTTTAGCTGCAGTTTTAGCCGTTAAAAAGATTTCGTCCGTATATTGAACTGATGACTTTTACAGTCATCACAGACCATGCTAGTCTAAAATGGCTTATGTCATTAAAAGATTTAAATGGCAGATTGGCTCGTTGGGCTCTACAGCTACAAACTTATGACTTTGAAATAGAACACCGCAAGGGGTCGGAAAATGTTGTCGCTGATACCTTGTCAAGATTAGTAGAAGAAATTGAAATAGATACGGATAAAATTTTAGGTTTTGAAACGTTGGAGTTTGAATCGACAGAATATAAGGATCTGGTTGAAACTGTCACCAAAAACGCCGAAAAGTTACCAGATATTAAAGTTATTAATGGATTAGTTTTCAAACAAAGTAATTTTGTTTCAGAAATGCAACATATGGACGAGTTTAAATGGAAATTGTGGGTTCCTAGTACACTGACGCATGATTTAATAAAACAAGCACATAAACCGGAAGATAAAGCTCATGGTGGTATAAACAAAACTTTGCATAGACTTAGAATTAAATATTATTGGCCTAACATGCTCATACAAGTCAAAAATTTTGTAAATAGTTGCACAGTGTGCAAGGAAACAAAGCCCGCGAATAAAAACTTAATGCCGGAAATAGGAAACGAAGTTATTACAGATCGACCTTTTCAGAAATTATATATTGATTTTCTGGGTAAATATCCAAGATCTAAAAAAGGAAATGCTTATATCTTCATAGTTGTAGATCATTTTACAAAATTTGTTTTTCTGAAAGCAATGAAAGATGCAGTTGCGACTCAGGTGGTAAAATTTTTGACAGAGCAAGTTTTTCATGATTTTGGGGTACCCGAAATCATTCACTCGGATAATGGGAAGCAATTCATTTCAAAAGAGTTCCAAAAGATGATAAAGGATTATGAAATCAAACATTTGAAAACAGCAGTATACTCTCCACAATCTAATGCTTCAGAGCGAGTAAACCAAAGTGTTTTGGCAGCCATAAGAGCGTATATGAAAGAAGATCACCGAGAATGGGACATTAATTTACCATCCATTGAATTGGCCTTACGAACTGCCATTCATACAGCAACAGGAGTGAGTCCTTTCTTTGCCTTGTTTGGTCAAAATATGTTCACGTGTGGTTCAGATTATAAATTAGCGAAAAAGTTAAAAGCCTTAGATGATAGCGAGCTTTACTTAGAAAGTTCTGATAAGATTAGGTTGATAAGGGAAAAGGTTAAGGATAACAGACACAAGGCCTTTGAAAAGAGTGCTTTGCGCTATAATCAGGGAGCTCGGCTTGTCCGTTTTGTTCCTGGACAGGAAGTTTTTAAGAGAAATTTTGTGTTGAGTGACTTTAAAAATAATAAAAATGCTAAATTTTGTAGAAAGTTCATTAAATGTAGAGTTTTGAAAGTAATTGGCAATAATATGTACGAACTTGAAACCTTAGCCGGTACTCCAATCGGGGCATTTCATGCCAAGGATATAAAACAATAAGTTAGGGTATAATGTGCAATAAAATGAGGGAGTGCAATAATTAAAACATTTAAATTAGAATTAACTTACAAGTGCAATAATAACAACTTTTGTGCAATATTAGATTAATAACTGTGCCTCCGTCCAATAATTTTTACATTTATACACATTAAGCATATGTGCCCATAATTTTGTTGTCCAGTGTTTTATGTTCTGATTTGATACAGTACCTGAAAAGAAATGGAAATTATTTATATGTATTTATATATATTTTTTTTCTTCGCAAAAATATCTCAACACTGAATTCACTCTAATACTTACCTGTGCAATACAATTTGTAGTAGGATGTCCATCTGATCTTATAGCATTGATTTGTTTTACACCACATTTTGTCCTAGATTTTTAATTAACTTCTTAAATTCCCATGTCTGAATCCAGACCTGAAAACAAATTAAATTTACACAAAGTAAAATTTTTAAGATTTTTTTTTTATATAAAATATACTTCCCTAATACTGAAACAACACTCCGATCTTGAGGACAGCAAATTTTTCTTGATTCCAAACGTGTCTGTTGCCCGGCTAACTCAGTTATAGCGTATTTTCTTTTAAGGATACGTGGGTGTAGCCTTTGTTGGGCGCTTGTCGACAAAACTGATCGAGGGCCGTTTGGTAAAATGATGAGTACTGGACCATTGATGTGACACCCAGTACACTGCTTTTTCTGCGCCTGGCCTGGAAACATCAGAGTTTTGTTGCGGGTGTATTTGAGGGGGTGGTTGACAAACCGATTTTGTGCAGTGCAACCGACGAAATGTAAAAGAAAAGAATAGTTATTTATTTTTGTATTGTGTTTATAACGATAATAGTTTCACTTACCTGTACGAGTTTCCAAGTATATAGTTGGTGCTAAGAAGGTAGAGTGCCCCATATGTATTTCTGGAGTACTGTATAAATAATATAAAAATACAAATCTTATACTGCAATGATGGCGTATAACAAAATTGGTTTTGCAGACTTCTAGAGCAATTTGTTGTTGAATGTCGGCAAAAATATGTTCTTATGGAAATTGGCCAAATTTTGGCCAACATAGGAAAGAAAAATGAAAAATGAAATAGGAAAGAAAAATGAAATAACCAAAAATATTTATTGGTGAATATGACTTACCAGAGTCCCATTGTAGTCGTACGTTTGTACATACATAAGTCCAAAAAGTTATGGATGTTCTTTTTTTGTTTGTTTTGTTGATGTTGTGTGTTGCATGATTTTTTTTCGTATGGATGTGGTGGTTTTGGGTAAATAAATCGTTCACTGGTTATTTTATTATATATATTTCTTTATGTATTTTTTTTGCTAACCTATATGTAATTTTCTTATTTTTATTTCAATAGTTTTTTTTATATAAATTTCTTTGTGTTTATTTTGATTTAAAAAAAAAATAAAAAAAAATTTCACTTGTGGCTGTCAGAAATGTCACTCTGTTTGCAGAATGTGCAAACAGGGTTGATATTTCTTTATCCGTACGGGGTTGCCGGAAAGAAAACAAAAATAGGAGTGGCGTTGCCAGATGGTTGTGTTCGGATAGTTCAGGAGGTAGTGTAAGAGAAAAATTCCTTCATTTAGGAGAGAAACCGATAACCGAAAATTTAAAATAGTACGGATAAGTTAAGAGCCAGAGATTGTCGCATATTGAATTAGTATGTGTGGGAAAGAAATTATGTATAATAATTTTTTTTTGCTAGATTTTGTTTTTTTAGGATATCCAGTTAGAAATTTTACGTATAAATAGGGCTTAGTGGCTTTCATTTTTAAAAATTTTTGAGTACAGCAAGCAAGCATAAAAGAATAAAGTTAAGTGAGCGCATAAGTAAAAGTTTTAAAAATTTAACAAGTAAAGTGATAAAGTTTTGTTAATTTTTTTGTGTGCTGTGGAAAATTTGTTTTAAGTTTTGAGGAACATATTTAAATTGAAGCCCATTGATCTGTTGGAAGTGTGAAGCTCTGAATACCTGTACATTTTGTGTCCCTTTTTAATTTAAAAACCGTAAGTTTTTTTTGGTCAACCATTTTTGAAATTTTTAGAATATTTTCTAGTCCATTTTGTATAATTTGTTTTTCAAATAGTGTGGTCAAATTATAGTGTGCTGAAAAGGCTCAATACCGTGAGGGAGCGTATGACACCATTGGCCACAGGACTCTGACATTTTTAAATTAAAAAAGGTAACCAAATTTTTAGTATCAAATTTTGGGTATTTCGGTGTATACTGGGTAAAGTGGCAACAACCGTGAAATTCTTGGAATCTGTCCAAGCGGTAACACCTTACTAGGAATTGGACAGCTGTGTGAGGAGCACAACTGGGGCAACCGAACATCGTGTTGGTCCCTCCCTCTGGGATAACATTGTGCAGAAGAAAAAAATTAGATTCCATAGCGTATAAGTGCAGATGATAGTCAGGTCACAAACCCTTAAATATTAAACAGTATTTTTTTTATGGCGACCAATATAAGTGTTTCTAGCAACTTGGATTGTTATAGCATATATTAAACTTGCTTTGTTAAGGGGTAACCTACACATAAAGTGCTAAGAAAATTAAATAATTTAGAAAAATACAACAAATTTTGTGAGAAAGTTAATTGGTGGCGAAAATAGGTAAAATTAAGCATTTGTTAGATTAATATTATTAAAGTTTTTTTTTGTTCTATATATTTATGTTTTTTTTGTGGAGTTGTAAAAGGGATCAAACTGATTTTTGTTGAGAACTGCCCGCGGAAAAAAAAGGCAAGATTTATAAATTTTTTAGGCCTTGTTAAACTCCTTCAAAGAGCTCTTTTAGGGTAGTAAAAGGGAAAATAATAGCGTCTATAAATGGGTTTAAGTGGTTCCATATAAAGTCAACATATTGAGTCATTTATATGAGAAATTAGTTCGGTCCTTTGTCAGGTTTTTGTTTTTATAATTTTTGAATTTTTATGGACTAATTTGGTCAGGTCAGTTAGGTTTAATTAGTTTAGTTATAGTTTGTTAAGGATCAGGTAAATCAATATTATTTTTATTATGTAAAAATACTAATTGATATACTTAGATATAAAAGATTTTTTTTAAGAAAAAAAGAGTCTTATATACGAGGTATACCATTTAGTTTTTTTTTATTGACACTAAAACAACCAGGTACTATATTTATCATTGTTTTTATTTTGAGTGAAAGTTTTGGGTTTATAATAAACCATTCGTTTCTTGTTTGATACTAAAGTATCGTCAATTTTAAAATTTTGAAGTTTTCTTTTTGATTTAATGCAAACCTTTTGAAAGAAAAAGGATCATAATTGTCGAATTAAAGCCACGCCATAAATTGTTTTAAATTTTTGATATATAAAAATTTTTTTTTTAGTTTACTTATATATTAGTTTAGTTTTTTTTTTTTTTGACCGTTACCAATTAAGATTTTATTTTTTTTTAAATTAAAAGCCACTATAGAGTTAAGTTTTATGTTTAGTTCTAATTTGTTTATTAATAAAATGTTGTGAAAGTGAAATTTAATAATATGTTGTGCTAAATAATCTTTTTGAGGGAATTTCAGGAACAATGGTACAGTATGGGTAGATGATGTTATGGTAAGTTGTTGGTGATTGTTATCAGGGGTCATTCGGTATACAATTGGAATGACCTTGGTATTGGGTGGGCAACGTATGTGGGAGTAACACCTTTCCCATCGTAGAATCATGCTCCTTTGTAGTATCCGGTTTTGTGAATTAAGTATTTCGATTTTTTTTTATGAACAGTTTAGTTTCAGTTTATATTTTTTTATTTGTTCGCCCTCGATCTATGTTTGCGGGTTGGGGATTCACACCGTGCTTCGAGCTGGCTGAGGTGGCAACATAGGTGCGTAAATGGACAGGGTTTTGGAACAAATTTTTAAAGATATTTAAATTTTCACTCGCAATTGATCAGTTCTTTACAAATTCCCAATTATAATACGTCACGCACTACTTATAGTGTAAAGAATCCCTTGTGGTTAGTCTGGTAACACTTTTGGTCTGTTTATGTTGGCCACACTTACAATAGTATGGCAGCAGGAACGAACGGAATTGAAACAACAGATGATCGATAACAACAACAAATGTTTTATGTAAAAGAAAATAGAATAAACAACAAAGCAACTAAAGAAAATTATAATTAATTTTGTATGTAAAAATTAACAAAAATTTACACTCGCGAATTAATGCAAAATAAACGAAGAAAAAAAAATTAATTAAATGCCGACTATGCGTGTAAAAAATTAACAAGTGGTAATTAATCGGTGTTAAAAAATTAAGAAAGTTAAATGAAAATATGTTCGTGTGTGTGTGTGTGGTTTTATGTTTTTATAAAGAAAACACTCGCGAAATTAATGTAAATCACTATTAAAGGCGTTTTAATGTTCACTTTTATATAAAAAAAATATAAGTATTTTTAAATTTAAAATAAAGTGTAATTAATAATTTGTGTTTTCTCACAACTTAGTAAAAAAAATATAGAATTTCTGAATAATTTACAGAAATCACTAAAATCTGAATAGTTTACAGATTTTAGGTAAAATAAGAAACACAAATTTTTCTTACACTTTTACCTCTGATACACCAGAATCGCTGTTACTCCCCTGGCTATGTTGATGACGGCAATTATGGCAGCGGCAACGGCGAGGCATGTTCAATAAAATACGAATAGCAAACAAAACTTAATTTTGTAATAAATTAACAAAATTGTATTAATTAATTTTATCTGTGAATTTTTTTTTTTTTTTTTTTTATTCTTAAAGAGTTTTTTTTATACAATTTTTCTCTAGATCTCAACTGTTAATTATTTCTAATTAATTTAATCAAAAAAAAGTATTATAATTGAGTAGAAAAGATCATTGCATATCTAAACTCTCTACATTATTAAAAAAAAAAATCACATTTATACATTCCTGTACATAATATCATAAATAAACGAATTGAAATTGAAATTGAATAAATTATCAAATAATTTCGTAATTTCAAATCAAGTCCCTGCTCGGGCGCCAAAATGAAATTACTTATTAATTTATAAGGAAAAATATTAAAATTTAAATAATTTATAAATTTTAATATTAATAGAATTAAAATGGTGGGTAGACTTGAAATTTCCGGAACGATAAAAAAAGAACACAAGCGTCTTGTTGGATATATAGAATTCAACTGTGTATTTCATTTATTAGTTATTACTAATTATCCATGTTTTCTTTCTTTTCAGCAGAGCCCGTTACAATTAACATTTCAGCAAAAATTAGAAAAAGGGTTGCCAAAGATACAATATTATTCTTAGTTCATCCAATTTAAGTATATATTTAAAAAAAAAAAAAAAAAAAATAATAAAAAAATGGTAAAAAAAATAATGTTTCTTTCTAAATAAAAAAAAACCGAATGGAGAAACCCATCTGGCCCAAAAAACTCCACTAAGCTCGAACATTATCAATAATGAGGACACGTTATTGTGTCAATACCCAAGTTAAATTCCCAGAAATGGGGACACCCTGCCGTGTCAAATTCCCACAATATCGTTCACTTGAACATAAAATAGTCAATGCTTATTTAGGATATTGTGTGAAGGTAACCGATTCGAATATTCCGTTCGCTATGGACGCGGCCCTGATGCAGTTTTTGCGTAGCGACCTTTTATGCAATTGATATACGGTCGTTACGAATTGCAACGCTAAAATCACTATCATTATAATGAAGTATTTTTCTGGGAATTTTACTTCCACTATAACTTCATTTATAACGTTAGCGTTTGGGTTCACGAGTTTTGACTCCGGTTTACCCATTTTCACCAAAAAAATTTAAATGTTATATATGTTTGTAAGAATTGAGAGAAAAAACAATTCAGTTATGTCATAGCATCCACTATCTGTTCCCTTCAGGTAAACAGATTTTGGTGGCTATGGCATAAATCGGTCCTCTCTTTTGGGAAGACCGTATGATTTTTATCGCACTGTGGGAGTGTCACGTATGAGTCACCCCAGTCGATAAAAATTAAAAACCGCTAAAGCTGTGGGTTAGTATTAAAAAAATAGTTATTGTGGTTTTTGTATTAAAATGAATTATTAAATATATCTAAATAAATACTAAGAAAAATAATAATAATATAATTTGCAACATTCTAGCCTTACGCTGTTTTTTGCTTGGGTATCAGGTCGTTGTTGATATTGTAGCAATCGTGCCCTTGACTGGTGTTCTGGCCACACCAGTGTCTTCGCCGTCCAGGCAAAATTCGTTGCCTGGAGTTTATTAAAATTGATTTTCTTTTATGTTTTTTTTAATTTCCTTTGCTAATACTTCTTTTTTTATCTCAATTCAATTTATCAACTAATTTCTTTTTTACGTTAAATTTTTTAATTTTGGGTTTTTTTGTTTTATGGTTGAGAAAATATTTTTTTTTGTTTGTATCATTAAAGTGCGTAAAATATTTTGTGTTGTATTTTTTCAACTAGGAGCTCCACTCCCTTTTTATTATTTTGTTAATTAAAATGATTTTTTTTATTTGCATCTATTTTATGTTTTTTACTTTTTTCTCTAAAAAAAACTTATGCTGTGTAGGTTTTTATTTGTTTTTTCCAGTAGTACTATTACAATTATTTAACATGTAAGCAATATTTTTTAAATATTCTTTTTTTAAAACGTTATTCTAGATTTCAAAAATATTCATATGTTTTTAAAGTTTTTTTTTTCTTTTAATATTATTAATTTGATTTTTTTTTTTGTTTTTCAAACTGCATTTTTAAAAATTTTGAACTGGCAGGATCGCCATGAAATGATTAAATTAAATACTGACTGGTTGAGCAACTGTTTTATTAAATGAACTTAAAATTATAACATAATGTATGAATATGTGTATAGGTGGGGAATTGCTTAGATAAGCAATTCCCACAGTTAAGGTACGCGAGCGTAGACTAAATACCACAGAGTATGGTTTCAAGTGTCATACAGAAGGTATGACAATGTTGACTCGTCAAATACACTACAACGATCTTGGAGGCCAATTGACGGGTCCGAAACGTGAAACTATGCGGTTACCAAACATTTCCTTCAATAAATAAATTGTGGCACGAGCTGTGTGAAATGTTGCGCCGTCTTGTTGAAACTACAGCTCCTGCACATCATGGTTGTTCAATTGATGAACGAAGAAGTCAGTAATCATGGCTCTATAGCGGTCACTATTGACTGTAACGTTCTGACCAGCATCGTAGAAGTACGGACCAATGTCAGTTTTTTAGGATGTATAGGTGTTTCAACATATCCAATACCTATGCACGATGGCGGATAGACTGATTGGGGACTTCCTCTACGCGTACAACGTCTCTGTTGATGCATATTGTCATTTAGAGTAAACGTGGTGCGAACACGTTCTATAGTTATTCGAATTAATTGCTCTGATTGCTCTTATGTTGACCGTTAAATGGACTTAGTGCGCGATACATAGTTCGAACAGAACCATGATTTTCAAAATAAATTTGCATAATTTGGAAGCGTTTTTCATTCGTCAGTCTATTCATGTTGAAATGCCAAACCAAACTAAACATAAATGACTTGACAGCTGACAAAATGGCCTCCAGTTAAAAGTGTTGCTAACTTAAAGTTCTATACCTGTATAAAAAACAGACTTTATAAGAGGAGTAAAGTTACTGATTTTTATGAATTATTGTTTGAGATTCGCTCTAACCCTATTGTGGCCAATATCGCCCAAATAGGCAACGAAAAACATTTTGGTATAAGAACATATTGTTTATTTTTCGTGCCAAACAATTGGTATAAATTTCATTGCAAAAAAGCTTAGATTACGGCAGTAGTTTGAAAAAAATTACTTTGGTGAAAAGTGGCAACCGTATTAAACATATGTTTTAAGTTTTAAGGTGCCACGTTGTTTAGTATTTTTTGGAGCCAACAAAGATAAATGATCTCAGTGAATATGTAAACATGGAAAAAAATTTGGTGAAAAGTGGCAACCGTATTAAACATATGTTTTAAGTTTCAAGGTGCCACGTTGTTTAATATTTTTTGGAGCCAACAAAGATAAATGATCTCAGTGAATATGTAAACATGGAAAAAAACTTGGTCACCAAATTCAATACTATCATTTGAATGGTCTTAGGTCCAACCAATATTAAAGCCGAGCTAGATTCTACTCTGGGGGAGTCTGCTCCTTCGTTTATTTCTATAAAATATTGGGTGGCAATTTTTAAACTAGGATGTACGAATTGAAGTGTCCACGCCAGGTTAAGAAAATCGACATAATGGTATTGGATAATCTTCGGCTGAAGGTGCGTGAGCTGCCTGAAATGATAGGCATTTCAAAAAGTGCTTTACTTCGCATATTGACCATAAATTTGGAGATACGAAAGCTGCACACAAGAACAACAGCCACTGTTTCACACATCCACTATTGCGATGTCCAAACTCAATGAATTAAAGTTCGAATTGCTGCATCACGCACCTTCTTCGCTAGATTATGCTCCCTCGCATAATTTTCTATTTCCAAACTTGGAAAAATGGCTCAGTGGTAAAAGATTTGCCAACAATGAAGATTTCGAGTCTGTGGTTAATGGATATTTTAAGGACCTTGACGGTTCTTACCATTAACAGGGTATCTAAGCTATTGAATATCGCTGGAATAAGTGTATCTAGAGAAAAGGAGATAATGTTGAGAAATAAAGAAATTTTTTCCCACATTTGTTGTTTTTTTTTTTTTTTGATAGGTCGGCTAATTTTGGTACCGCTCTCGTTTTTGAAAATTTATAAAAAAATTTAATATTAGATTTTTTTTTTATTTTGCCGAAAAAATAAGGAAAATATAAAAAAATGTTTATCTCTAACTACCTTTGAAAAATTTGAGTTAAATAAGTTTTTATCTATTAAATATATTAAAATTATGATGTGAGCAAGATTATTCAAGTTCAAGATCATTTGTTTTTTGTTAAACAAAAAACCGTGCAACGATATTTATTAATCAAAAAAAAAAAAAAAAAATTCTTCATCCGCAACTTAATGCAGATTTTAATCCACTGACAGGTCCTTACATGTTTCATGTAGCGTCACCTACAATCATCAGAGAACCAATGTGGACGGGGTAGAAGATTTACCCAAAGCTATAATTTTCTGATGACAAAAGATGAACACTTTACCCGTAGTGTTTTTTTAAACTTCATGAGAAGTTTAAAAAAACAAAGCACGGAAGCATCCAACTAATTCAAAAAATTAAAACCTTTTTTTTTTTTTTTTTTTTTTTTTTTTTTTTTTTTTTTCCCTTTAACTAACAAATATCGTTGTTTGTGTAAAGGCTAGAATCTCTAGCCATAGTACACAGTGTTGTTAGTGTTTAGTAATAAACAATAACAGTTTCTGACTATAGAATTAGGACCATAGATCAGTTTTTGCCGTACTTTGCAATTTTCAAATATTTTACTTTTAAGTTTTAATAAATTAAAACCAAAAGTTTATTTTTCGATCTTTTATCATAAATTATGATGTGAGCAAGATTATTCAAGTTCAAGATCATTTGTCATCAGAAAATTATATTGTCATCAGAAAATTATAGCTTTGGGTAAATCTTCTACCCCGTCCACATTGGTTCTCTGATGATTGTAGGTGACGCTACATGAAACATGTAAGGACCTGTCAGTGGATTAAAATCTGCATTAAGTTGCGGATGAAGAATTTTTTTTTTTGATTAATAAATATCGTTGCACGGTTTTTTGTTTAACAAAAAACAAATGATCTTGAACTTGAATAATCTTGCTCACATCATAATTTATGATAAAAGATCGAAAAATAAACTTTTGGTTTTAATTTATTAAAACTTAAAAGTAAAATATTTGAAAATTGCAAAGTACGGCAAAAACTGATCTATGGTCCTAATTCTATAGTCAGAAACTGTTATTGTTTATTACTAAACACTAACAACACTGTGTACTATGGCTAGAGATTCTAGCCTTTACACAAACAACGATATTTGTTAGTTAAAGGGAAAAAAAAGGTTTTAATTTTTTGAATTAGTTGGATGCTTCCGTGCTTTGTTTTTTTAAACTTCTCATGAAGTTTAAAAAAACACTACGGGTAAAGTGTTCATCTTTTGTCATCAGAAAATTATAGCTTTGGGTAAATCTTCTACCCCGTCCACATTGGTTCTCTGATGATTGTAGGTGACGCTACATGAAACATGTAAGGACCTGTCAGTGGATTAAAATCTGCATTAAGTTGCGGATGAAGAATTTTTTTTTTTTTTTTTTTTTTTTTTTTTTTTTTTTTTTTTTTGATTAATAAATATCGTTGCACGGTTTTTTGTTTAACAAAAAACAAATGATCTTGAACTTGAATAATCTTGCTCACATCATAATTTATGATAAAAGATCGAAAAATAAACTTTTGGTTTTAATTTATTAAAACTTAAAAGTAAAATATTTGAAAATTGCAAAGTACGGCAAAAACTGATCTATGGTCCTAATTCTATAGTCAGAAACTGTTATTGTTTATTACTAAACACTAACAACACTGTGTACTATGGCTAGAGATTCTAGCCTTTACACAAACAACGATATTTGTTAGTTAAAGGGAAAAAAAAAAGGTTTTAATTTTTTGAATTAGTTGGATGCTTCCGTGCTTTGTTTTTTTAAACTTCTCATGAAGTTTAAAAAAACACTACGGGTAAAGTGTTCATCTTTTGTCATCAGAAAATTATAGCTTTGGGTAAATCTTCTACCCCGTCCACATTGGTTCTCTGATGATTGTAGGTGACGCTACATGAAACATGTAAGGACCTGTCAGTGGATTAAAATCTGCATTAAGTTGCGGATGAGGAATTTTTTTTTTTTTTTTTTTTTTTTTTTTTTTTTTTTTTGATTAATAAATATCGTTGCACGGTTTTTTGTTTAACAAAAAACAAATGATCTTGAACTTGAATAATCTTGCTCACATCATAATTTATGATAAAAGATCGAAAAATAAACTTTTGGTTTTAATTTATTAAAACTTAAAAGTAAAATATATTAAAATTATTTTAACAATTTGTATAGCTCAAAGTGTCGTTAATTTAAAACAATAACGATAAGCTTAAAAAATATTTTTTTAATGTGATTTTTTTAAGATATAAAAATAGTATCATAAAAAAATTACCTTTTTCCCAAAATCTGCTCTTTACCTCTGAATTATGCGTACGATCAGTTGCAGTTGCTCAAAACATATTGGTCTATTATTTCAAATTAAAAATCCATAGGCAAAATGGTGGGCACACTTGCAAAGTCCATTTATCATTTTTGACCAATGGTGGGTGTAGAGTGCATGTCCAGAAATAAATAAAATTACAAATTTAATAAAAATTAAATCGAACTTGTAAAAAGACAAAGTACGGTCTTAGTTTACTTCCCCTTTACATCTTGTTTTTAAATAAAACAAAACAAGTGTAAAAATAAAAAGGAGAATAAAAACACAAAGCGTGTATTGTATATCTACCAAAGGTAGAGCTTGCACATAATGAACAAGTTTTCAATTTATTTTTGATCAATGGTGATAATCTTTTACTTCGAGCTCATATATTAATTCTCTCATAACTAGGTTACATAAATGTTTGATGTTTGCATGGTGTTTACACGTAAACCTTAATTTTGCTTAATTTTACTTAATGTACCCCTTTGGTACCCCTTAATTATTCCTTAAAACCTTCTCGGTGGCAGTATTTACACCGATTTTAACGAGTAAACCGTAAACGGTACCTTTAGGCATTGTTGGTCTCCTTTTCTCTATACTCTTTTTTGTGAAAAGAGTTAGTTATTGTTTAACTACTAAAGGCATTACGTGCAAAAAACCCTTGTGAAGGTAATTCAATTTATTTAATTATAAAATATCTTCTTGTCTTTTTATTTAATTGGAACCTTCATTTACGGCAAAACATTTGGTCCTTCGAACCGTATTCCGAGAAAAAAAGGACGAAAGTGGAAATAATTTTTTATATTTCCAGAGCCTCCATCTTTTTTTTTTGTGGTACACAACAACAGCAGTCTTTGTTAAAATTTTTTATATTTTTTATTCTTCGAATCAAGGTGCGTTTGGTGTTTTATATTTAAAAAAGTGCTAGTGAGAAAAAATTATTGAAAATAAATTGATAATTAAAAATAATTTAATTAAGTTTGCAAAGAAAAAATATTCTTTTAATTTGCATAAAAAAAGTATTAAAATTTTAATACAAATTTTTTTTAATTCTATTGTGAATTGATCGTGTTACAACCGTTCGCGAGTAACATTTATACAGTACGTTTATTTGACGTTTCGTTTGTTATTAATTTCCTTAATTACTTTTTTTCTCAACGGTGCGTTTGTTTACACGGACGGACAAATATAATTTTTTTTTATTACAAAAATTTTCGGTAATTTAATTTTAATCGACTTAAAATTTTTTTTTTTTCGGTTTAAAAGTGTTAAGAAAATTAGTAAATATTAAAATCATTATATCCTCGTTCAATTAATTACAAAATTCCGTAGGGTTGTTTGTAAAAAGTGATAATTTAGTGATGATAATTATTTTAAATATACTAATTTATACTGAATACAACTTGATATACATACGTGCATACATATCAGTGTTTTTTTCTATTCTTCTTTGTGTCATATTCCGAAGAAACATTGTATTTTTTTGCATACAAGCGGTAGTTACAGTGTTTTTAAATAGTAACATACATACATATTGAATATACATACATACATATTGTATAGTTGTTATTGGTTTTTTGTTCAATTGTTCAGTAGGGTACTACTACTGTCCGCCATCCGTCTAGGTCGCCACATATCAGGTGTGTGAATTTAATGAAAAATTATTTTCATATTATTTTTTTGCAATTTTATGCAATTATTTGGTAAATTTAAAGAATAATTTAAAATTTTTTTGGCTTCTTTTACAATTTTTTGTGGTTTTTGAAAATTTTCGTGGATTTTAATTTTTTTTTTTTTGAAATCGATAAGAACATATTGCCTTTATGAAGTATGTGGGAAAAGGTAAATTTCACCTATGAAGATTGTATCAAAGATTTGGAAAACATGCTTATGTGGGTTGTCTCACATTAATTAGGGAAAAATTGGATGAGCACTCGAAACCAAAGCCAAAGGAGCCTGCTGATGATTTAGATAGGACAACGGTTGATGATTTTCATCACAATTTGAATCTTCAGCTTTCGACTATTCCGATTTTTGAAGGAACTTATATTTCTTGGCCTACTTTTAGGGATCTTTTTACCGCTATCGTAATAAATTGTTCGCGTCTTAGTCCCGTTTTACGATTAAACTACTGGATTGAGAAAACAAGTGGTGATGCGAGGGAAATTGTTTCGAAAGCCCCGTATATTAATAAGGGATTTGATGACGCTTGGAAACGACTAGGGGATAAATATGAGAATTTGCGCATGTTGGTTCATGATCAGCTTTTTAAGCTTTTAGATTTTCCTTCTATTGATAAGGAGACGAGTGATGGTTTAAAATCACTACAGCGTGGGATTAACGGTTGTCTTTCGTCTCTGTCTGGTTTAGATATTGAATCTACTACAGAACTTAGTTCTCATATGATTGTTTTCATTTGTATTCGATGATTACCTGCGGCTACTATTAATTTATGGGAACAGACAATCAGCGATAAAAAAGCCTTATCCAATTGGGCGGACTTGGATCGATTTTTGACGGAAAGGATCGATACTTTAGAATGTGCTCGTCATCTTCGGAATTCAGATTTTTCCAAAAAACCTACTGAACAGAAAGTTAAGGTCCACCTCACAAATACTACCACTTCTGTGAATTTTCTAAAAATCAGGCTCATTTTCTTAGATCTTGTCGTCGTTTTCAAAATTTATCAGTGGCTGATAGATATGCTACGGTGAAAAAATTCCACTGCTGTGTCAATTGTTTTGCAAAAGAACATGAGGCAAGGAATTGTAATAGCACTCACAGTTGCTCAAGATGTAATAAACGTCACCATACTTTATTACATCGAGATTCGCCTTCTAATGAGGGGAAATACTTCTTTTGGTACAGCTGGCGGTTCGGGTACAGCTCCTCGTTTTCCCAACCCCACACAAATTAATTCTAATATACAGTCCACTGCTACTGGTAGCAATCCGACATTTCCTCAGAACAGACAAGTATTTCATACAGCTCTGAATAGGAATGTGTTTTTAGGGACTGCTATGGTTCATATTGTTCACCAGGGTATTACGTAACCAGCGCGTGCATTAATTGATCCCGCCGCCGAAAGTTCTTTTATTTCGGAACGTTTGGTTAATCGGCTGAAACTTCCGACGCTTTCTACGAAGGTCGGCGTTTCAGGTGTGGAGTCAATTTCGACTACGTCGAAAAACTTTGTTCGGCGAAAGTTGTTTCGCCTATTGATTCTGCTTTTATGTTGGATGCCTTAGTCGTTGTTTTGACTAATGTGTCTGGGAATCTTCCATCGTTTAAAGTACCTTCGAATATAAGGGAAAATTCGCCAAATCTTCGTTTGGCAGACTGCAATTTCTATGACGGTAGACTTGTTGACCTTTTGATTGGCGGCGAGGTTTATCCTAAAATTTGTTTAAGGGAAGTTCCGATAGATGTTTTTGGCTCACTATTAGCTCAAAACACAGTTTTTGGTTGAATTATTACTGGTCCAATTTTACAAACTCCAGTTCAGGTCTTTTCAACTCGCGTTGAATTTTCAGAGGAAGATGGTCTCAATAGAAATCTTCTTAGATTTTGGGAACTTGAGGAGACACCTAAAAGGAAAATTTTACCCATTTTTGATAAAATTTGTGAGGAAAATTATATGAGGACTACACGTCGGGGTTCTGATGGTCGCTACATTGTCACGCTTCCATTTAAACCTGAATTTCCTCATCAATTAAACTTAGGAATTTCAAACGTCCTAAAACAGCATCTCAGGACAGAATCCTCTCTTCTACGAAGACCTGAGATAAAAGAGATATACGATAACGTCGTTAAAGAATATATACAATTGGATCATATGAATCAGGTTTCCAATTCTCCTGCCGCCACTACGTATTCGTGTTATTTGCCACATCATCCAGTTGTTAAACCTGAACGAAAGACTACAAAGTTGCGTGTAGTTTTCAACGCTTCGAATAACACGTCGAATGGGACAAGTCTAAATGATTGTCTTTAGGTTGGTCCTACGTTGCAAGCTGATTTGGTTCTCTTGATTCTACGTTGGCGTCTTTTTAAATTTGTTTTCAATTGTGACATAACTCAAATGTATAGGTAGATTAGGGTTGATCCAGGTCATACTCCATTTCAACGGATCTTATTTAGAGATTCTCCTACGGAGAACGTTAGGGATTATGAGCTGCAAACGGTTACTTTTGGTGTTAATTGTGCTCCCTATTTGGCTATTCGCACATTGTTGCAATTAGCAGACGATTCTGAGGCTGAGTTTCCTTTGGCATCGCACATTCTACGAAAGTTGACGACGTTTTAACGCGAACTCACGATTTTTCGTCTGCGCTGATCGCTCGTGATCAGCTTATATCAGCGTTGGCTTCGGCGAAAATTGAGCTTAGAAAATGGACTTCTAACGATCGCACAATTTTAAAAGGTTTATTTATTTATTTTATTTATTTATTTGATATCCTATACACAAGACTATAGGTCTTATATTGCAGTATATGACTGAGCAAGTGTTAAATACAATAAGTCGTTAAATATATATAAATATTACTACATTAATGCACATGCAATACAATATTAACAAAAGAAAAATAATAAAAAAAAAATTTTAATAATTATAAGAAGACAAGTAAAAAATTAAACAATAGAAATATCAAAAAAGAAGAAGAAAAAAAAATAATATAAAAAATAACTGTTTACAAAATTGAATAAATTTGAAAAATCAAAAATAAAAATTGAAATTATAAATAAAAATAAAAGAAAAAAAAAAATTTAAATTTACATAAAAAACTAAGAAATACTCGAAATGGTTTAAATATAATTAAATGTATTTTAAAATATTTATATCATTGAAAATCAAATTAAATACATTATCAAATACTTTATCTAAGAAAAATACCTAATAATGTTTTTTTTAAATAGAAGTGCGCTACTAATAGTTTGAGAGCTATGTGGAATTCTGTTCCAGAGACCGATTGCGTAAATAAAGAACTGCCATTTAGAAATCTGCGTGTGATGCTTAAATGTAAGAAGCCTTTTACCCCTATTTAGTGTTGAAACTTTTAATCTTGAGTAGAGATGTTCTGGTTGACGTGTATATATAATTTTATGCATAAAAAGTAAAAGTCTCGTTTTAACATAATTATCAAAATTAATGCCATAAAGAAGACTTGTAAATGACGAAATGTGGTCATATCTTTTTAGACCATATACGTAACGGACGATATTATTATATGCAACGTTCAGTTTTCTTTTGCTCTCATTATCGCAACTGGCAAATAATTCGCAACCATATAATAAGATTGGCATCAGATAGGTTTTGGCAAGAAGTTTTCTAATCTTAATTGGTGTACAGTACTGAGTTTGCCAAAGATTTCTCAACATTGAAAATGTTTGACCACAAGCATAATTAATATGGCTAGACCAAGTAAGCGTATTGTTAAAATAAATACCAAGATTTTTGGCAGAGTCTACAATAGCAATTCTTTGATTGTTTAAAGTAATGTTTGGCATATAATCGAGCTTTAATAATCTTTTCTTAATAATTAGGCATTTAGATTTATTAGGGTTTATTCCAAGGCCATTAGCAGAAGCCCACTCATAAATTCGACTTAGCTCGTGGTTTAAAGTTCTTACACATTGCTCAATCGCTGTGACTCTGCAACTAATATAAAGTTGGACATCGTCAGCATACATTCTCACCTTGCAGTTTTCAAGTTTCCCTGGGAGATCATTTGAGTATAGCGAGAAAAGAAGAGGGCCAACAATTGACCCCTGTGGAACACCCCTAGTTACAGGCAAATAGTTTGATTTATTTGTAGTTGTTTCAACATATTGATATCTCTCCGTTAAGTATGAAGATAATAGAAGTGTGGCAGTAGATGAGAAGTTAAACATGTGTCTCAATTTAAAACACAAAATATTATGGTCGACAGTATCAAACGCTTTCGAGTGATCCAAAAGAACCAAAAAAGTAACATTTCCACGATCAACTTGTTGTCGAATTTCTTCAGAAACATCCACCAGAGCAGTTATACAACTGTGTTTCTTACGAAAACCAGATTGACGATCAGTAAGCATATTATTAGTATCTAAATAATGAGTAACTTGATTATGAATCAACCTCTCAAAAACTTTAGATAGAAATGGTAAAATTGCTATCGGCCTGTAATCAGAATTTGATTTAGGAATGGGAATTACTTTTGCCAGTTTCCAAATTTTAGGATAAACACTCGTGGTAAGTATCTTGTTGAAAATAAAAGTAATCAAGGGAAGAAGTTGTGGTAAGAGGATCTTGAGAAATCTAGGATCTATGCCATCAACACCAACGGAATTAGATTTAATTGACAAGAGACTAGATAACACATCACATTGATAAACATTAGAAAAATAAAAGGTCTCATTTGAAGCATCAATGTCTTGGTAGTAATTACGATCAGGTGGTATTATCTGAATGTTTAAAAAAATTTCATTTAGTGTATCCGCATCAACTGCACAGGTATCATGACTACTAACCTTGCCTATACCGATTTCACGAATCGTTTGCCAAGTTTTTCTTGATCCAATGGCATTAGAAAACTTAGATGCATAAAACTCAGATTTTGCTTTTCTTATTAATTTATTAGTTTCCCTTCGTGATATACGATACTCCTCCTGTAATTCAGTGGTCTTAAAACGTTTCCATCGTAAGTATAAAAAATCTCTGTGATTAATTGCCCGTTTAATGTCAAGAGAGAACCAGGCTTTCCTCTGCCGACTTATGACCTTTGTTTTCAGGGGAACAGTAAGATTATATAAATAATTTAAATTACGTTGCAAAAAAGTGAGTTGATCATCTACATTAACCATATCATATAATATATTCCAATCAATCCTACAAAATTCATCTTCTAAGAATTCGTAGTCGATGTTTTTGTAGTCTCGATAAGTTATTTTTTGTTCAGGTACTAATAGTTTAAAATTATACGCAATAAAAATGAGGTCATATCGTGAAAAGCAAGATGCGGAGAGTTGATCATAAAGTAATACCTTAGAACTATCACTAACATAGAAAAGATCGAGAAGAGTATTATTGTTAGTCGTAAAATGTGTGGCATTGTCTGTGTTCGGAGAGCTTAGACCAAGCGTACACATATTATCAGTAAGATAAGAATCAACTAATACGTTGAGTTAAAATCACCTGCGATTATGACATCGTCATATAAATCTGTAAAAGTTTCCAGAGTCTTAATAAATTTCTTCATACATATTCGATAACTTGGCCTATACACGCTACATACAAGTAATTTTCTTCCTTCGCTGTTTACTTCCAAAAATAGATATTCTACCAAATTTTTCGAACTAGTCGAATTATTGGAATTGGCCCTTCTGAGACTGTACCCATTCAGAGCGATTGATAAATCAGTAAAGTCCGGCTTAAACCAAGTTTCGGAAACGCAAATACAATCAATTCCCGAGTCTTCAAAAATAAATCTAAATTCATCGATTTTAGGTCTCAAGCTTTGGGCATTGATGTGACAGATTTTGATGCCTTCTCTCTGAGCGGCCAAAATTCTTAACATATTTGCAACACCGTCTCTAGAACGAGCTCTATTGTCATTTTAATTGTTCATTTAAATTGTTTATTAAATATAAAAAAGTAACGCACGCACTAAGTATAATTTCCATATAATATTCATTTAAAAACATTATTAGATTAATAATGAAATAAAAGTTGTAGTAAATATTTAAAATAAATATAAATATTGCTATATAAATAAAAAGGTAAAAATATAAATTGACACTAAAAATGTTAAAGAAAGATGAAGTTTTTAATATGTAATTATTCATCAATGGCATCAGCATGATATACACCAGCATCAGAAGTGGATACATCATGGTCCCGAAATAAATTTGTAAGATGCGAGTTATTAAGATGTACTAACTCGTCAATTTGTATTGGCTGGTCATTTGCATATATCTTAATATGTACCATGCCACGTAGCGGAAAAGCACTATGTATACGATTACTCTTTTTAAGACGAAGAGCAGCTCGTAGAATATTGTAGTTATTAGCTGTTAGGTTTTCGTTAACAAAGAATTTTGTATCGGAATTCATTCCAATATCTCTCAAACAGAAGAAAAACCCTTTATTAATTTTACGAAAATTGGCAAGTGTTTTTAGAAAATAATTTCTGTCATACGGGGACCACATTTTAACTATTATTACGGCATCTTTCGAATCGGCTTTATATTTATTGTTATGGTTTTGTAACCGATAAATAGTTTTAACCGCGGGAACAGAAGTGTTAATTCTGTTGCAAACTTGGTCGAAAATTTCATATAAGTTCTCATCTGGATTAAAAGGAATTTCATTTAATCGTAATTCACAAGACACACTTTTATTTTCTTGCTTTTGTACTTTTGTTTTTAAGATTTTTATTTCGTCCTGCATACTTTTTATGTTTACAGCGACTGTTTCTAATTGTTGAATTCTTTCCGTTACAGTATGCAGTTCGTTTTTTATTATATTAAAACTCTTTTCAAAATTAAGTAAGATATCTTGTTTGCACTCATTAAATTTTTCATGTATCATATTTTGTAATAGATCAGTAAGTTTATCAAAGCGTTTGTCCATTATAGTTATAAGTTTTAGCGGGTTTTCGGTGCTGGTTAAGCGCGGAGTTTTACAGGCATTACCCATTAGAGAGTTTTGCATAACTTCTCTTAACCTTTTTTGCGTAGGAGTACTAGTTGAGTTTATCGTTGTTGTTGGGTTTATGCCGTGTGCATTATTTATTTCTTGAAATGTATCCATAGTTAGAGTTGTATTAATATTTTCTGTATTTATTTTTTGCTTCTTGTTTTATTTTTTCTTTTGGATTTGTTTTTATTCACTAATTTAAGTTTTAAGTTTGGCATTAGTTTTTATTTACTCTTGTACAGTTTCTCTTAAGACATGTGTACTTTAATGTTTGTATAAGTTTTATTTTAAATTTTAGTTGTTTTTTTTGTGTAATTAAAAGTTTTGGTTGTGAAGTTTTGTTTAGTAGGTTTTACGTTTTATGTTTAAGTATGGCTAGTCCAGCCGAGATTGTTTCACGTTTACGTTTGGCTAGTTGAGCCTTTAGACCATATATAAAAGCTGAATGTTATGAAAATAGTTAGTGTTGTTTGTTTGTTTTGGTATTTTCTATATTTTACTTAAAACTCAGCATTTAACATCTATTATTATATTTCTATTTATACTGCACGAAGTTACGTTAAATTGTATAGTTGGCGATATTTAAAGAGTTTAAAACACACTTTTAAAACCAGAAAACGGTGAATTTTAAGAAGCAAATCTCAGCACTATTAATTTTACAACTTATCACTTCAGTGTTGTCAACTGTCCACCGGAACATTTGGTAGATACTAAACTATTAACGTTTGTAGAGTCTAGCAGTTCTAAAACTTTGTGTATTCAATGGAATGCTCAATTGGTCTCATTTTATTTTAGTGTAAATCCTATTACACATAAATCGAGTTATACTAAAAGGCAAGTTTTGTCCGCTATTGCAAAATTATTTGACCCTGTTCGTTAGCTAGGTCCAGTTGTGGGTGTTGCGAAAATGGTCATGCAGCGTGTATGGCTTGATAATATAGGTTGGGACGATTCACTTACGCTCTCAACGGAAAATAGTTGGCAGAAATTTGTTATTTTATATCATGAGGTAAATAATATTCAAATTCCGAGATGGGTTTATTATACTCCTGAGTCTTCGGTCGAATTACATGTTTTTTCTGATGCCTCGGAAAAAGCATACGGGGGTAATATATATTCGAATTAAATCCCCAAACGGCGAAATTCATACACATTTGCTGTCTTGTAAAACAAAAGTGGCCCCTATAAAATCAATTTAAATTCCGCGTCTTGAACTTTTTGGTGCAGTTTGGCCCCTGAGCTTTTAAAAACAATACTTAGCGAAATTGATATTCAACTTAACCAAATTTATTGATGGACTGATTCTACGATAGTTCTTTCTTGGTTGAAAAAGACCCTTGTTCTTGGACCACGTTTGTTGCTAATAGGGTTTGCCGAATTCAGGAAAATATTGGTCTATATAATTGGTATCATGTTCGATCCGAGGATAACCCCGCAGATTTGGGCAGTCGTGGTGTTTCGCCCTTAGAGCTAGCTGGCAGTTTACTTTGGTGGCATGGAACACAGTGGTCTTTCTCGCCTTGATACTGACATTGAGGGTCGAGCTGTTCAGGTATATACCTCGTTTTTTAAGAACACGAACGGGGAAGATTTGTCTGTGGATATACTTAAGGATTTTTCTCGTTTTGATAAAGCACTTCGTGTAGTATCGTATATTTTGCGGTTCTTATACAACAGACACCCAGCACACAAATTGGGTTGTCAATTTTGTACTAGCAAAACTCTTTCGAGTTTTGAGTTGAAAAGGACAAAGTTGCGTTTGTCAAAGAAATCTCAGAGGCTTCACTTTTCAGAGGAGTATAAAAGTCTTTTAGACAAAAAACCTTTATCTCCAAAGAGTTTTCTTATTACCTTGAACCCATTTTTGGATCAGGACGGTGTCATGAGATTAAATGGTCGTTTGGTGAAATCACCTTCTCTGACGTATACGGAGCAGCATCCTATTATTCTACCCTACTCAAGCAGATTTACGCTGCTTTTAACTGAATTAATTCATATGATTTCTATTCACGGTGGAAATCAGTTGATGCTTCGGATTCTTCGAATAGAATATTGGGTTCCCAGACTTAAGTCTAAAATTCGCACAGTCAGTAGTCGCTGCAAACGTTGCATATTGGATAAACAGCGATCTTGTAGTCAAATTATGGCCGCTCTTCCGCCTGAAAGAACTATTCTTGATAGGCCCTTTACTACCACTGGCTTGGATTTTGCAGGCCCATTTGACGTTAAAAGTTTTACAGGCCGAGCTTGTAAAATAACTAATGGCTATGTTTGTATATTTGTTTGCTTTTCTACGAAGGCAATACTTTTAGAGGCAGCATCTGATCTGTCGACAGCTACCTTTTTATCAGCTTTCAACGTTTTATTTCCCGACGTGGGTGTCCTAAAACAATATTTTCGGATAATGGCACAAATTTTGTAGGCACGTCGCGTGAGTTGGGGAGAGATTTTCGGTCCTTTCTGAAGGAGAGTCAGACCATGGTGGGTTCTACTTATGGGATTCAGGATCTTTCGTGGCGTTTTATTCCTGCAGGCGCACATCATATGGGTGGCCTTTGGGAAGCCGGTGTGAAGAGTTTTAAACTTTTCTTTCGAAAAGAGGCACAGGCCTTCAAATATACGTTTGAGGAACTTTCTACGATTCTTGCGAGAATAGAAGTGTGTCTTAATTCCCGTCCTCTTTGTCCTATGATGGAAAATCCACTGGAACCGGTTGCACTAACCCCTGGCCATTTCCTTATTGGTTCTCCCATATTGGCTCCTCCGGAGCCCGAAAAAACTGACTCTCCTATAAGTCTTGTTAATCGGTTTCGAAAGATGAAAGCTATTTCTCAGCATTTTTGCAGTCGGTGTCAAGAGGAATACTTAATAAATAAAAATAAATCATTCTCCTGTAAAAAATCGCGATTTACAGGAGAATGATTTGGTAGTTATACAACACGAAAACTTGCCTCCAACTTCGTGGAAATAAGGTCGAGTCGTTAAAATATACACGGATAGTGACGGTAGCGTTAGAGTCGTGGATGTACGCACTGCGAACGGGGTTGTAAGACGACACATCGCAAAACTGGTCATTCTGACTAACTAAATCAAAATATTTTTCTTTGTCATTAATATATAATTTTCCTTAGCACTATGGACGCCTAAAAAACTTTATTTTATGACCCGTTGTTGGACGATTATGAGGAAGTAATCTACGTTGTGCAATCATCTACAAAGTGCCCTTTGGTTCCTTCTACACCTGCTCCAACCATTATAACGGCCGATGCTACTTTAACGGCGCCTATTGTGGCATCTATTACGGTGGTTGCACCTCCTAGTGGTGTACCTCAAACGGTTGCTGAGTTCACTTTGATCGAAGCTACAATGAAACCGATGAAGCCCAACACATTTTCTGGTGCTATTGGTACCCCGGCCTCGAATATTTCAACGACGAACATTGAGACCGGTCGTTTGAACCTTCAATGTAGAGTTTGTAGGCTTGAGGGCTTGCTCTATATTTCGTAAATCTAATCATGCCCGGAAGCTACGCTTAGGCGTAATTCACCGCTACTGCTCTCGTTGTTTGGCCCATACACATCAGGCCAAAAATTGTCCGAGTACGGCAAAATGTAGTAAGTAAAGTAGTAAGTAATATTATTATTTATTTAAAAATTATTTAAGCAATATACATAAAAATTTAAGCATAAATTTAAAAAATATAATAAAAAAATAGAAATTAAATAAGTACGACATTGACATATGGTCGTCAGTCGACATAAACAAATTTACACGTGCAAGATATACATGATATTTAATTAAAGATTAAATTCATCTAATAAAATTTTTCTGTATCGAATACAAATTTTCACATGATTAGCTTTGAATTTCCAATCTACAATAAATCCGTTTAAAATATTCACTATTTCATTTTCCTGAAGTAAAACCTTTTTGAAAAACATTAGTCTGAATTCTCTTAACGCCTGACATCTACCTAGAAAATGTTGTATATTTTCCGTTTCCTTCATATTACAAAGAGAACATACAGTTGATGCATTAGCTTGAAATCTATTTCCATTTAGCTCTATCAAATCACTTCTAGCCTTTAATATCCAAGTTATTGTTTCCTGAGTATTGCCTTCTGTTATATACCATTGGCCAGCGTTTGTGTCCAAGTTTTTATAAAATCTGCTAGTCTGACTTACTTGAGTTTCTATATTGTTAAGGTATTTTGCTTTTAATGACTGTAGTAGATTAACTTTATTGTGATAATATTGTCTTTTATTTAAATTATTATGTGTCCATGCAATACCAAATTCTGATCCTATCACATTTAATTTATTTACCCAAAATATTTGGCGCTGTATAAGCTGCATTGAAAGCTGATGCGGTAATCTGTCCTCGTTATATTCAAAAAGAGTTTTGGCTACATATCTTAGATGCAAGTCTAACGTGAATAGATGCCCATTTTCAAATCCTGTTTCCAGCATAAGGATATGTGTTGGGGTAAAGTTTGGCATCCTCAAGATCTTTTTGATGAAGTAAGTAGATAGCTTGTCCACAATATCAAAATGTGAGTAGCCCCATTCTTGAGCACCGTATGTCTGCACAGCTCTACATACCGCTAGAAATAATTTCCATTTAGATTTGAGAGATATATTACCTTTTCTGAGAAAGTTATTCCAAGTGACATTGATACTGTTTTTTGCTGACAGATTTCTTGTTTCAACATGCTTTGTAAACACCATCTTCGGTGGCAATATCACTCCCAAATAACAATACTCCGAAGTTATACTGATTGTATTTCCATTGAAAATCCATTTTTCATTTCTAGCTATTTTTCCACCTTTCCTAAATACCATTATTTGAGATTTGCTTAGATTAACCTCCACGTTCCATAGTTTGCAGTAATCCTCTAATTTATATATCATTTGCTGTAAGACATTCACTTTGTCTGCTAAAATAACTATGTCATACGCATACAGCAAGAGCCTAATGTTTATGCCACCAACATTTGTGCCATTACCTAGAAACTCGTGCAGATCATTTAGGTAGAATGTAAATAGCAATGGTGACAGTAGACATTCTTGTTTGACACCAGTTGATGTTGCAAAATCGCCTGACATTTCTTTCCCTGTCCACACAGCAAATCTTGTATCTTCGTAAATTTTTTCTATAAATCTGTCTACTTTCGATGAAACTCCCATAGTATGTAGCTTGTATATTAATGCTTTGCGTGGAACTTTGTCAAAAGCAGCCTTGAAATCCACAAATTGGTATTCATTTATTATTTTGTTCCGGTCAGCCCATGATGATAATCGTTCGGCGATAAGTCCCATCATTATCTTCGGCAGGCAATTCATAAATGAAATATGGTAAGATTATGCTCTTTAAAAAGCTATTATCTATTTCTTCTCCATCCAGTAACAGGTTGCATGATTTTACCATTTCTTTTAACAATTCTTCGGGTGCATTTTTAAAGAACTCATAATGTACTCTGTCCTCCCCAGGTGCTTTGTTCAGTTTTGCCTTCTCTAATACTTCTTTCAAATCTTCTATAGTTATTGGCTTATCAAGAAAATCATCTACTTGGTGTTGATAAGCATAATGCATATCTGCTTAGACTTGTGGTGGATTTAATAAATGTCGAAAATAGGCCTTAAATTCTTCAGTTGCTACTGGTATATTAATAATTGTATCTTCGTTTCTTATCTCTTTGGCAACGTTCCACCAATCTTTACCATCTTTTATTCTCTCAATTTTTAAATCCAGTTGTTGGTAATATTTATTTTTTGCTTCTTTACATATATCTTTGTAACGCCGATTTGCTTTTAAATATTTATCTTTGTTTTCAAAACTATCTTCTTCTCTAAACTTGGTTAAACTGTCAAATGAGAATTTTCTGGCATTATAACATCGCATATTAAACCATTTTTGTTCTTTTGTAAACTTAAGACTTTCTATATTCATTGTGCCTTGGTAAGCCTCTTGTATGATATTTTAGTGACTCTTTTTGTTGTTTTTCGATATTTAAAATATCTTTAGCTTTATTTTGGTATTCTAATAGTTTATTATCTCTCCATCGTAATTTTGGAAGAAGATTTGAGGTGTCATTGTATTTGTTGATATTTATTTGCAAAGATAAAACTATTGGGAGATGATCTGACGGCTAAATGTCGTCATTGCAATGGAGATCATAACTCCATTTTGCATGGTCCCCCAACTGCTAAGTCTGGTCCGAAAACCACACATTCCGCAAGACCTTCTTCTACAAAGAAAATCGCTTCACGTCAGCCTGTGAAATTGGCTTTGAAAGGCAAGCAGAATTCTGCGAACAAGCCAAAGTCTCCGTCCATTTCGGAAGTTTGTTCTTTGCCTATTAGGCATATTGTAACTTTTTCGCCTACTTTGGTAGCTCAACTTCAATTACCGAATAAGTCGATAACGCTTCATGCGGCACTGGACCCCTGTTGTAGCATTAGCTACATATGCGAAACCTTGATTTACAAATTCTGTCGCTTAACGGCCGATTCCTCCTACGACGCTTCGCAGAAAATTAGTTTTACTGCCAAGGTAACGAAGATGAGAGGAGTAAAGACGGGCCTTCCAATGGCCCAGTATACAATGTGTGGGTGTGTCATAACTGGTCAATCCCCTTTTTAGGGGATAGATCCGATCGGATCAACCCTGGTCCCCTTTGGACCAATGATTGTTTTTGATCACCCGACACCGTTTTTGTCAGCCCTGGTCCCCCTTGGACCAATGATCCCCTTGGATCATCTTCGTAAATTTAAGTGTTTTTTGAAAAAAAAAAAAAATATATATATAAATCTAAAACAAAATGTAGATATCTTTATTTGAATTTATAGCGTTAAATATTAATTTTATTAATAAGATTCTGTTGCAACATATATATTATTGCAAGGTTTCCGGCAATGTTTTAACGAGTAAACCATAAACGGTTGTTGGTCTCCTTTTCTCTATGATCTTTTTTGTAAAAAGAGTTAGTTATTGTTTAACTACTACTTACGTGCAAAAAACCCTTGTTAAGGTAATTCAATTTATTATAAATAAACCTTTTCTCTAATTATAAAATATCTTCTTGTCTTTTTAATTGGAACCTGCATTTACGGCAAACACACTCTCTTCTTTCAAAACGTGTTCTGATGATGGGAACCTAGAAAATTTCCGAAATAGATCTATCAACACATTCCTGAAAGTGGTCAATTAAAAAATTTAAAAACAAAAACTATAGATTATATGTTAGGACAATATTCTAATAAAGAAATATAGAGTATAACCTCGAACTTGAATAATTTTCATTGAATAATAATAATTATTAACAAAGTTCTGAGAAAAACGGAAATGAATTTAGGTACATTTTCGGAGACAATTGCCGATTTTTAAGAGTTTTTATAAAAGATTGACTTTGAGCAAAAAAGCGTACAAAAAGTCTTGGAAAAAACCAAAAACCTAGCTGGGAGCAAAATATTCATTGAAAAGGATCTAAATGTAGACAGACAACAAGATAAGAAGGTTATGCTTCAGCTTAAAAAGGAAATAAAGGCCTTGAGTACAGCACATAAATTAGCAGTCGTAAATGACAAACTAAAAATTAAAGATAAGTGGTTCCGTTGGAATAATGGCAAAAATGTTGAAAGGCGGAAAAAGTATTTTACAAATTTTGATTTGTTTTGGAAACCGGCAACCAGCGTTAATACTCGTGGAAGAGCAATTGCAGGATGTGTATTTGGAGTAAA
The DNA here is from genome assembly GCA_021234595.1 of Delia radicum. Taxonomy (NCBI): domain Eukaryota; kingdom Metazoa; phylum Arthropoda; class Insecta; order Diptera; family Anthomyiidae; genus Delia; species Delia radicum. The sequence goes on along the minus strand of CM037854.1, from coordinate 171,251,675 downwards.
TAAAAATTTAAAAGAAATTGGTGTAAGACATGCTTTTCACGTCAATAATCGTACAGCTGTTATTCGAATCCAAATAAATGAAGTCAACTTTAGTATTATACCAGTATATATCAGAGGTGTTGATTGGTGTAATGAATTTTCTGAATTAAAAACATTTTTTACGAATAATAGTGAAACAAACGTAATTGTTATTGGCGATATGAATGTGAGAATTGGTACACTACAACAGGAGATAATGGAAATTCACAAAGCAAATTTTAAGGCAGGTTTCAATGAGCGAAAATCGGAAGATAAAATAATCGACGGCAAGGGTAGACAACTGATAGAGTTCTGTAATAATTCTGGATTAGCAGTTCTTAATGGCTGCACTACTGATGATGAAAATGATTCGTTTACATATTTACATACACAAGGAAATTTCGTTAATGATATATGCGTAATAACACAGTTGAACAGTTTCGAATAGAAGCCAAAATCTGGTCAGACCATATGCCCTTAAGTTTAAAATTTAACATAAAAGACCTACAAGAAAGAGTTAAAATTATGAAGTTATTGTCAAAACTAAAATGGATAGAGAGTGAAAAAGAAATATACCAGAATAAGCTAAATAAGAATCTAAGCCTGCCACCACCAGAAGGAAACTTTTACACATTGGATCAATTAGTAAATATAATAAAGTTATCGTTACCAAAGCAAGTTTTTAATATAGCCGTATTTAAGAATAAGTGGTTTAATTATAAATGTTTACAAGCTAGACAAACATCATTTGATCTCCTGAACGTGTTCAGGAACACACAAAATCACCATAATAAATTAAAATATCTAGAAGCCAAACAGCGTTACGTTACCATATTTAAAAATCAAAAACAGTTATATTACCAAGAACTTATGGTATGTTTTTAGAAGACGTGTCACTCAAAAAAATCGTGTGATTGAGTGAAGAAATTCGTTTTGGGTTTTTGTATCGCAAACGTCACTTTATATTGAGTGAAAACGTAAGAGTTGTCATTTTCGTCCTCTTTTTTGGTTTTTGTATCACAATTTGAAATGTCAAAAACGTCAAAAACAGACGTTCACAAAAAAGCAATCGTCAGGAAAAAAGGCAGCAAAATTTTATAGTAAAATAATAAAGAAATTAATAATAAATTAAAAAATTAATAAATTTATTAAAAATTTCAAAAAAACAAATAAAAATGAGCGGTGAACAGAACAAGAAAAGGTAAGTATTAATTTGGTTAACAAAACATTGTTTTTCTCTAAAATGTTTGTAACCACTTTAGCCTAAAGATGACTAATGTCACTCAGTTCCAAAAACTGATGTATTTAATGGAGCAGTTTCCACACCTTGCTACTGGAACCCCAACGTTTGGTAGCAGCAGAGCCGCTATGGAGCACACATGGGAGACGGTTGCTGAAAAACTAAATGCACACGGACCACCGGAAAGAAATGGAGGCGAATGGAAAAAGGTATGGAATAAGTGTAGTTTAGTGACATAGCTACGATTTTCTTTAAAGTCGGTGTTAAATTGCAGGTATGGCAAGACCAAAAATGCAGACTAAAAAAGAAAATTGCTGGAAACAACAAGAGTCTGCACGGAACCGGTGGAGGGCCTTGTGTCATTAACAATTTGACAGCCTTGGAATTAGATGTTGACAGAATATGCCATCTATCAACAGCGGCTGCACCTAGTGGTCAAGTTTTTGGCGTGCAAAAGCATCAACAAAAAAAGATGTTCTCCCATAACAGCAACATAGTTGTTTTAGATAACACACCACCACGCAGCAGTGCCAATGTTGCAGTTGTTACTCCAACAAGATCAGGCACCGTCAAACAAATTGAAAACGTATCCTTATCAGCCTCTCACCATGAAATGTCCGAAGTATTTACGCCTAATGAATCCCGAATACTGCCATTGCAACGACCTGAAGGAGTTTCATTTTCATCAACACCTTCAGGAAGTCAACAAAGCCAAAAAAAATCTAAAAATCCATTTCAAGGAAAAAGAAAAATGGACGACAACAGCTCAGAAAAACATGAGCAACTGAAGCTATTGAAGAAGCAACTTGAGGTCCAGGAGAACTCAGTAGTTGCTATGAATGCTCAAGCGGAAGCTTCAAGAGAATGTGCGCATGCTTTAAAAGCTCAAGTTGAAGTTTCAAAAGCTATACTGGACACGTTAAAGACTCAAGCTGCCCATAATGAAGCCCAAGCCGAAATCTCCAGAGCTAGCCTTGAGGCATTGAAGTCTCAAGCTGAGTCTACAGGAGTTATAGCACAGGCTTTGGTAGACATAGTAAAACATCTAAAAGATGAAGATTTATAAATTCTTTTTGTTTAGTAGTTTTTTAAGTAAGCAATAGGGTGTCCCTTAAAAATAGATATGTCATTACACCCTCAGTTTTATTGCAAATGGTTCCAAATAGAAGAAATCGATTTTTTTGGAAACCGTATGCATTTTTGACTTCATCCGATATTAACCCACTTTAGCCCGGAGTCCAAATTAACTGACGAACTTGATAAAATATGCAAAGAAAATGGGTTATTTTGTCAAAAATTTATCAAAATTTTAATGTTTTCATCAAAGTATGCATCATTTTCAGAAAGATATCACTTTAGCTTTTTAAAAATATAATTATCTCAAAATTTAACTAAAAAAATCTTTAACCCTTAGTGTCCTGGGGACAAAAAATACCCACGAAACTTCATTTTAATTATAATTTCGAAATTGTAAAGCTTTTAAATAGATTAAAAAATCTCAACTGGATAAAAAATAATTATTTTTTTTATGTATCCATATAGTGTTAATTTTAACACTTTTGGGCAAAAAACACCCACTAGGAAATTTAAAAATAACAACAGAAAAGATCCCCGAAACTTCATTTTAATGATCATTACAAGATTGTTAATCTTTTAAGAGATAAAAAAATCTTAACTTGATAAAAATTATTATTTTATGTAACATGATTCATAAAGGGTTAATTTTAAGAGTTTTTGGCAAAAAAATACCCACTAGGAAACTTACAGAATAACAAGTTCAATAATTTTCTTAAAAATATATCTTAAATTTGATTACAATTTAATAAATGTCACTTAAAGTTGATAACACAGTAATATTGTTATCTTTAATTTAAAAATAAATTTTAACCCTTTGTGTCTAGGGTACAAAAAAAGATGTACGAAATTTTTTAAATTAATAAGATTAAAAAGACTTTAAATGGATAAACAAATTTTAACTGATAAAAATTATTATTTTGAGAAACTGTACCCAAATTATATTATGGAAATATAAGTTAACTCTTTACTACATCTTTTTAGTTATATATAAGGCACAATTTGCAAGCAATGCCTAATATTAGTGAGGTGTTAGTGTTAATTTCCTAGTGGGTCTTAGCTTGGTGCAAAGTAAAAACAATAACCATGTGTGGATTAAGATTCTCAAAATAATAATTTGTATCAGGTAAAATTTTTTTTATCTATTTAAAGGCTTTTAACAATTTAAAAAATTCCGTGGTCTTTTTTGTACCCTGGACACAAAGGTTTAAAAATTTTTTTAAATAAAAGAAAACATTATTACAGTGTTATCAACTTTAAGTGAAATTTTTCTGAAAATTATTAAAGTTGTTATTCTGTAAATTTTCAGTGGGTATTTTTTTTGCCAAAAAGTGCTAAAATTAACCCTATATGAATCATGTTACATAAAATAATTATTTTTATCAAGTAAAGATTTTTTTCTGTTTAAAAGCATTACAATGCCTAATCATATTTAAAATTAAGTTATGAGGGTGTTATCTGTTGTTATTGTTGTTCTGTAAATTTCCTAGTGGGTATTTTTGCCCCAAAAGTGTGAAAATCAACACTATATGGATTGTGCTACATAAAATAATTATGTTTATCAAGTTGAGATTTTTTGTATCCATTTATAAGCTTTACAATCCTGAAATTATAATTAAGATTCGTGGGTATTTTTTGTCCCCAGGACACTAAGGGTTAAACACTTTTTTAGATAAAATTTAAGATAATTATATTTTTAATAAGCTTAATTGATATATTCCTGAAGGTTATGCATATTTTGATGAAAACATTCAAAATTTGATAAAATTTTTGACAAAATAACCAATTTTCTTAAAATGTCCTGGAAAGGAGTCGCGCCAATCACAAACCTGAATTATCATTTTTTTAATATATTTGTCAGTTAATTTCGACTCCGGGCTAAAGTGGGTTAATATCGGATGAAGTCAAAAATGCATATCTAAAAGATTTTGAATATATCAAATTAATAAAAGAACTAAAAAAATAACTTTTATTGAAATTTAGATTTTTAGGAATTTTTAATATTCATACACTTTTTTCCATATGGGGTCATTTTCGACCGCTTTGCGGCACGTGTTACCGTTTTCCATTTGGAACCATTAGCAATAAAACCGGAAAATTCGACAAATCGCTATTTTAAGGGCATCCTAGTATGTAAAGACACATAAATGCGAATACTTTTTTAAAATAATAAGTTTACTGTTATTTTAAAGATATCTTATTGAATTTGAAATCAATTTATTTTAGAATTTGAAAAAAAAAAAACGAAAAAAATTATTTATAAAAGTTTGTTTTAAAATTTTTAAATAAAAAATAAGTACGTAATTACTTATGCAAGTAAGTAATTACTGATGTTAGTAATTACTTATGTATCTAATTAAATAATTACTTATGTATGTAAGGAAGTAATTACTTATGTATGTTTGCAATTAATTATTTATTTTCGTAAGTAGAAAACAGTACTTTTTCCTGTACAAAATATTGAGGTATAGAATATAAAGACTAGTTTTTCATTTGAAACCTTTATTTCAATTTTATGTTGGTTTTTTTAAATTAAAACAAACAAAAAAGTTATAGTTACCAAAATTAATTGCAATAAGATTTGTAGTTATATTTTTTATTTATGAAATGTTATGTTCCCTTGTTTTGTTTATGTTTTAATAAATGAATTAAAATTTTATTTTAAAATTTTATTTTTCTTATGATTTAAGACAAATTTCTTGCAATTTGATTTCTTACGTTGTTTGCTGTTACTGATTCTTCTAAAATTTCGTCATATTCATCATCACTTTCATCCTCGTGTTCTTCAGAAAGCTCCCATTCCAATCTATAATATGTGCAAATGTTGTGTAGTGTGCAACAAGCGTTTACAATTTTGGTTGTCTTTTGAGGGCTATAGTGCAATCCTCTAGAACCTAATATGCATCTAAAACGCTCTTTTAAAACACCATTGCATCTTTCAATGATGTTTCTTATTTTGCAATGTTTTTCATTATACTTTTTTTCGTGAGCTTCTGTTGGACTTCTGTAAGGCGTCATCATATACGGCTGTAATTTGTAACCAGAATCGCCTATTTCGAATAATATATTTTTAAAATATTATATTTAGTTTGAAAAACGGGCTTAATTGTGGTTATGCAAAATAACTCTGATTACTTTAAAATTTTTTTTCCGAATATTACTTTTTGAGCCGATTTCAAAAGTAGAATTTCAAAATACCGGAGTGTAATTTCCATATCATAAGTATTATTAATTTTGCAAAATTTAAGATCATTTGGAGGAAAGATGTGGAATTAGTGATCCGGTACAAAAAACATTACTATTTTTATAAAAAAAAAAATTTTCGGTACCTGAGTGTAACTTCCATACCATAAATCCAATTGATTTCATATTTGGTACTATAAACACTAATGCCCTTTGGATAATTTTTGGAAAATTTTAGCTCATTTGGAGGAAACATGTGGAATTAGTGATCCGGTACAAAAAACATTACTATTTTTATAAAAAAAAATTTCGGTACCGGAGTGTAACTTCCATTCCATAAGTCCAATTGAGTTCATATTTGCTACTATCTATACTGATGTCCTTTGAATAATTTTTGGAAAATTTTAGCTTATTTGGAGGAAAGATGTGGAATTAGTGATCCGGTACAAAAAACATTACTATTTTTATAAAAAAAAAATTTCGGTACCGGAGTGTAACTTCCATTCCATAAGTCCAATTGAGTTCATATTTGGTACCACTGATGTCCTTTGGATAATTATTGAAATATTTTAGCTCATTTGGAGGAAAGATGTGGAATTAGTGATCCGGTACAAAAAACATTACTATTTGTATAAAAAAAAAATTTCGGTACCGGAGTGTAACTTCCATACCATAAATCCCTTTGGATAATTTTTGGAAAATTTTAGATCATTTGGAGAAACGATATGGAATTACTGATCCGGTACAGGAAAAAATTCAAATTTTTTTTTTTTTTTAATTTCGATACCGGAGTTAATTTCTAGTAATTTTTTCCTATACCGGACCACTAATTCAACATCGTTCCTCCAAATGAACTAAAATTTTCCAAAAATAATCCAAAGGATATCAGTGTTTACAGTACCAAATATGAACTCAATGGGACTTTTGGTATGGAAATTACACTCCGGTATCGATTTTTTTTTAAATAAAAATAGTAATTTTTCTTGTACCGGGTCACTAATTCCACATCGTTCCTTCAAATGAACCAAAATTTTCCAAAAGACATCAGTATAGATAGTAGCAAATATGAACTCAATTGCATTTATGGTATGGCAGTTACACTACGGTACCGAAATTTTTTTTTTATAAAAATAGTAATGTTTTTTTTTCCGGATCACTAATTCCACATCGTTCCTCCAAATGAGCTAAAATTTTCCAAAAATTATCCAAAGGACATCAGTGTTTATGGTACCAAATATGAACTCAATTGGACTTATGGAATGGAAGTTACACTCCGGTACCGAAATTTTTAAAATAAAAATAGAGGAACGATGTAGAATTAGTGATCCGGTACAGGAAAAAATTAAATTTTTATTTTTAAATTGCGGTACCGGAGTGTAATTTCCATACCATAAGTCCAATTAGGTTCATATTTGGTACTAAAAACACTGTTGTCATTTCGATTATTTTCGGAGAATTTTAGTTCATTTGGAGCAACGGTGTGGAATTAGCGATCCGGTACAAAAAAAATTACTATTTTTCTTTAAAAAAAATTCGGTACCGGAGTGAAAATTCCATACCTTAAGTCCAAATAATTTCATAATTGGTGCCATCAGTACTGATGTCCTTTGAATTATTTTGGGCATGTACTTTTTTCTTGAAATCAGCTCAAATATTAATATTCGGGGTAAAAGTTTTGAATTAGTCAGAGTTGTTGATAAAGTACAATTTCATAAACGCTAATACATACCAAGAAGCCAAGTGTTTCTTTTTCCATTTAGGTACTTAGTTTTAAAGAAGTCATCTGCCGCACTCTGGTCCCAAATGAAGGCATCATGATTTGCCCCAGGGTGTCTAGCATCTACATACGTTATAATCATGTTATGATCACATATCTAAAAATATGGTAGGAAAATTACTTCTTTAACACAAATTTATAAATTATTATATCTTATTATGTTTTAAACAAATATACAATATTTACTTACAAGCATTACATTTATGCTATAATAACCCTTACGGTTATAATAAAGATGCTTAAAATCTTCTCCTGGGGACTTGATCCTAACGTGTGTTCCGTCGACACATCCCACCACTCCTGGTATTCCAGCAGTATCATAGAAAGCTTCTTTTACTTCATTTTCTTCTTCCAAGCTTTTATCTAATTTTATCCATTTTGGGCACAAGTATTGTTGAAAAATGTTAAGAAGCTCAGCAATAATTATGCAAACTTGTGATTTCGACATTGAGGAGACACATTCCCTCCCGATCGATGCTTGATAGCCACCTGTTGCAACAAATGACAGAAACGTTGCAAGTTTGATTGGCTCCGGAATGTGTGTATTTCGGTATGCCAGTTTCATTTTTGGAGCTGTTTCGTTAAGTAACATTACAAATATTTCTTTGTTGACCCGATATGATTCAATAAAACTAAGAACCATTCGTTTACAAATTAAAATTAAGGCAAACAATTGTTTTATAAAACTTACCGATGCTCCGGTATATCCATAACATTTGTGCCATCTCTTATATTTCTGCGGCTTAAACGAGTGTCCTCTATTCCACTTGAATCACTGTCACTTTCATCACTTTGGAAAGTTAAGGCTATTGACCCAAACATTTTAATTTTTGTATTTGTTGGAAGTTTTTTGGTTTACAATATTTATTTTTTTAACAGCTGTTTCATGTGTAAACAAAAACCAGCTGTTCTCTGTTTATTTTATTTGTTAAGAAAGGGTTACCATCTCTTAGGGGAAAAAACATATTTTTATATGAAAAGACGTAAACAAAATACTAAAATAAACATCATGGCAATATTGTTGTTTGACACTTCGTAAACGATTAACGTAACTTAACGCAAGCTGGACGAACGTTTTAAAAAAACTCATTTGATTACGTATTCGTCCGTCAGCCACACGATTCGTCTAAAACTATGCACGTCTTCTAAAAACATACCATTAATTAAAAAAATCAACGAAGTAAATGACTCCAAGAAATGGTGGGAGTTGGCGAAAGAGATAAGGGGCGACAGTTTCAGAGTTGGCGCAAATTTGTCAGCAGCGGATTTTAAGATATATTTTCAAACCTTACTTAATCAACCATTATTATCAAATGATATACATTATGCTCCAATGTGGCACACAGATGATGAACTGGATAGGGCTATATTGCCGGAAGAGGTTATAAATGTGCTGAAAGCAACAAAATCTAATAACGCTCCTGGTGCGGACAGAGTTCCGTATGAAATGTTTAAGAACGCATCAGAACAATTTCTAAATAAATTGGCAGTCAGTTTAAATATAATTTTTGAAACTGGAAAAATAGACGAAACGTTTGTAGATAGTATTATATTTCCAATTCATAAGAAAGGTGATTTGAATACTCCTAATAATTACCGAGGAATCTCATTTATGAATTGTGCTGCAAAGGTGTTAATGGGTATTATACATACAAGGCTCAGTAATTGGATTGAAAAACACAATATATTAAATGAATTTCAAGCGGGCTTTAGACGTCAATATTCAACAGTAGACAATATATATAATCTAGCGTCCATTGTGCACTTAAAGTTTTTAGAAAATAAAAAGGTCTACGCATTTTTTGTAGATTTCAAAGCTGCCTTTGATAGAGTATCAAGAAGTTCCCTAATATATAAACTACATGTACTAAATATTTTAACGAAAATCATTAATCTTATACAAAATATATATAGAAAAACAAGATCAGCTGTATGGACCGGAAACGAACTGTCGGATTATTTTGAAACTTTTGTTGGTGTTAAACAAGGATGTCTTTTGTCGCCATTGCTATTTACCATTTATTTAAATGACTTACATGATTATCTAGTAGGTGGTTTGATGATTGATGGAACAAATATTCGTTTGTTACTCTATGCAGACGATATCGTAATATTATCAGATGATATAGCTGCTATGCAAGACAAGCAATTTAAAAAACTATTGTAAATTGTGGAATATGGAAGTAAATTTGAGCAAATCAGAAATGATGGTTTTTAGGAAAGGGGGAAGACTTTCAGTACGTGAAAAAATAAAATACAATGAACAATATGTGAAGATTGTTAATGAATACTGTTATTTAGGTGTAATCCTAACCCCACAAATGAGCTTTAGAAAACACTTAGAAAAAAGGAATAAGTCTGCAAAAAACAGCATAAACGCCACTTGGAGCAGTTTTCTCAACATAACGTTAACTTCAAAATGGAAACTTTTTCAGTCTGTGTGCCGATCTATTCAAGCATACGCTGCTCAGGTATGGGGGTGTTGGTTTTTTGATGAGGTTGATAAATTGCAGCGGTATTTTATAAAAAGAATCCTAAGATTACCAGAGTTCACACCAAATTATGCACTTATATTAGAAGCAAACGCAGAAGTTAGCTATATTTATACGTTAAACTTACATATGAATTATGTTTTTAAAAGTATTTTTATATATTAACAAGATAGGCTACCTCATAAACTATCGTTGCTGATTTTAAGAAACATTATTTTCTGGGCAAATGAATTAAATCAAATTGCAAGTGAATTTAATATTATATTTGGAAATTTTTCATCACAAGAATGGCTTAGTAGAGGTACAATGCTATTGGAACATTTAAAATCAAAGAACCATATACAAATGCAGGAAAAGGCTTTAAATAGCGATAACAGATTTTATAAACATTTAGATCACAGTAAAGGATCAGAATATATTAAAAACTCAAGAAACATAAATCAAATTAAAACAATTTTTAAAACCAGGTGCGATATTTTACCACTGAATGGCAATTCTTTCACCAATAGAGAAAGCAAAATATGTAGTTTATGCAACACAAGGGAAGAAGAAACTTTGCAGCATTTCATGGCAAGATGACCAATACTTTCAGAATTCAGACTCAGACATTTAGGCAAATTATCTTAATATATAAAAACGTTGGTGCGTATGTTGGTACTCTAATAACTGTTGAACCACTAATGCTAGCGACTTCGTATTCATACCATATGTTCCTTTGGTTCTCCGATTTGCATAACTTTTTTTTGTACCCGATAGGTGGCGCTGGGGTCGAGATTTTCTCAAAAAATTTATTTACGGTCCAATTTAGCTCAAATTCGCAACATATATTATGTACATAAAACTAAAGTTGCTGACAAAGTTTTTCACCTGTAGGTGGCGCTGGTGTTAAAATATTCACGAAAACGTATATTTTTTTTCAGTCATATTCATAATATTATTAAATGCAATGTATTTAGGCACAGAACTAATTTTTAAACACAAATTTAGGCGTTTTATTTGCACATAAATATTACCCATACATGGGAGTTATTATTTTTCGTCAAGGCAGACAGACTGAATAAAACGACCTACAGACAAAATGTACAAACGACTGACAATCAGTTAGTCGTGGCTGTAGTAGCAGCAACAGCAATGGCATAAGCCACATGACCATAAAAGTCTGTTTATGGTCATGGACCACAACAGACTTTGTAAGGTCCAACAACGTGGACCGGGTCAGCTAGTATTTAGAGGAAAATGAATTGAAAAATATTTTAAACGGTGAAATACCAAACGGATGGAGTAGGCTTTATAATTTTGTTAATTATGCTATTAATTATAGAAAAGTAATAATTGATGAATTCATATAATTAAATTTTGAATTTCTAAATTTAACTACATACATCATATGCTAGAATACATACATATATACAACAGACGACTTTAAGTCATTGTTGTTAATTAACTTATTCTTTATTCTTTATTTATTATATATTTGTAATATTTTATACGATTAAATAAAGAAAATACAATACAATACTTTGAGCATTTTTCAGCGCTAAACTATTAAAGAAAATTTAAAAATCTTCTCTGATTTTGTTTATGAATGCGTTAGTAATCGTACAAATTTTTTTTTTTTTTTTTTGATTTGGTTTGGTAACAAAAAGATATTGGCCAAAGACAAAAAAATCAAATATCTTTTTAGTTATAAGAAATATCTAATAATGGTTTTTATTTATCTTGTATAAGAGATTATCTCAGTCAAATTTTTTTCAAATCGCTTCTCATTTGCCAAAGTATCAAGTACTTAAAGATTTTCTATAGGCGGTGGTCAACTTTGGTATCATAATAATGTGCTTACACAAGATGTCTTAAACGACAATATTATAAAAGCCTAGGTCTCCCCTTATAACTCCTCCAGTTTTTATGTGGATTTTGCCAGTAGTATAGAAGTTCTATACTTATACCAATTTTTTTTTGAAAGCACACCACTGTGGATCGGTGGACACCAAGTATCATATCGCTTATTTACTGTAATAACGTCATAACTCAAAAATTTAGATTTTGTAGAAAACGAGTTTTAAAGTTTTAAATTTACTCAAGCCTTGATGAAAAAAATAATAACATAATTTCTCTCAAGAGGTGAGTATACAATATATCAATACGACTTTTTTACACAATGTGATACGTGATATAACGAATAATTCTGCGTCATTAACTCAAAAATCATACTTTTTGTATAAAAAATTATTAGTACTCGCCATTTATTTTTTTTAATCAGATTTTCAACAAATTAACATATTTATAATCTGATAACATGTGTGGGTTATCTCTAATAGTTCCCGAAATAATCCAATTTGAAAATGTGAAATTCCAAATTTGGTCGACTCAGGTCCAGTTTTTTGCGAATAGCGGGACGGCATCAGGGACAATTTCTTTAAAATATTGCCTATTTAACTAAATAAATTATTGATTAAATAAAAAAAATAATAAATGCACTCTCTTTCCACTCAATAACTACATTCGCTTAAAGTAGAAATTAAAAAAATTAAATTTTTGCGAATTTTTTCCCCAAAAACTGTCTTACCTCCTGATAACTATTTTCTTTCTGGACATATAAAGTGTGCATACTACTCTGAAAGGACTTTTTTAATTTGTATATACTTTTCCCCCAGCCGCTTCTAAAATTTAAACATTTTTAAGGCAAATATCGACTTTTACCCGCTGTTAACAATTTTAGGTACTAGGTACTTGTGGGTTGTAGGTACTCCAACATATACCTAATTTTTTGGGTAATTCTCTTCCAATCCGGCTTTTAATGTAGACATGACAGCAAAAAATGTAAAAAGTTCCATATTTGGATTTTTTTTATTTTTGGGAATCGTTGGAATGCTTACAGCAAATCATAAATTCGGACATTAATCTCGCATTGTTGACTTAAAAGTCTATTTAAATCCAACAAATTATTGGATTATGTCTATTAATAAGTATTTTATTGAATAGTGAAAATTTACATTTTAACAAAAACTGAAATTTACCCTCCTAGGACTTCTTAAGTTTTTGTTCTACTAATAGTGCCAATTGGTGTTCGTTTTAAAAATGTAGTATTTAATCTACAGTTGTAGTTTCCTTTCCAATGATACGAAACACTTATATGGCATGTTTATAAATCCTTAACAGAAAATCTTCTAAATTACTTCTTATATATTTCTTACTATAATAATAATAAAAATAAGAAATATTTTCATTTGGGGTAACTCTTAAAGATTTCCTGTTAAGAAGTTATAAACATATCATATAAGTTTTTGGTATCGTTGGATAGGAAGTTAACTGTAGATTATTACATTTTTAAAAATAATACCACTTTCTTGGTAGAATATTTAAAGCGGGGATTGAAAGAGACTTCCCAATAAATTAGGTATATGTAGGAATATCTACAACCTGCATTAAAAATGTGGTAACTTTATAAGCGGCTATGGGGAAAAGTAAATCATAAAACACAACTCGCTTTTATGTAAAAAGACCTTGCAGAATAGAATGCACACTTTATATGTTCAGAAAGAATATATTTATTTGGATGTAAAAGGCTGTCGGTGCCTTTTGTCGAAAAAAAAATTGTAAAAATTTGATTTATTTTCTACTTTAAATGAATGTAGTTTTTAATCAAGAATTTATTTAGGTTAGGTCGGGTCGAAAAGAGGATTCGGAGAAGGGAAAATGCTTCCCTAATCCGACTCAAGTCCCTGAGGACTTACACTTAAGCCAGAATGTCGTCTTGTTGTGCGCTCTAAGCAATCAGTCCTATGTCACCTTTCTACCCCAGGAACTCCGTCGCACTGACGAAACTCATCAACTTCTTCAATCCTATGCCCCTAAGATCCCCCAATGTGGATATTGGGTCACTGGATAGTATTTCGACCCGGATGCCGGCAAATGCCGGGCATTCACAGCTATTGGCTATCCGTGAAAATCACAATATCACCGGTCAAGCCCATGATATTCACCTTCTTAATGCACTCCGTAATCGCGGTGACCTCCGTCTGTAGTACGGTAATATTGTCAGGAAGACGGAAGCATTTGCGTACATTAAAGTTAGCGTTACAGAAGCCCAGACCCGTTTTCCCATCCAGTTTCGATCCATCCGTGTATAAGTAGATCCCCGGATGGTTCCCCAAGAAGGTCCCATTTAACCATGGTTCCCTGTTATGGATTAACGTGTCACAGAGCGTCGTAACAGACCTCTCTGAAATCCTGTCGCAGTCCCATTCTGGGACGCAATACCCTGGCAACTGGTCCAAAATAGTACGGTGCCCGGTAATATGGCCGTTACTTTCCCATTCCCCGGTAGCCCTCAGCCGCATCATAGTCAATGCGGCCTCGTACTTTACCTGTACCTCAATTGGGCGAATTGCTAGAATAGTCTCGACAGCCCTAGTTAGTAAAATAACCAATGCTGGACCTGAGTCGGACCAAATATGGAATTTCATATTTTCAAATGGAAATATTTTTTGAACTATTACAGATACCCCACACATGTAAGCATTTTTTTTGTTAGTCTCTACTAGCAGCTTACAAATAATTTTTTTGAAAATCGGATTAGAAACAAAAAAAATGGCGAGCACTGAAAATTTTATATGCAAAAAGTTCCCTATTTTGGGAGGTCATATTGCCACCCGGGGGGTTTGGAAGGTTCAAAATCAAAACTTGAGCTCAATATTACGTCACTTATGCCTGTTCCAATTTCATTGCAAGCGGACAACCTAATTATTTCCAAAAATTTTGTAATATATCCCACTGTGCGTTTTTACATGTAAGTAAGACGGTGCAAGTTGAAAATACGTGTTATTATCGAATATTTCAAAAAACATGCAAAAAGTTCGAGTGTCTAAAAAATTACATACAAGTTACTCAAATTATATGAATTTTGTATTGCCAAGTATTCCAAATTCTAACATATTCAGAGGAAAAAATTAAGATTTGTATCTCCTTTGTTATTTTTTTATAAATATACATATAAGCACCCTGGAAAACTTTGGTAATGGTCGCGACAAAGTAATACATTAACTTGTAATGTGTACTCCTTACCTGCAACAGAATGAGTAATCTGTAATGGGTTACATAATGCATTACTTTGTAATGAATACTCTTTTTCTTCAGCATTATTTCGAAACATACACACAAAAAATTTCCAGAGGGAATACGATGAAAGCATACTTAGAAAAATTGTTTTCATTCAAATTTTGTGGATTATATCAAGTTTTGTTTAAATTGTGCATTCCATTGTGTTAATTTTGTATTTGCATTTACACAATTTTCATAAACTACTTTCCACGTAACAAGTCATTTCATACATTATAAAATATTATTTAACATTTAATGTTCCTATTATGCTAAATTTTTAGAAAATGTAAAACTTATATTGTATACCTCTAACATTTTACCTACATATTTTAATCAAGCATTACTTGGTAAAATGTAACAAAATAAATTTGGAAACATAACAATAATAGGTCATTTCATGTTAATGATCGTTAAAAACTAGAAATGGTTTTTTTCATCAATAAAAAAATAAGATGCAACGCAAAGTCATTATGGTGAAACATAAATTGAATTTAATTTTTGTAAAGTAAAATCTAATTTAATAAATATAGAATAAAATAAATCGAACTGACTGGCTTTTGGTCTTGGTGCTAAATGTGATGATTGATTCAACAATTTATTAGTAAAGGTATTAATTATAATTAATTTAAAGTGTTTCTTTAATATTTAATAAATAAATTTAAATTTTATTACATCAAAATAAAAAAGCTGCATTTTAAATCCAAAAAAATACGACAATAATGATTTGTATACAAACAAAGTAGAACTATTATAAATATGTTTTGCATGAATATCATAAAATAAAAAAGGAAGAAGTACCAAGTTTTTGCAGTAAAATGTTATTGTATATGACTTCAAAACATTTTCCTAAGTTGATTTACAAACTTTCCTACAAATAGTTACTAGTTGAAATGCTCCTACTGTACTCGGTAATATTATATCCTTTTTTTTAATAAACGTTGCCCTAGATTTTTTTGTGTGTAAAGTAATCAGTTACCAATAGTTGGTTACATTACATTGTAATGTATACTCCTCACATTCAGCATTATTTTAAAACATAAATTAATGAGTTAAACTTTGGTTTTCATTTTTTAAATTTAAAGGTAAAACATTTGAATATTGCAGATTACGGTAAAACTGACTTATGACCCTAATGCTATAGTCAGAAAGTGTTGTTGTTTATTTGAGGAGCATCTTTTCAAAACATGACTATTCCACGTTTTGTGTTTTCGCACAAATTGAGAAAATAGTTTTTTAGGTATGCCCCTATGTATTTAACCCGAAATTTTCTTGCATTATTATAGACTACAAGATTAGTCATTGCTTTGTACAGGATTCAAAAATTTAGCAGTAATATGTTTGGAATAAATGCAAGATTTGAAATGGAATAATCTTGTTTTGACGCGGCTGATTGGAATAATCATGTTTTGATTCAAACCACTGCGGATTAATCTTGTTTTTGCTGAAACTAATTAGGTATCAGATATCGAATGTTGAATTAAAATAACCTTAGGTTTATCTTTAAATAAATAAAACTAAAAAAATTACACAGTATTTTCTATTTATTTTTAATAAACTTCTGGATTTATCATATTTTGTTCCAAAAATGTTATTTCGAAGTGGAATAATCTACTTTTGATGAAATCATGCATTTTAATTTTTTTTTCCTTTTGTAATTATAGAGATTTCGCAAAATTTTATTTTCGCTGAGTTTTCAATTCAATGCTACCAAAAAAAAAAAAAAAACTCACTTTTGTCAAAAGTGGAATAATCATGTTTTGAAAAGATGCTCCTCATTTAATAAACAATAACTACACAGTGTGTTATGACTAGAGCTTCTAGCCTGTACACGAACAATGTTTATTAATGTTTTATTTTTTTATTTGAATTAGTTCAATTCTTCCAATTTTATTTTTTACTTTTCATCGGGTAAATAAAACAATGCGGGTAAAGCGTTGATCTTTTTCCTTCAAAATTTGCGTAAGTCTTCTACCCCTTCTAAACTGGTTCTCTGAAGATTTTCGGTGACGCAAAATGAAACATGTAAGAACCTGTCAGTAGATAAAGTCGGCTTTAAATTAGACAATTTTTTTAAATTAATAAGTAAACATTGCACAGGTTTTTGTTTAACAAAAAACAAATGATCTTGAACTTGAATAATCTTGCTCACATCATAATTTATGATAAAAGATCGAAAAATAAACTTTTGGTTTTAATTTTTAAAATTTAAAAGTAAAACATTTGTAATGAGTTAGCGATAATTTAACACTCGTGGATTATCTTATAATGATACCTCATTACCTTTTCCATTACTTCAAAACTTAAAATAATGACTAACCGATCATCAGTTACATGTATTATAAAAGTAATTATTAAAGTACTTTTTTGAAAATCTATTTATAGACACATTACTTTGTAGTTTTATGTAAGCATGAGGGTAATGTGTATATTTTTGATATTACGAACGAAAACACGAAGCACAACAATTAATTTAAATTTTAAGCAATCAAATATTATATGTATAGATAGCTCTGTTGGTAGAGTTCTCGCCTAACTAATTGTTAACATCCAGAGAACCCAGAATTGAATCCTAGCGTGGCCACGTTATTTATTAAATTTAAAAAAATATTTGAATTAATTTTTTTTATAAAATTTTTATTTATGAAAATCTTTTTATTGACACATTACTTTTTCCCACTATATAACCACATAAGTAACCAGGTACTTTATCCTTACAAGGTAATGAGTCACCCCATTACTTTTAGGCTCATCGCCTATACAATTAATCAGTGAAGTAAGATGTAATGTAATGCGTGAAGCCCTATGGTGATCATTATTTTGTAATGTGTGGTTTTGCTGGGCAGTCATAATTATTATTCTTTCTTACTAAATTCCAGTAAATTCGCAGAAAACGTAATACAAGGCAACACTATTTGTTCATTTTGACTTCTAACTTGTCGCAAGTGCCAAAAATTCGCTTCCTTCAAAATTTCGTTGCAAGTTGAGTCGCAAGTTTTAAAAGTGTAATTGGATTAGTGTGAGTGCATTGAGTTTTTGAACTTGTACTTGCACGTGAAAACGTGGGGTAAGGATGGATAAGCGTTCGCTTATTTGGGTAACATTTTTAAAAGTCTTTCTTTTTCAAAAATCAAGAAAGAAGTTTTCAATGATCCACAAACAAAGAAACTTATAAAAGATACTAAATTCGAGAAGTATTTGTCACCACATGAGTCTGCAGCTTGGAAGTCATTTCAATTGGTGTTTTCTGATTTTCTGGGAAACAACAAAAACTCGGAGTACAAGGTAACTGTTAATGATTTGATTAGGAATTATGAAAATATAGGTACGAAATACTGTTATTTAATTTCTTATGTATTTTTACCTAAATGTCTTTTATTTTTTCAACAGATGTAAATATGTCAGTTAATTTGTTACATTCGCACTTTAGTTTTTCGGTGACGTAAGTGATGCGCATGAATAGAGGTTCCACCAAGAAATTAATTCTATCGAGAGGCAATATCAGGGATATTACAATGAGAGAATGATGCGAGATTACATTTGGTTTCTGTTCAGAGAGACGGACCCCAAAAAAACAAACTTAATAGAAGGTCCAAAAACTATTTTTAATGCTAAAATACAAATAACTTTAAAGAAAAACAATAACCAATATTAATTAATTAAAAGTAAATAACATTTTTTCAGTTTTGTTTAATATATTTGTGTTTTACTTTATTTTAATGTTAACAGAGTAGGTCGTTACAGCCATGTTCTTCTAGAGAAATAAAAATAAATTAGATTTTAAATAACTACAAAAAATATGAATGCCCCTAGGTTTTAAGAAATAATTGGAATATAAAAAATATTCTTAGAAGGAAGTGGTGTAACCCACAACTGTTAATGAAACTTGTAAATGTGAGGGGACAAAATTAAAAAAAAAAAACTTTTTTTAAGAAACATACCTGTGCATTCGGGCAACATTTTTTGTATAAAGAAAAACTTTTGAAAAATTTCAATTTATTGTTCATACTATTATAGTTAGTGGATGTTAAAAAAAATCGGATAGCGCCCGCGCCCAAGGTTTTCGATTTCTGACCTTTTTTTAACTGCTTTAATAAAAATATGTCTTGCGACACATAATTTTTTATTTTAATTTTGGGACTAACGGTTGGCGTCTTTTTCCTTTTAAAGCCGATTGAAAAAAAATTTGAATCGGGTTTAATTGGGTGTCACATCAAATGTACAAAATGTTTTCATACACTTTGTAATAAAATATAAGCAAATGTTAACACTGAACAGCTGATTTTATATTATCTCAAAAAAAAAAAATTAAAAAAACCAAAAAGAAAAAAGTTTAATTTTATTAATAAAGGTATTAAATGCCTTTAAAGTTTGCAGTGGCATGTCCTAAAAGGGAAACATTGAGTTATAATTGTTTCTTTTTGTCGATTAATGCAGAAGAACCCAAGGGAGTGGGAGCCGAACTGAGGTACTGCTGATAAGGAATTCTTCTGGAAGGCATATCTTTGTCCATTTTAGGGTCTTTCATTTAAATACTCAAGTTTTGCAAAATACCTTTCAATATTTTGTAATTTAAACATTTTTCTTTTTGTTTCTCAAAATTGTCTTATCGAAAAACAGCTGATTGTGTTGTTAAGGTTAAAACCAACTTCTTTCAGCTAGTTTTAAATTTAAAAAAGATTTTAACTATTAAAGTATACTTTTACTTGTCTATAGTATACCTAAAGTATAATTTTTAGAAAAGTACACTTCAGAACTCCTAAAACAGCCTTTAGTTTTGACTATGATTACTACAAATTTATTTTAAGTTGTTAGTGTGGATTGATATGATTTACAACAGCTTCGGATTTAAAGATAAAATACAAATCATCAGATCCTACAAAAAATTTCCATAAAAGGAATATTTGTCGTTAACAACTAATTCTATAGTTGCTTTTTGTGATTTTTTATAAATTTTATTATTTTTCTTTTTTTTTTTTTATATTTATAAAAAAAGTGTATAAAATTGAATTGGATTATTATTCTTTTTTGAAAACTGGTGTAGGGTTAGGCCAATGTGGTTTTTATCGAGGGACCATCGTTGGTATTGTTTTTCTCTTTTGCGTGGTGCTATAATTGGTATTTTAAGTTTTTCGCAGATATATTTTATTCTGTTGATTGTAGATGGTATTTTTGCAATCTTATTGCCTTTTTTATTTTTGTCATTTTATTTAGAGGGGTGGCTGAGTCAGAGAAGGATCTATAGGGTTTTGTTGTAAGAATATCTCTTTGGATTTCTAAAAGCAGGATATTGGCTTCGGCGTACAGAGATGTTGTGCGTGTTGTGCGAAATGCTCCTAGTTAGTAAATGATTGCAGCGATTATTTGTTTATTAAGTTTTCTAAGAGTTAATTTTTGATAATATAAGGGCTTTTGTGACTTGTATTAAAGTATAGGTATTACAATTGAACCTATGACTGGAGAGACATTTGACTATATTTAGTTGTTGGTTTAAAGATTTTACTAGTTTGTTGATATGCTCATCCCAACGGTATCTCTTATTGAAGTGTAGCCCTAACAGTCGGATATTTGTAACTTCGGTTAGTTGGATTTGATCAGATATGATTTCGCATTTGCAGGAGTTCTTTCGACATATGTGGATAAATTTACATTTGGTTGGAGACAATACTGCGCCGCACAGTGGCTGAAAATTTGATTTCACTGGCCAAAAGTCCAATTTTCTTTTGTCACCGATTTTTAAAATGTTAACGTCATTTTGTAGCTAGTATGTCCAAATTAAGGTAGCCAAAAAATTAAGTCAAACTATTTTTTTTTTTTTTTTTTTATAATTTAACCAATACTCAGGGGATGCTCCCTACTCATGCAGTGCATTGTATTGATCAGGAAAATAAGGTATGGGAAGGAGGAAAGAGGGAGTAGTGTTTGTGGATATTTGATTTAAATTTTTCTAAATTGTAAGTAACAGGGAAGACTTCTGCGGGAAGTTTGTTCCACATACGAATCGTTCGACTAAAAAACGAATTTTCTCTGTAATGCGTTGTGCGAAACACAGGACAATCAACTACAAACGGATGTGCTCTACTAGATAAGCGAGTATTACGAATAAAAACTCGGGCTCGTGGAATAAGTTCACTTATCTCAGATGAGCATCTCCCATGGTAATATCGATAGAAAAGTGTCCTGCGGTCTTTTTTATAAGGTTGGTAGGATTGTAGTTTTTAGTTGTTGTAAGTGGTCACAGCACTAGCGTTTATTATTAGGGTGTTCTGAAATATTTATTAAACTACTATATTTTTGTCAAACTTCAATTTCAGTGGAATAGAACTTCTAATGGAAACGTATGCCACCCGGAGAAAGGTGAAAGTGTCCTCTTCACCCCTATATATACATAAAATATCTCAAAAAAATTCAAATGACGGTAGTTAAATTTGTGCTTTATGTATTTTATAGCATCAAATAGTCATTATTTATTATATAACCAGTAATAATACACCACCCTTCTT
The DNA here is from genome assembly GCA_021234595.1 of Delia radicum. NCBI lineage: Eukaryota > Metazoa > Arthropoda > Insecta > Diptera > Anthomyiidae > Delia > Delia radicum. The sequence goes on along the minus strand of CM037854.1, from coordinate 171,230,291 downwards.
ATATATTTGTAAGTAAAAATAAAAATACACAGATGAGGTAATTCATTTCTAACCTGGGTTTTTTTTATTATTCCTTTTTATACCATTTCTTTTACCTAGCAATGCACTAAGGAAAGTAATAAAGAACACTCACTGGGTTTTTATTAACCCTTTTCATAACTAGCAATGCACTAATAAAAGTAGTAAGGAAAACACACAAAGGTAATTCATTTGTACAGTGAGTTTTTTAGTACATTATTTTACCGAGCAATGCACTAAAGAATGTAATAAAGAGTTTGTGCACTACCAAGGCGAACTTTCTACGTTGGGTTTTTTTTTTTTTTTTTTTTTTTGCCATTTTCTTACCTTTTTATTTTACCTAGAAACATAGTATGATGGCTTATGAAAAAGCATATAAGAAAGTGAAATTTGAAGACAAACTCAATTGGTATAAAATATTTCTGCAATAACAGTCGAAAATAAAAATATTCAGAAAAACATGGAGGGCTTAAGTTATAAAGAACTGGCTGAAGAGTATTTTAGAAACAAAAACCAGGAAGATGTTCTTAGTTATGTTAAAATAAAATTAAACTTAAATTCGCGTAGCACCGAAATACAATTATCTAATTTCGTCGAAGCACTAAAAAAACGCTACAAAGAGGTTAGCTCCAGTAAACCAAAATTCTATATAAAAAGTGCAAACTGGTTAGAAGGCCAACTTACTGTCGCTTCAGAAAAAACGAAGCAAGATAAGGCTGGAAGACCACACAAATCAGTGGACAACTGCAGCGATAGATCTAAGAGGCGGAAACTTAAAAATATTAACGATGAAATTGGATGTACAAATATAAAAGAATCTTTCCTGCAGCAATTACGATCAGAGAAACAAATGATAAAAGCGGATATCATTGAAAAAGTTGTAAAAGCTAGTCCAGTGAGAACACAACGGATTCTTAAGAGTATACCAACTCCGAACGATGCAAAACTGTTCACAAATGAGGAGGCATTATTCTTATTTCTGGATTTGAAATTAACAAAACTGCAATATATTCAGCTCAGATTGCGTGAGATTGAAAAAGTCTCAAATATGTATCCAGCATATCATCACATAAGCGCTGCTAAAATGGACTGTTTGCCATCAAAGGACACTATTACAATCACACACCAATTTCGGCAGAGGTACAACTACAATCTCTGCTTGATCACACAGCTGAACGATTGCTACAATCAATAAAAGGAAATGAGCTAAAGAAATATGGAAACACAAAGTTAATTCTTTTTTATAAATGGGGATATGATGGTTCTTCGGGACAAAAACAATACAAACAAGTAGTATCTGAAAATACTTTAGACTCAGATATGTTCATGGTATCATTTGTACCATTGCGATTGAAAAAGATAGAAGATCCAGAGCATTCGACTAGTACAACGCAAACAAAGGATATTTGGAAAAATGAGACACCATCTTCTACGAAATACTGCAGGCCAATCAAATTTGAATTCAAAAAAGAAACTCATGATGCCATTAACAAAGAAGTTAAAACTATCAACGACCAAATCAAAACACTACAGCCATTACAATTACAGTTAAATGGACAGCAAATTGAAGTAAGCTACTATTTAAAGCTAACAATGATAGATGGAAAAGTAGGCCAGGCTTTGACTACTACGAAGGCTGCATCCAGCTGCATCATATGCCAAGCAACACCAAGCCTATTAAACCAAGTCCCGACAAAATCATTATGTAATACTGATGCATATGAATATGGATTATCACAGCTACATGCAAGAATACGATTTATGGAACACATACTGAAAATCAGTTATGATTTGGATTTCGGATCTTCAGGAACAATACGAGACAATGAAACCAACAATGAGTTAAGAAGTTCAAAAAAGAAACATGTTCAAGATGAATATCGCAAATTTGGATTGATTATAGATCAGCCAAAACCAGAGTCAGGCAATTCAAATGATGACAATACTGCAAGAAGATTATTTTCAGATCCAGAAACAGCATCTGAAATAACAGGAGTGGAGTTAAGCCTTATTTTGATATTTAAAATAATCCTAGAAGTACTTGCGGGCAATGAACAAATTGACTATAGAAAATGTGAAGATTATGCTAAGGAAACTGCAAAAATATATACAACCAAGTACCCATGGAGAAATATGCCTGCAACAGTTCACAAAATCCTTTATCATGGAGAAAATGTCATTAAATATCATTTGGTGCCAGTAGATAGGAAATGGGCCCTTTGTAATGAAAAAGCAGCGCAGTCGGCAGAGGCTGAAAAATGCATTGGGGACTTTGTAATGAAAAAGCAGCGCAGTCGGCATGATGATTTTGGCTTGGTGAAAAAAAAAAAAAAAATTTTCAAAAAATTTAAAAAAAATAAATTTAGAAAAAAATTTTCAAAAATTTAAAAAATAAAATTTAAAAAAAATTTTCAAAAAATTTAAAAAAATAAATTTAAAAAAAAAAAAAAATTTCAAAAAATTTAAAAAAAAAAAAAATTTTCAAAAAATTTAAAAAAAAAAATTTCAAAAATTTAAAAAATAAATTTAAAAAAAAAATTTAAAAAATAAATTTAAAAAAAAATTTTCAAAAAATTTAAAAAAATAAATTTAAAAAAAAAAAAATTTCAAAAAATTAAAAAAAAAAAAAAATTTCAATAAATTTAAAAAAATTTGCGCAGTGAAAAAAATAAATTTAAAAAAATAAATTTTCAAAAAATTTGTGCAGTGAAAAAAAATAAATTTAAAAAAATTTGCACAGTGAAAAAAATAAATTTAAAAAAAATAAATTTTCAAAAAATTTGTGCAGTAAAAAAAAAAAATAAATTTAAAAAAATAAATTTTCAAAAAATTTGTGCACTGAAAAAAATAAATTTAAAAAAATTAATTTTCAAAAATTTGTGCAGTGAAAAAAATAAATTTAAAAAAATTTGCGCAGTTAAAAAAATAAATTTAAAAAAAATAAATTTTCAAAAAATTTGTGCAGTGAAAAAAATAAATTTAAAAAAATAAATTTTCAAAAAAATTTGTGCAGTGAAAAAAAATAAATTTAAAAAAATTTGCGCAGTGAAAAAAATAAATTTAAAAAAATATATTTTCAAAAAATTTGCGCAGTGAAAAAAATAAATTTAAATGAAAAAAGTGGAATTTCTGACTCAGTGAAAAAAGATAAATTTTCATAAACATCTGGCCCAGTAAAAATTCTGTGTGTGGAGAATATTTTTATTACACAATTATGTTTTACAGACGGCTTTTCACAATTTTACATCTATGAAAAAAGAAGAATTTTCTGCCCCAGTTTTTTCACTGGGATGATGGGATCATGTGCATAGAAATTTCTTTGTGTTTACATTATGAAAATATTTTTGAGAAGAATTTATACACAATATAATCAAATTAGTGTAATATTTAAAATATGTGGATGACAGTATTATGTCAAGTTTTAGGCGACATGATAAAAATTTGTCTAATATTTAAATTGTGTTTACATTATGAGAATATTTTTGAGTGAACAGATCAAATCATGATCAAAGACATCTTGTACGTCGCGTTGGTATACATGTAAAATTTTTTATAGGGATCAGCCTACAGACATAATGTGTCAAGTGTTTTAGGTGACATAGTAAAATTTGCCTAATATTTAAATTGTGTTTACATTATGAAAATATTTTTTGAAGAATTTGTACACAATATAATCAAATTAGTGTAATATTTAAAATATGTGGATGACAGTATTATGTCAAGTGTTTTAGGTGACATAGTAAAATTTGCCTAATATTTAAATTCTGTTTACATTAGGAGAATATTTTTGAGTGAACAGATCAAATCATGATCAAAGACATCTTGTACGTCGCGTTGGTATACATGTAAAATTTTTTATAGATATCAAAAACTCAGCCTACAGACATAATGTGTCAAGTGTTTTAGGTGACATAGTAAAATTTGGATACTATTTAAAATAATATAAAAGACAGTGTATTTTGTATGTTTTTCATTTTATTCATTTATTAAACGCTTAGATGTTTTTAATATATTTCAATAAAATTAATTATAGATCGTTTTCTCTGTCTATAGACAAAACAGCTACAAGTATCAGGTCCCTCTCTGCAACTATCAGTAGACCATGGACAATCAATGAAATGTTCCCCATGTATCGAGTCTAGGCACTCCTTATTTTCAAATTCATCCATTATATTCGTAAAGTTTAATATATAATGGAGATCCTCAAAAGAAATGTGTCCATCATATTCAAAAAGAAAGGTGTCAATTCTCTCTCGTAGTGTTGGATTTAATATCATTGTTTCTGATATTTGAAAATAATAATTTAAATGTTCATAATAATATTAGTGATATGTTTATGGAGATTGATAGTGATGATGATATATTTACAAATATTGATTTGGAAGATGTAAATAAAACATTGTATTAATTTTTAATTGTATTATAATTTTTATTTTATTTAGATTTAAATTAATTTTTTTAAATATTTCTTATGTAATAGATGATATTTTATAAAGATTTTAGAAAAAATTATGAACAGTGTTTGAGGAAAATTTAATTTTTCATGTTGACAAATACGACTATATGTTTTTGGCATATTGTCATTTATTTAAACAACTTTGCGTACTTGAACAGTTAAAGGATTATATTCAATTAATCGATCATGGATGAGAATACAATAGGCAGACGTGTTTTCTGGAATATTACTGCTTGTCTCAAACTCAATTTTTATATCAATTGGACCGTTTGTAGTAGATTCATTTTGATGGCTCACATCAATGACAATAATAGGAGAATTATTTTTAAATTCTTGACAATTCACAATTGATTGAGGTTCTTTCATATAATAGTTTTGTTGAAATCTCACATACATATCATAGAGAATAGCAAAGCGTTCATTAGCAAATTTAATATTAAGATCATCATAAGGATACGATTCTAAATTCAAGTGTACTTTGAGGTTAGTTAAATTGCAGTGAACAAATTTATTATCATTTTGGAATGCTATTATTAATGCAAAACAAGGACGTTCTCTGTTGGTAGCTAACTTTACATTCCAAATGTTAGTATTTCCAGTTGTTATTTGAGGATTATAATGACAGTCCCAACTGTGGAATGCTATTGGTAAGTTTTCTCCGTTTTTATCACTTTCATCATATTTAATTTACTAAAATCCGATAAGTGTACATGAGGAATTCTCCATGAAATATTTGTAATTTTTATTTTGGGTTTTTCAGTATTTCCAGTTGTTAGTTGAGGATTATAATGACAGTCCCAACTGTGGAATGCTATTGGTAAGTTTTCTCCGTTTTTATCACTTTCATCATATTTAATTTACTAAAATCCGATAAGTGTACATGAGGAATTCTCCATGAAATATTTGTAATTTTTATTTTGGGTTTTTCAGTATTTGCTGTTGAATACACCATGCCTTCATCACTTTTACTACGCAGTAAAAATTAATTCATGTTTAGATTTTAAAATTACTTTATTGAAATCTTCAGCAAATCCCAGTAAGACTTTTAGTGGAATATAAAAATTAAAAATTGAAAAATAAAAATTAAAAATTGAAAATTAAAAAATAAAAATTAAAAATTGAAAATAAAAATTAAATTAAGGTTCTTCTTATTTTTGATTGTTATTTTTTTGGAATGTGATAAATTTTTATTTTTCTAAATTGTTTAAACAAAAATATTAATGATGGGTGTGAAAATATAAAGGAAAAATTTTAAATTTCTGTGTGTGAAAAAATGTTATTCTCTAAATATTGTTTTAATAAGATGGTTTTATTATTTTAGGTGTGGAGGATATTTTTTTGGCTAGAAGCGTGAAACAAGGGGGCGGTCATATGTTTTAGAACTCTTTAATCTACAATGTAAAATTTATGTTGAATTTGTATAGGAAGCAAAACTCTGCATGCCAACATATTGTTCGCAACTAAAATGTGTTTACATCAATAAAATTCTTTGAGTAGTTTTATGCCATCACTAAGGAGGGTTGTAATGAATAATAAAATAGGAATCAAAACTTTGTTTGACACCATATTGCTTAAAACTATTTAAAATTTGTTTAGGGTCAAAGTAAAAGACAATTTGTATTTACACATGTTTTAATATTAATTTGTTTATTAAACACTTAGATGTTTCTGATACATTTCAATTAGATTAATTACAGCTTGACTTCTATGTCTATAGATGAAGCAGTTGCAAGTATCTGGTCCCTCTATGCAACTATCAATAGACCATGGACAATCGATAAAATGCTCCCCATGCATCGAGTCTAAGCACTCCTTATTTTCAAATTCATCCATTGTATTCATAAAGTTTAATATGAAATGGAGATCCTCAAAGGAAATGAAGCCATCATACTCAAAAAGAAATGCGTTAATTCTTTCGCGTAGTGTCGGAAATTCCATCATTATTTCAAGATTGATGTTTCTCCTTATCTCTATTTTTTAATACTAATTAAAAAATTTATTTTTCTTAATGTGAGAAGAGGATACTTGACAAATATATCCCCAAACTACTAATTATATAAGAGTGAGGTAATACAATGATTTATCATGCACTTTCCTTCACTCTGAATCGATCAATTGGAGGGTGGAGTTAAGGCATAAGACATTTTTCAATTATTTTCCTTAATTTTAATTATAGGAATGTAAGAACAATCATTCAATAAAAAGCAGTCCAATAGTAAAGTCAAAAATGGATATTTCATCATCTCTAATTAATAAATTTAATAATTTCAACAGTAAACCAATTCTCTATATTAAAGACTTGGACTAAGTAGAATTTATGAATTTACCTTTTTTATATTTCAATGAAAAAATTTAACGATTTTCTATAGCGACCTGCATCTAAATCATCATCTTTACTTATTATTAAAAATCCATACTTGTCTTTCCAACATTCTTGACATATATCACAAAACTTTTTATAGCTCATATCCATACCAATGTGATCGCTATATATGTGCTTCATATTCATTTCATCCTGCCTCAGAACATGATATAGCATATTCCCAAAATAAGGATATTAATAAACATCAAGCTGATAAAATACTTGAAAATCGTGCTTGGGAAAGAGTTTTAGCCGAGGATAGTAGTATTGGCGAGAAAACAAATGCATATTTTGTAAGCAACGCAATGAAAGCAAAAGTTAAATTTGGAATGGGGGTAAAGGGTCAATACAAAAGTGGAAAGAACATTTTTAACGATGCGGTAAGAATGGCTACAAAAAGTTTAAAGAAGGAAAAACCCAGAGATATTAATGACGCTATTAAAATTGCACGTAGAGTTATCAATAAATCTCTAAAAGGAAAAAAATCTAAAGTTGTTATACCTCGCATAATAAATGTTCCCAAAATTGGAGGTTTCTTGCCTTTAGTATCAATTCTTACAGCACTCGGAGCCTTAGGTAGTCTATCTTCTGGTGGAGCAGCTATTGCTAAAGCAATTAACACTGCTAAAAATGCTAAGGAAAATCTTGATGAGGCCATTAAACATAATAAAACAATGGAGGCTATTGCAATGGGAAAAGGATTATTTCTTAAGCCATATAAAAAAGGATATGGTCTTGTATGTAATAAATCATCAAAAAACTGTTAAAGATGCTACCCAAAAGACCACTCACTGATGTTGATTTAAGGATGTTTGCCACACATATTCCCTATTTTAGAGGTATTTTTATGCGAGACTCACTCCCCAAACGTCCTAGACTCAAAGAATGTGGAATTATTAATTTAGATTCATCAATTGGCTGTGGAACACATTGGGTAGCATACTATAAAAATAATCAACAAAATGAATATTTTGATAGTTTTGGAAATTTGCAGCCACCGTTGGAAGTAGTAAAATACTTGGGTAGAAATTTAGAATATAACTACAATCAACATCAAAAATATAATTCGTTTAATTGTGGACATTTATGCCTACAATTTTTGTATGAAATTTATAATAAATAAAAAGAAAACTTTTTTTAATTTTATTATATAATTTTTGATTTATTTAATAACATTTGATTACATTTTAATTCCATACTGGATATGTACTATTTTGAAGAATAATATATTCATTATTTAAATTGAATTGCTCCAGCTGCAATTGATATGATTTCTCGTGTACTCCAGCTTCTTTTTTAATGCAGTAATTTCCAGAGGATAATTCCACTAGTTCTTCTTCAGTCATAGCGTTATATCTAGTTGGTAGAAATATAATGTTATTTTCGACTTCAAGTCTTATGCATTTGCCAATTTTAGTTTTAATTCGTATGGCTTTCAACACAGTATAGGATTTTAAATTCTCCATGTCTTTAATATAGAGAATTGGTTTACTGTTGAAATTATTAAATTTATTAATTAGAGATGATGAAATATCCATTTTTGACTTTACTATTGGACTGCTTTTTATTGAATGATTGTTCTTACATTCCTATAATTAAAATTAAGGAAAATAATTGAAAAATGTCTTATGCCTTAACTCCACCCTCCAATTGATCGATCCAGAGTGAAGGAAAGTGCATGATAAATCATTGTATTACCTCACTCTTATATAATTAGTAGTTTGGGGATATATTTGTCAAGTATCCTCTTCTCACATTAAGAAAAATAAATTTTTTAATTAGTATTAAAAAATAGAGATAAGGAGAAACATCAATCTTGAAATAATGATGGAATTTCCGACACTACGCGAAAGAATTAACGCATTTCTTTTTGAGTATGATGGCTACATTTCCTTTGAGGTTCTCCATTTCATATTAAACTTTATGAATACAATGGATGAATTTGAAAATAAGGAGTGCTTAGACTCGATGCATGGGGAGCATTTTATCGATTGTCCATGGTCTATTGATAGTTGCATAGAGGGACCAGATACTTGCAACTGCTTCATCTATAGACATAGAAGTCAAGCTGTAATTAATCTAATTGAAATGTATCATAAACATCTAAGTGTTTAATAAACAAATTAATATTAAAACATGTGTAAATACAAATTGTCTTTTACTTTGACCCTAAACAAATTTTAAATAGTTTTAAGCAATATGGTGTCAAACAAAGTTTTGATTCCTATTTTATTATTCATTACAACCCTCCTTAGTGATGGCATAAAACTACTCAAAGAATTTTATTGATGTAAACACATTTTAGTTGCGAACAATATGTTGGCATGCAGAGTTTTGCTTCCTATACAAATTCAACATAAATTTTACATTGTAGATTAAAGAGTTCTAAAACATATGACCGCCCCCTTGTTTCACGCTTCTAGCCAAAAAAATATCCTCCACACCTAAAATAATAAAACCATCTTATTAAAACAATATTTAGAGAATAACATTTTTTCACACACAGAAATTTAAAATTTTTCCTTTATATTTTCACATCCATCATTAATATTTTTGTTTAAACAATTTAGAAAAATAAAAATTTATCACATTCCAAAAAAATAACAATCAAAAATAAGAAGAACCTTAATTTAATTTTTATTTTCAATTTTTAATTTTTATTTTTTAATTTTCAATTTTTAATTTTTATTTTTCAATTTTTAATTTTTATATTCCACTAAAAGTCTTACTGGGATTTGCTGAAGATTTCAATAAAGTAATTTTAAAATCTAAACATGAATTAATTTTTACTGCGTAGTAAAAGTGATGAAGGCATGGTGTATTCAACAGCAAATACTGAAAAACCCAAAATAAAAATTACAAATATTTCATGGAGAATTCCTCATGTACACTTATCGGATTTTAGTAAATTAAATATGATGAAAGTGATAAAAACGGAGAAAACTTACCAATAGCATTCCACAGTTGGGACTGTCATTATAATCCTCAACTAACAACTGGAAATACTGAAAAACCCAAAATAAAAATTACAAATATTTCATGGAGAATTCCTCATGTACACTTATCGGATTTTAGTAAATTAAATATGATGAAAGTGATAAAAACGGAGAAAACTTACCAATAGCATTCCACAGTTGGGACTGTCATTATAATCCTCAAATAACAACTGGAAATACTAACATTTGGAATGTAAAGTTAGCTACCAACAGAGAACGTCCTTGTTTTGCATTAATAATAGCATTCCAAAATGATAATAAATTTGTTCACTGCAATTTAACTAACCTCAAAGTACACTTGAATTCAGAATCGTATCCTTATGATGATCTTAATATTAAATTTGCTAATGAACGCTTTGCTATTCTCTATGATATGTATGTGAGATTTCAACAAAACTATTATATGAAAGAACCTCAATCAATTGTGAATTGTCAAGAATTTAAAAATAATTCTCCTATTATTGTCATTGATGTGAGCCATCAAAATGAATCTACTACAAACGGTCCAATTGATATAAAAATTGAGTTTGAGACAAGCAGTAATATTCCAGAAAACACGTCTGCCTATTGTATTCTCATCCATGATCGATTAATTGAATATAATCCTTTAACTGTTCAAGTACGCAAAGTTGTTTAAATAAATGACAATATGCCAAAAACATATAGTCGTATTTGTCAACATGAAAAATTAAATTTTCCTCAAACACAGTTATTTTCATAATTTTTTCTAAAATCTTTATAAAATATCATCTATTACATAAGAAATATTTAAAAAAATTAATTTAAATCTAAATAAAATAAAAATTATAATACAATTAAAAATTAATACAATGTTTTATTTACATCTTCCAAATCAATATTTGTAAATATATCATCATCACTATCAATCTCCATAAACATATCACTAATATTATTATGAACATTTAAATTATTATTTTCAAATATCAGAAACAATGATATTAAATCCAACACTACGAGAGAGAATTGACACCTTTCTTTTTGAATATGATGGACACATTTCTTTTGAGGATCTCCATTATATATTAAACTTTACGAATATAATGGATGAATTTGAAAATAAGGAGTGCCTAGACTCGATACATGGGGAACATTTCATTGATTGTCCATGGTCTATTGATAGTTGCAGAGAGGGACCTGATACTTGTAGCTGTTTTGTCTATAGACAGAGAAAACGATCTATAATTAATTTTATTGAAATGTATTAAAAACATCTATGCGTTTAATAAATGAATAAAATGAAAAACATACAAAATACACTGTTTTGTATATTATTTTAAATAGTATCCAAATTTTACTATGTCACCTAAAACACTTGACACATTATGTCTGTAGGCTGAGTTTTTGATATCTATAAAAAGTTTTACATGTATACCAACGCGACGTACAAGATGTCTTTGATCATGATTTGATCTGTTCACTCAAAAATATTCTCATAATGTAAACACAATTTAAATATTAGACAAATTTTTATCATGTCGCCTAAAACTTGACATAATACTGTCATCCACATATTTTAAATATTACACTAATTTGATTATATTGTGTATAAATTCTTCTCAAAAATATTTTCATAATGTAAACACAAAGAAATTTCTATGCACATGATCCCATCATCCCAGTGAAAAAACTGGGGCAGAAAATTCTTCTTTTTTCATAGATATAAAATTGTGAAAAGCCGTCGGTAAAACATAATTGTGTAATAAAAATATTCTCCACACACAGAATTTTTACTGGGCCAGATGTTTATGAAAATTTATCTTTTTTCACTGAGTCAGAAATTCCACTTTTTTCATTTAAATTTATTTTTTTCACTGCGCAAATTTTTTGAAAATATATTTTTTTAAATTTATTTTTTTCACTGCGCAAATTTTTTTAAAATTTATTTTTTTCACTGCACAAATTTTTTTAAATTTATTTTTTTCACTGCACAAATTTTTTGAAAATTTATTTTTTTTAAATTTATTTTTTTAACTGCGCAAATTTTTTTAAATTTATTTTTTTCACTGCACAAATTTTTGAAAATTAATTTTTTTAAATTTATTTTTTTCAGTGCACAAATTTTTTGAAAATTTATTTTTTTAAATTTATTTTTTTTTTTACTGCACAAATTTTTTGAAAATTTATTTTTTTTAAATTTATTTTTTTCACTGTGCAAATTTTTTTAAATTTATTTTTTTTCACTGCACAAATTTTTTGAAAATTTATTTTTTTTAAATTTATTTTTTTCACTGCGCAAATTTTTTTGAATTTATTGAAAATTTTTTTTTTTAAATTATTTTTAATTTTTTAATTTTTTTTTTTTTTAAATTATTTTTTAAATTTTTTGAAAATTTTTTTTTAATTTATTTTTTAAATTTTTTTTTAAATTTATTTTTTAAATTTTTGACAATTTTTTTTTTTTTTTAACTTTATTTTTTCCATTTTTTGAACATTTTTTTTTTTTTAATTTATTTTTTACCTTTTTTGCACCTTTTTTTTTTTTCCACTTTCTTTTTTTCCCTTATTTTGCACCATTTTTTTCCTTTTTTGCCCCTTTTTTTCCCTTTTCTTTTTTCCCTTTTTGCCCCTTTTTTTTCCCTTTCTTTTTTTCCCTTTTTGCACCCTTTGTTTTTTTTTTCCCCCGCCCCCCTCCTCCTGCCGCCTGCGCTGCTTTTTCCTTACCAAGTCCCCCTGCCTTTTTCAGACTCTGCCGCCTGCGCTGCTTTTTCGTTCCCAAAGGCCCCCATTTCCTATCTACTGGTGCCACTTGGAGATCTATCAGAAGAATCTCAGGAAAAAAGGAATAAGGATTACAGATTTTATAGAGAGCACAATACTTGAAAAATTTCACGAAATTCCACAAATGAAGATCTATATAATATATTATTGCCTACGTCAGATCCGTTCATCTCCAGTATTCGAAATCAATGGAAAGTTTAACATCGGGATTTAGATGAAGAAGTCAAAAAACTACTACAGCACAGAAATAACACAGAACAGAATATGGAATATTTGCAATCAATATTTGAATCAAATGAGTAATAATTATGATTGCCTTTCATTGTTATTTAAGTACGAAAAACATAGTAACAAATATTAATTAACATAAACCTCCCATTGTTACAAATATTTTAAAAGCTATTGCAGTTTATATTTTTAAAAGGTTTTTTTTATCCACATATGAAATGTTTTAAAAATTAAGAAAGGTTCAGTAAATAAAAACCCATATTTTCATATCAAAATTAAAAAAAAAAAAATCAGAATAATCAGATTTATTTTGCTAAAATTAACAAATTTCTCAGAAATAATAAATTTTTCTGTAGTAATAGCAAAATTTTTAGATAATATTACTAACGTTTTTTTAAGTGTAAATATTTTTTTAATGTAAGCAAATTTGCAAATTTGATAGCAAAAATGTTAGTTTTTAAGTAATAATAGCAACATTTTCAGTTGATTTTACTATTTGTTTTTTTGAGTGTAAACATTAAAAACTCCCATTATCGCAAAAAATGTTAATAATTATTATTAAAATCCAAATATGACATTTTTTAATAAATAAAAAAATTAAAAAACCTATATTTCACGCTAAATGTTAAAAAAAAATAAAAAGTTCAACTTTGACCTTGAATTTCTTAAGAAGTGCTCAAAATGAAATTAAAACTGAGCCAAGTTCAACTAATTACCTGTCCTTTAAAAAAAAAATTACTAAAATATTTTGATCGGTTCAAAAGTTACAGAGTTTTGGCCAATGAAAAATTATTTTCAGCCGGAGTAGTTGGCCCATTCAAGAATATCGCTAAAGAGTGTGTGCTTATGACAGGATTTTTGTTTCTATTGGATTTTGCAATTAGATTGAAATCATCGGCGTATGATGTAAAATCAATTTCCCGATAAATTGATATAATGTTACATAGTTTGTTGTAGGACAACAGAGAGTGGGGAGCCCTGTGGTATCCCGTTGTAAAGGGGGTAAACATTGGAGTAATGTTATCCGATTCCTACTATAAATTTACGTTTTTCCATGAATTTTTTTATGTAGTTTATTATATTGGGTCCGATGTTCCAACCAATTCTGTCGAATGCTTTTTGAAAATCTAGTGAGATTATTTTCAGGTGTTTCCGAAAAGAAAGTGAGTCTGCAATTTGATGGTCTATGTATAATAGACTTTCGATTGTAGATTTTCCCTTCGTAAACCCGAATTGTCTGCTGTCTAGCAATTTGTGAGTTGTTAAGTACCACCATAATCTGTTTGCAATGATTTTGTCTAACACTTTGGATAGGCAAGAGTTTAACGATATGGGGCAGTAGGAATTGAGTTAAGTTTTGTCAGATCCATTCTTATAAATTGGTATAGTGATGCTGACTTTAAATTGCTGTGGGATATATTTGTTCCAAATCTGATTGTAAAGCTGAAGTAAGCGCTGTTTCATAATAAATGGCAGCTGTCCGATCCATGCCGGGTGTTTTCCCTTTCAGTTTGTTTAGAACAGTGCTCAGTTCAATAAAATTTATATTTGATTCGATTTTAAGAGCCTCTAAGCTACGTTAGGTTATTTGATAGTAAGTTGTTATTTTGTAATTGAAATTATTGAGAGTAATTATGGTCGGATGAGTTTTCAGACCAAAAGTGTCCAAGCTCTGCTGCTGTTTTTGGTTTTTTTTGTGATTAAATCATTGGGGTTTGCCTGGGAAGTTATTCCATGTATTGTTTGTATAGTTTTGTAGCCAGTGAATGATCGTATATTTGCCCTACTCTATCACCTGGAGAGGCTGGGTTTATTGTGGATGTGAAGTTGTAAATTGATTCTCGTTTAGAAATTTTTATTTCACGTTTTAATAAGGCGTTATTTTTTTGTAATTTATTAGGTTAAGTGTTGTCATGTTACGCTTATAGGTATGCCATGATCTGTTTTTACTTCTCTTAAGAGTTTCGAGGCGAGAGTTCCACCAGGGAACTTTCTTAGGAGTTGCAGGGTGTGTTTGGGGTATTGAAACATTGGCAGCTTCATTAATAATTTTGCAAATGTTAGCAGTCTCTTTATTGAGATTATTGCTGATTTGACTCTTTTTTTCAGATAATACATAATGGTTTTGAAATGTTTTCCAGTCAGCTTGATTTATTTTGTACTTTGGACGAAATGTTGGATATGGTTGTGATGTTTGGTGAAACAAAGAAATAATGATGGGGAAGTGATCGCTTCCGTGTAAAGTATTTTCTACTTTCCACTCAACGTGTACAGAGTGTGATGGTGTACAAAATGACAAATCCAAGTTGGAGAATGTGGAGTGGGTGTTGAAATGTGTGGGTGAGGAATTATTCAATAGCACAAAATTATTGTTGGTATTAAAGTGGGATAAAATAATTAGGGTGGGGGGTGGGGTTGGATATTGTGAAAACCATTACAGAGATTTTGTTGGGTAAATGTATTTTTGGGAGCAATATAAAAGGATGCAATTTTAAACTTTATCTTTGAGTGTATTTCTACACATACCGTATCAAAATCGTTGTGAACATCAATTTTCCTATGTTGTAGAGAGTTATGGATGAGTAAAGCTACACCTCCATATCTAGTGTTGGAGGTATTTTGAGAATAAAACTAATATAGAGATCACATTAGAATGCAGGTGGATGTTATCATTAGGCAAAAAATTCGCGATTCCGGTTGAAAAACACAATTTTCCCCAATACACATTATAGCGGACATTGAACAATGCATTCAAGAAATAGATGAAAATTATGATAACGAAAAGAAAATGATATAGCCAGAACGAAGTTAGCCAATGGCATAGTAACATTTAATCGAAAAATTAGAAACACACCAAAGGAAAAATTCATACTTACAATTTACGAAAAAACAAGAAAATTTGTGGAAAAACACGAAAATATAGTCATTATACAAGCGGACAAAGGTAACAAAACGGTAGCAATATACAGGAGTGATTACGAGCAGAAAAATGAATGATTTACTACAGGATAAAAATATTTATAGAACATCAAGATAAGACCCAACTATAAAGCTACAAAAGGACAATAACAGTATTATTTCTGAACTACAAAAAACCGGCAGAATTGACCTATTTCAAAAACGAAGGTTAATGTGTTCTGCAGCCACATCCCCGAGAATCTATGGATTACCCAAGATTCATAAACCGGAAATGCCTCTCAGACCTGTCGTTTCTTCAATACAAGTACCGTGTTACAACCTCTCTAAGCATGTAGGACAAATTCTTAAAAATATAATATCTGAAAAATATAACGTGAAAAATTCAATCCAAATGAAAAGTCAAGTAGAAAATAAAAATCTTTCTAAGAGAGATATTATAGTTTCCTTCGATGTAATATCATTATTTACAAATATTCCTGTCCATTTGGCAATACGTACTATAATGAATAAATGGAATACGATAAAAGACCACACGGGAATAAATAGATCAACATTTCTACAAATACTCCAATTTTGCCTCATTGACAACAACAATTTCGTCTATGGAGATAAAATCTATAACCAAATATTTGGCATGCCAATGGGCAACCCTCTGTCCCCAACTATAGCGGATATAGTACTGGACAACTTACTTGACGAAGCAATATTAGAACTAAAAACGAAAAACATTTACATAAATTACATAACCAAGTATGTAGATGATATTCTAGCGATAGTAAACTTAGACGATGTAGATTAGATTAGAGATTAGATCAGAAAGCACTATGCACCGCGGCCAATGTAGGTCTTTTGTGCTGCCTAAGGTTACCTACAGATTCAAGCTCCCTATAAAGCCAATTATCCTATTAGGCAAAATGTTCGCGATGTCGGAAGGCGAAATGAAGCGATCACCTAGAAACCTAAGTCTCCTATCACAAAGCCTGGGACATTCGCAGAGAACATGCTCCGAGGTCTCAGACACCAACTCGCAAAACCTACACAAATCCGTGTCCGATTGACCCTTCTTGTGCAGATGGTATCTGAGATTACAGTGTCCAGTTAAGTACGACGCCAGGGTCCTCAAACCCCCCCTTTCAAGCGACAAGAGTTGCCTCGACCCCCTACTGGAAAAAGAGATCAATCTTTTAGCCTGGCGCTGACCAGGAGAGTTTTCCCAGTAACCAGAGAATTCAGACTCTCTCCATGCCCTGAGCCTTTCCCTAACATACCCCGCAGGTATTCCACAGAATGGTTCAGGACCAATAAAGGGCTTTCGGGCCCCGCGGTTGGCAAGACAATCTGCCCTCTCGTTGCCCTCATGCCCCTCATGACCAGGAATCCACCCCAAGGTTAGAGAGTTGCTTCTACCGAGCCTATTGCGAGTCTGAATGCATTCCATGACCAACCCGGACGATACCTTATAGGCCATTAAGGCCCTCAGTGCAGCCTGACTGTCAGGAAGAATGTAGATGCGAGATCTGCGAGTTCCCCTTCGCAGGCATTCCCCTGCACAGACACAAATGGCCCAAATCTCCGCCTGAAAAATGGACGGATATTTTCCCATAGGTAAAGCACGCTGGAAGCCTGGTCCGAAGACGCCAGCACCCGTGTTCCCATTCGACTGCTTAGAGCCATCAGTGAACCACACCTGAGAACCATCTTCCGGTTCATAGGATTGATTGGTCCACATGTCTCTGTCAAACAATAACACATCAAAATATCTATCAAAGATCCACTCCGGTGACACTTTGACCGCAACCTTAGAAATCGGGTCATCTATTAGGATTCGCGCGATCCTCATGTGACCCCTTAGGTCGCCTCCCCTCATGCCACCGAATTCACTAAGTCTAGAGGAACCCATACTGGCAGCCTCCATTACAGAAATATGCAATGGCGGGATCCCCGGCATAACCCCCAAGG
Source organism: Delia radicum (assembly GCA_021234595.1). NCBI lineage: Eukaryota > Metazoa > Arthropoda > Insecta > Diptera > Anthomyiidae > Delia > Delia radicum. Next base: position 171,212,614 of record CM037854.1, on the reverse strand, counting down.
CATCCGTCGGGCAAGTTCCGCCGGTCCCTTGCCTTACTCTGTTCAACTTTTGGCCACCATGCAAGTGCAGCATAGGTGACCATCGGTTTAACAATAGTATTGAACGACCAATAGACCATTTGTGGCCTTAGGCCCCATGTTCTCCCGAAAAGCCTCTGGCAGGCTTAATATGCCCTGGTGGCCTTCTTGGAGACGTGGTCAAGATGTTCGTTCCAGGTGAGGGAGCTATCACCACGAAAGAGTGAAGTTCAGAGCCTGTTGCATACGCTCGGAGATGGTCCTGTCATCCCAGCCCACAACGGAAATGGCAAGATCATCGGCGTTTCCATAGGTCCTGAAACCCAAGTCGTTCAGACCCTCGAGTAATTCATCAATGACCAGTGTACATAGTAAAGGCGACAAAACGCCAACCTGAGGACACCCGCTGGTCGCATTCACGGTCCTACAAGTATTCCATATTCCGAACGTGATTATCCTAGAGCGGAGCATCTCCAATGTCCAATTAATTATGATTGGAGGAATGCTCTTCCTAGCCATGGATACCCTAATCGCATCGTAGGACGTGTTGTCAAAAGCGCCCAGTGCCCGTTCTATTGTTGTGACAACATGATGGATAGCAGTTTCGGTAGACTTACCCCGTTGATACGCGAACTGTAGCTCATGTATCGGCTTTCGTCTGAGGTAAATGTCCCTAATATACTGATCCAAGACTTTCTCCATTGTCTTGAGGGGAAACGAGCTCAGGCTAATTGGTCTGAAGGACTTAGGTAGCTGCTCAGACTTTTTCCCCGCTGTAATATGTCCGGAGTAGTATCGGGTGAGTAGGTTGGTATTAAATGTTACCGGCGCTAATTAACGCCACTGGTATTCAGTTTGGCAGATTGATATGCCAAACTGGGTTCTTTACTGGCAGATTTATATGCCAAAAGAATAAGACGTTTTATGGTTTGTGTCTTAACAAATTGTGATTCTTTATTGAATTTTAGCCTGCTTAAATACTAAGATAACGGTATCCTTGGAAATACAAGATCTATGAAATAGTTGTTGTATTTCCAATTTAAAAGACTCAATATTTCCAAAATACATTAGGGTAACGTTTAATAATATGGGTATAAAATAATATAATATAAAGATAAATATAGATATAAATATAAATATACTACACCCTAACCCTTAAGAAAAATTTTACAAATTTGAAGAAATATGTGAAATTTTGCTCTTACTAATTTTCTCTTTTTTTTTTTTTTATATATATACAAAAAAATATAAATTACAAATTTTAATTAAAATTTTTTTAAATTGTTGTTGTGATACTCTTTAATTGTGTTTTTAATTTGTAATACAGAGTTTACTCCTTTTGTTTCGATTATTTTATATGGACCAAGATATGGTTGTTGGTTTTTTTTTTCGATTAAAATTTCGCACGAGGACTAAATCGCCCTTTTTAGATTTAACGGATTATTATTTAGAGATTGTTCTACTCTTTTCTTTTTTGATTTTTCTAAATATTCCTTCGCTTTGTTTAGAGAGAAATGCAATCTTGCTTTTAGTTCTTGTGCATAATTATCAGTGTTATAAAAAGGTTTGAAATCAAAAATGTCTTCATTAGGAAAGCTTGGTAATCTTCCAAATAACAGCTCGAATGGCGTGTAGTTTGTGTCTACATGAGGTGTTGGGTTGTACGCAAAACAAAAATATGGGATCCATTGGTCCCATTCATCGTTCTTGCAAAAGTTTAACATAAATTCATTCAACACCCTATGGTTTCTCTCTATCGAACCGAGTGTTTCGTGGTGATAGGGCGTACTAAAGACTTGGTTAATTTTCAATAGATTGCATATTTCAGATATTAAGGAGTTTAAAAACTCTGTACCCTTATCAGATTTGAGTATTTTAAAGTGACCGTATACTAAAATTAAGTTAATGACTATAGCCTTTGCAATTGTTTTGGCATCTTTTGACTCGATAGGGCATGCTATAATATATTTTGTGAGGTCATCCTGCATGGTGAGTATGTACCTAAATTGATTTGAATATCTAAGTAGGCCTACTGTGTCTACTGAAACTACTTCAAAACTATTTCCCGGTGTGTCAGTTATAGTTAACTTTTCTTTCGTGTGTTTTGTTTGCTTGTTAATTCTACATTCTTCGCACTTCGATATGTGTGCTTTAATCATTTTGCCCTTATTTTTCCATATATATCTCTGCTTTAGCTTCAGAGTGGTTTTCCTTATACCCAAGTGACCGCCTATAGTTGAATCGTGGTATTCGGTAATTAATTTGTTCTGCATATTTTTGTCAGTTATACGAGTTGGTGGCCTATATATCAAAATTTTCACATTTTCACCCTTTTTTCTATCTATTTTATTAAAAATTTTCTTAAATTCGTCAACATGTATTGTTTTAAAAATTTCATCATTTGAATTCAAAGCTAGTTCCTGTATATTCTGGGATAACGTCATCGGTAGGAGTTTCTTCAAAGACAACTGTGTGTTCATTGAATTATCGTCGCACCTTATCACTATCTCTTTATCAGTAACCATTATGTGAGGTTTTTTAAATTCACTACTTATTTCAAATCTTAGTTTCATCATATTTTTGATGTCTGAAATTGATGTGCATTCCCATGCGAAAAGTTCATGACGCTTTTCACTAGAAACGTTTTTTTTTATCTTTGCTAATTTGTTGTTTTAATTTATCTTTCATACCACGGGTTATGGCCAATATTCTCTGCCTGTCTTGTTCTGATTCAGTTGGAATCATGGACTTCAATGTATCGGTATGTATAACTATCCTTGATAATGCATCACCATTTGTATTCATTTTGCCCTTTTTGTACGATATTTCGAAATCATAATCACATAAATCAAGCCTAATCCGAGTCATTTTGGACGATGGATTTTTATGTGTAAATAATGACACTAATGGTCTATGATCTGTAACTACATAAAACTTTCTACCGTAAAGGTATGGACGAAAAAAGTTAATTGCCCAGTGTATGGCAATAAGTTCTTTTTCAATTACAGATTTATTTAAATCAAATTTTGACAATGTCTTACTCGCATATGATATTGGTAGGTCTGAGCCAATCTCTCCTTGTGAGAGGATTGCTCCCAATGCAAAATTGGACGCGTCTGTCGTTAAAATAAAAGGTTTTTTAAAGTCTGGGTATTGGAGAATTGGTGGGTTTAATAGCTTTGCTTTAGGTGTTTCAAAAGATTTTTGGCAGTTTTCATCCCATATGAAAGGTTTATCCTTTTGTAATAGCTGGTTTAAATTCCTTGCTATTTGTGCAAAGTCTTTTACAAACCGTCTATAATAATTACAGAATGCAATGAATCTTCTGACTTCATCGGCGTTCTTTGGTATTGGATAATCTCTAATCACACTGTTTTTGTTTGGATCGGTACGTATTCCTTTATCTGTTATCAGTTGACCTAAATAAACTACTTCCGTTTTCAAAAAGCAACATTTGCTAGTATTAAGCGTTAAGTTGTATTGTTTTAAACGTTCAAATTGTCATTATGATGTTGTATACTACATCCGAACACGATAATATCGTCTACATATAAAAATGCTTCTGCGCTTAAACCGCTTAATGCTATGGTTAGCATGCGCTGGAAACTGTTTGACGATATTTTGAGACCAAAAGGTAATATCGTAAATTGAAAATGACCATTTCTTGTAGAAAATGATGTTAAAGGCCTAGAATCTTCGTCTAGATTGATTTGGTGGAACGAACTGTTCATATCTAGAGTGGAAAAATACTTTGCTCTGCCTAATTTATCTAACACGTCCTCTATTCTTGTTAATGGGAATTTGTCGTTGACTATTTTCTGGTTTAACTTACGAAAATCTACCGCTAACCGCCATTTGTGATTATCATCTGTTGATTTCTTTGTTACTACTAACAGTGGTGAATTATACGGGCTTACTGAATGTTCAATGATCCCATCGTTTAACATTTTGTCCACTTGATTATCTATTTCTTTCTTTTGTATCTCTGGTAATCTATATGGTTTAACATATACTGGTGTTGCATCTGTTGTGTGTATGTGTTGTGTATAAAAATTATTTACAGTGAGTCTTTCACCTTCAATATGAAAAATCTCATTATATTGAGCTATTATATCTAATAAAGATTGTTTAGCCATAGGCTCTATTGACTCAATATTTAGTGCTTCCGAAACCTTTTTTATTCGATCATTGTTTAGTGTCGTATCGTTTTTTCTAAAGTTGTATATGTGGTAATCATCTAGATCCCTCTTCTCTAATTCTATGCTGTTCATGTGAACATCGCTATCAGTGGTATTTAAAATTTTTATATGTTGTGTACCAACAGTTGGTATAATGCTATTTGCAACAAAAATACCTTGATTTATTTCTTTATTTAAAATTATGCTTTCTTTGTCTGTATGTATGTTTATGGGTATAATTGACTCTGAACGTGCTGGTATACAAATGTTAGCATTGTAGACGCATTTGGGTGTAATTGGTAATATTAACTCCTCATCTCATAAATTAAAAGATATTGCATATGTTTCAAAGTCTATTTTACATTTGAATTTATTTAAAAAGTCTCGACCAATGATTCCATCAGTGGGTATTGGCAAATCATTAGTGAATATATGAAATTTGTGTTTTATATGATGATTTTCAAGGTGTAGGTCTAATTCTGCAGTGCCAATGCTTTCAATTGTATCTAAAGTAATACCAGCTAGTGTTGAAATGTTCGTTCTATTTATTGCAACGATTTGTTTTTGCTTGCAGATGGAAATGTCTGCTCCTGTGTCTATCAGAAAACTTAGATTTCCTTTTATGCCTTTGCACGTTAGTGTAATTGGGTTATCATTATTGGTGAAAAACGTGTATATTTTTGGCTTTGGATGACAATTTTTGTCATCCTGCCCAATTAGTTTCCCTGTCTACATCTATTATTTTCGTTGCGGTTGGAATACTCTCAATTTTCTCTATATCCGCTATTTCGTCGACTGTTGCTATTGTTATAGCCACTGCTGTTATTGTTTCTATTCCTGTTATTATAATTGCTGTGTTGGTTGTTATTTCTACTATTATTGTAATTTCGATTATTGTTATGCGGGTTGTTGTTACGACTATCATTGTAATTTTGATTATTGTGACTGTTATGTCGGTTGTTGTCACGACTATCATTGTAATGTTGATGATTGTGACTGTTATAACGGTTGTTGTCACGACTATTGTAATTTCGATTATTGTGATTGTTACGTCGGTTGCCGTCGCGACTATTGTTTCTTTCCGCATACCCAACTCTAAAAATGTTATTTGATATTTTGTTTCTTTCTGCAGTTGTGCACTTTTCTACAGCTTCATTTAATGTTTTTGGATTGCTTGCAATTAAAAGATCCTGAAATTCCTGATTTACCCCTTTCATAAAAACATTGAGAGACATGTTGTCGCTCATTTTATATATGACATCTTTTTCTCTTTGTGTAGGGTTTTCAAGGGACTGTATTTCAAATGGTCTGAAAGTAAAGATATTTGTTCCTTAAATGAAGATATGTCTGAATTGCCCTGTCGCAAAGTACCAAATTTTGTCAAAACTTGTTGCAAGGTATTAGGGTTTGGATACGCCGTAGTTAGCGAATTTCTCAAATCTGAAAAAGTTACTGGTCTGTTAGCACGTCCTATAACGCTTCTAACTTGTGCTGTTAATTTAAAATTAAACACATATTTAATAAATAGTTCTCTATCTTCTGTTCTTAATAGATCGTGTAAAAGCTCTGTTTGTACTAAAAAATCTTCTAACGTTTCATACGAACCTTTAAAAATATGTAGATTTTTGCCTACTACTGCTATGTCGAAGTTTGCCATATTGCTTTCCACAACAGTTTCCGTATCTTCCTTAGAATCTTTTATATTTAAGTTTTGTGCTAAAAGTATAGCGTTATTATAAATTTCTTGAAATTCAAAAATTAACGATTTGCATTCCTCACTATTTAAAGTTTCAGAATATTTTTCTACTTCGTTTTTAATTACTGACAATCTATCCAATTTTTCTGTTGTGTACCGTAAAGTGTAAACTCTGCTTTTCGTTTTTTTTACATTTGTTTCAAATTTTTGTAATTCATCTATGTATTTTTTAATTTTCTCCATTAATAATAAAAATAATTTCAAATTTATATAATAAAATGTGAATGTTAACGTAAAATCGCTAAGTATAATTATTACAATCTGGTAACCCTATAATCTGGTATCACTTTTGTTTATGATCAGCTGTGTTTGGCAGCACTTAACTAAATATGTACTTGGCAGCACTTTTCTTTGACATTTCTATTTGCTCCTATTATTCTTATTCTTCTTATTTTTTCAACATCGAGAGTTATTGAAAGTTATCAGAAAAATATGTGAAATTTTGGTTTCTTATTACTTCATAAAATTAATTGGTTTTTTTTTTATTAAAATAAATTCATTTTCTTTTTATAATTGTGGTTTTTTTTGAGTTTTTTATTTTTTTTTGTAAATGTTCATCTGGACTTCCAGTGCATCAATTTTTCTCCAAATTTCTGATGCTGCTTGCCAAGATGGTGGTGGATCTGCGTTGACGATGGTTTTCAATGCAGCCAATTTGCGACGCAGCTTGACCAATTTTCCGCCTCTCCGATGTCGAGGTAGGTTTACCTTTGGAATTTCTGTTAATCCGTCTTCCTTCTTTTTCGCCAGCCTCTGCTTGTATTCCTCTATTGTGATCGGCTGTAGTCCCTGAATAATTTTTGACGTGCTGGGCTCTATGGTAATGCTTTTTTTTACCTCTTCCCTGATTTTATTGGGCAGGATCGCCATGTAATATGTCCGGAGTAGTATCGGGTGAGTAGGTTGGTATTAAATGTTACCAGCGCTAATTAACGCCACTGGTATTCAGTTTTTAAGTTTGGCAGATTGATATGCCAAACTGGGTTCTTTACTGGCAGATTTATATGCCAAAAGAATAAGACGTTTTATGGTTTGTGTCTTAACAAATTGTGATTCTTTATTGAATTTTAGCCTGCTTAAATACTAAGATAACGGTATCCTTGGAAATACAAGATCTATGAAATAGTTGTTGTATTTCCAATTTAAAATATTCAATATTTCCAAAATACATTAGGGTAACGTTTAATAATATGGGTATAAAATAATATAATATAAAGATAAATATAGATATAAATATAAATATACTACAAAGACCACTCTAACCTCCCTCCAGGGTCTCGGTACATGTCCGAATAATAGACTCGATCTAAATATCCTAACCAGTTGTGGGACAATTAAGTCCATCCCTCTCTGTAAGAGACAAGGATAGATCCCATCTGGACCCGGAGATTTAAATGAAGAAAATTCATCTATCGCCCACTTTACCCGGTTCTCCTGAAAGATTGCACCCTCCAGGCGTACGTACCTACCTGTCAGGTCCGGGATTCTCTGAATCACAGCGGACCCGCAGTTGTCAACGCATCCTGGGAAGTGAGTATCGAGCAAGAGTTTACAAGTTTCAGTGGGAGATTCCGTGTATGAGCCATCCGGTCTCCTAAGAGTGCAGAGACCATTTGTATGATCCTGTGACAGGGCCTTTTGTAGTCGCACCGCCTCTGGAAGATCAGAGATCTTCTCACAGTAGTTGCGCCACGTGGTCCTTTTGGATCTGCGTAGTTCTCTACTGTACTCAGTGAGTGCGGCCCTATAGGTGATCCAGTCACCTGTTTCCTTTGCCCTGTTGAACAGTCTTCTGGCTTCCTTTTTAAGCTTCTCCAGACCATCATTCCACCATGGAACGTCCCTCTTCATCTTCCTGGTCTTTTGGGGGCAGCTCAAAAAGAAAGCAGAAGTTATGATCAATCTCTCTAGTGCTCAGAATGAGCCCTTTAGAGACATCTGCATCTCGTTCCAAATTGTATCGGAAATCCTCCCAGTTCGTGCGTCTGGGATTACGATAAACCTGGCATGAGTCCAATGCACTAGCAACATCAAATACCAGATGTTGATGGTCCGACATTGACAGTTCATTGGATACAGTTTGAGATGGCAAATGACATATCAGAACTAGTAAGAGTGAGATCCAAGACCTCTGTCCTAATAGAATTCCTGAAAGTCGGCTCGTCACCCCTATTCACTATGTTTATATTGTTACTACATATAAATTCAAGTAGGTACTCACCACGTTTATTTATATTGGTACTTCCCCATATCGTGTGATGTGCGTTGGCATCACAACAGAGGATCCAACTTAGGTTCCTCATTCGGCAATATTCCACCAAGGCCGAGACCTCAGCTGTTGGTACCGTGTTGGTGTCGCCAGGTAGATATGCGGAGGCCAGTAATACTTCATGTTCCCCAGATAAGGAGGACACCTTTGCCCAAATCGCAACCAAGTCTCCCAAAACGAATTCTGAAATTGGAATTGTTTCTAACAAGGATAGCCGCTCTGGGCCGACTATGCTGATAATCGTAAATCTGCCTACCTTGATTAGCGTTAAGCCCCTTGATGGCTCCGTCGTGCACCCATGGTTCCTGGATGAATACAACATCCAGGGCATCAGTGGTGAACCTTCTGTGGGCGATGTCCGATGCCGCTTTGGCATGGTGAAGGTTCACCTGTAAGCACCTTAGGTGCTTTAGTGTCTTACCTTTTCGGGCAGCCATCATTTTAGGCGTGTTTTGCGGCACGCTTTGCCACCTTCCTGCCTCTATTGGAGTTCAGCAGAACCGCCTCTTCTGCCGAGTTTCTCTCGCATTTTCTCGGTCTGTTGGGAGCCTTTTGTTTGGCCGTCTTTTTAGCTTTGGGCTCAGAAGAACTATGCGTTACAAAGTTCTTCGAACAGCCCGGTTTTTCATCCGACGTTGTTGGGTCGGTGGATACCCTTTTGTCGGATTTAGTCGCAGCTGTCGAAGTATTTGTTTTTTCCTTACCAGGTATGACACGCTCGACCCCATATTGTTGACGGGTGGGTCTTACCAGCGCTGTTCCATACCCGAAGTTCACCCTGTGATTCTTTCGCTTGAGTATGTCAGCTGAGATTGGATCAATGGATAGGGTGAGCTCAACGATACCAACCTTTATGATCCTGTTCAAAACTTTCCAGTACTCAACCGAAAGTTCGCAGTTCTGGCCCTCTACCAGTCCAAGAATCAATTCATTGGACGTGTCCTCTTTCTCGGGAAAGTATCCCACGAACTCCTGGGCCTTCGGCACTTCATCTTTGTGATAAACGATTTTGTCACTCAGTGTAAATTTTGTGTGCACGTACTTTACCCTCTAATTTTTTTACATTAATTTGAAAGATTACATTCTTTCAGTACTCTGAAGTAACAATTTCGTTGTACAACGTTAATTACTAATATCCCATTTTTTTTTTTTTATTATTACGTATAGTGGCAACCCTAAATTTAATAGTAAAATTTAAAGAATATAAAAGGCAAAATAAAATTTGTAAAACGTATCTTATGAATGGCCAAGACGAATAGTGGAAACCATTAAATCGAAAATTTAAAATCAACGGTGATGAGTGTTTTGAAAAAAAAAATGACAAATAAATTATTTACATTTACCCTATATGTAAACAATTGGTAGACAATGTAAATTGTACCACAATCGTTATGCATACAATTTTAGATTATTTTGTTAGCCTTTATACACCTATGAAAATAGGTTAGCTATGGTTAGTGAACTGAGAGAGTTTTCTGCAGGCTGTCAATGAGTTTTTGCAGTAAATTTATGAAATTTATCTGGGGCTCGTCCATTGAATCTATTTACTAAATTGACGAAGTTTTTCTTAAAATATTTATTAAATTGCATATTTATTAAACATTTCTTCAAAGTAAAAAATTCATAAAAAACAGTTACATGGGAACTATGAGGCTTTTTCATATAATTTAAGAAATTTGCCGACCACATTGTGAATAAAACTTCGTCAATTTGATGGGAAAATTTAATAAGAACTAGTCCAAAAAATTCCATTTGTGAATGTTAAGAAAAATTCTCGTTAAAATTTATATCGGGTGGTCATAATCAGGTTTTGTTTTTTTTTTGGTATATAGTTGGTTTTTGGTGAAAGCGGAGATTATGTTGTTTTGTTTAAAGCAAATTTTGTCCATCTCTAATGCTGAAATTTTGAAACTCAAAACTGTTAGGGTCGGTAACAGAGTTTGAAAATGGGTACCGAATACTCGGGTAAGTTTTTCTGATTTTTACTTGTCAATCTGTCAAATATTAAACAAAGATCTTACCCATTTAGAGGAAACGATTATGCTTCCCTTTTTGGTTTAAGATTCCAAAGCGTGAAGTTGGATTTTTTCTTTTCTTTCATAATTAATTTTTTTATTTTTTTAATCGTAAAAAAAAATTGGAATTTATCACGCCATCGGTTGCATATAAAGCCTTTTTAAATGGCCCACAAAGGCTATATCACCTATAAAATTGCAGTCAATGAAAATTTTCTCGCTTTGGAGAATAGAAATATCGAAATTTCATCCAAAATAAGCCATCTAATCCTTCCCAAGAATTGGTAAAATAATTTTGGTAAATTAGGAGGCTGCATAAAATTTCTATTTTCCCTAATCTGGGAATCAAACCGTATTTATAAAGCCAACTGTGGGAAGTGCACCTATAAATTAAATTCTATAAAACCAACTTAATCCCAAAAGTGGTTACTCGTTCGAAAATTACTGATGTCTCAAACACTTATGGGTAAGTCAATTGTTGAGAATTTATAAAATCTCACGTAAGATTCTCATTACAAATTACTAAAATTGCGTCTCATTTAGTAGGCCTTTAAAACAAAACAGGCACATAAGTGTTTGTGATTTTATTGAAATTCTTCAATTCTAAAATACGCTCTCCACAACAACACAACAAGTATCATAAAACCGGCAAAAGAAGAAACCAATATTGGTAATTTTCCATTAACTATTGGTGGTGATTACATAAAATTTTGCCTTGCGGATTTTAATATTAAATTATGCGTTTTTTCTGTGAATTACCAACCGGTCCAGCCCATAAGTTCCACCGGGAAAAAATTGTATATTATCGGAACAATCAAGTGCCAAATTGTGGCAGTATTATATAACACCAAAATATCCACATATCAACAACCAAACGTCCACAAGAAAATTCTTCAAAAAAATCCTCCAGAAAGTGGTATCATCGAGTATTTAGTCAGTAATTTAGATAGCACATAAGTACCTAAATGCGAAGTGTTTCATTAGAATACCCGATTAATTTCCAAATCCGAGTCACTGCAAAATTAATCGTATTCTAAACTAAACAAATCAAAAGAAAAATTTAGCCGCAATAACGGGCTAAATTCAACGTCATGCTTAATTCCATCTATTAATAATTTGCCATAAATTATTCAAAAAAAAAAAAAAAAAAAAAAATTTGTTCCTACGCAATTAATTATTCAGCTCTAAAAAAATATTTTCAACTCTAACAATAATGCAAGAACATCATAATTAAATTAATCCCTACAGCTCCTAGATCATCAAGTCATCTTCACCGCATTCGAGGAGGCCTCATCGTAGCTGTGAATTTGGTGAGTAATATATGAAATTATAGTATTTGTAGTATTTTGTGATTTTCTTGCATATCCATCTGAGTTTTTTTTTTGGTTTCATTCATAAAAAGCAAAAGAAAAAAAAATCAGAAAAGAAGAAGAACCATTGATAGTATCAATGACGTCATAGATTTGTAATTTGATTTTTTTTTAGTCTTTGTGTACTATCCACTTAAATTGTTGTGGTAATTAGCATTCATTCATAAGAAAATAAAGAACACCAAAAACAATAAAATTGGGTGATACGTCATTGATGCACAATTGTTATTCTTTTTATTCTTTTGCTGATCGTGTATATTACTGGCAGTTCAGTAATTTAAAGTAATGAAATCATCATTACGTTGCCAATTACTAAAATATTTAGTGGAACAAAAATCTTCTAATTTTTACAAAAAAATAACAAACTTTGCGCCGATTTGGAAATTAAATAGTGAATTTAGCATATATAAAATATGTAGTATACCCGTTTTGCTTTGTTGGGAGAAAATGCCCAATTAAAAAAAATACAGAATAAACCTGTATTTTATTAAGGTTTTAACTTTTTAGTTTAGGAGTTAATTAATTTTTGAAATATTTTCATACAATTAATATTAATGAATAGTTTGTAATTTAGGATTTAAGCCAAGTTATCGATTTAGCGTTTGGCTAAAAATTATGATGAATTTTATGATCGTAAATTAAAGTACACTAATTACATTAATTTTTTTATTAGAATTTTGAGATTCTACATAAACCTTATATTCGTCCTTACTTAGCTTACTTTACTTAAAAATCTAATATTTCTATTAAGGTAATATTTTTAAGAATATGTATCGAAATGGTAATTTTTACTCTGAAATGGGTTGAAAAATTAATAAATTAAAAAAAATATGAATTGCTAATTTAAAAATAAGTGTTTCTATCATGGTCTGATTGACGTTAGGTAGTCTCTTTCTTGGGATCCTAGATTTTTTTTTTTTGCTTTTTGCGCCACTAGGTTATGGTTAAGGGAGGGTTAAGAGGCAGAGGTTCCCAACCAACATCAGGGAACCTAACTTTTTATCAACTAACAAATACAGTACCTTTTATTGTAAATTTCACCAATATTTAAATAACCATAAAGGGGCTTTCTTTTGTATTTTTGAGTGTGGTTATTCTGGTCCTTGTAATTTTATAGAGTTTTATATATCTTAATTAGTTTTTTTTTTGGAGTCTATAATAATAATTGTGATGACTTAGAGCGTAAAAAGAAGAGATCGCGAACCCCGACACCGACTGATTGCTGGTTTCAAATGGCTCCCATAGATTTCTTCAATTTGCTGCTTTTAGAAGTTTTTGACTTCACAACTCTGGGATATTTTCATTTAGATAATATTCTCGTGCGGTTAAATGAAATTTTAGTTATGTACATTACAGAAAATGGCGCCCAACGTGGGGCCGAAGATGTCCCAAAATCTTGACATTTTCGGTTCCCTAAAATAGTTTTTTTTAATGATTAGAGTTCAAACTTTTCAGCTTAATACCTAGGGATTGTTGTTTCAAAAATACATGAGTAAGCTTTTTCGGAGCTTTAGAGATTTGATATATTTTTAAATTCGAATAATCTAACCAAAAAGCCTCTTCACATTTCTTTTGGAGTGATGGAAATCGAATGCAGAATCTTCTATTTATTATTGCGCTTTTGTTGAAAATTTGATTTTGTTGTTTGTTTTGGGTAACTTAGGTATCAACACCAAATTGATATAGCGGATCATGTTGTTTTGCTAAATGCAATTCGACATCCGGCATCTTTTTGGAAGGTAGATTTGAATCGGGAATATATATAGTCTCTACCAGTTGGTGTGTTACCAATACAAACTGGGTCATGATTTTCGAAGAGGTAACCCCAATAGCAAAATTTTTTTTTCTAGTACTGTATTGGCTGTTAGTAGGAATTGAAATCTAACGTCGTCGAAACCGTGGTAGAGCACATAATTTTATGAATATTTTATCTTGAAAAGGGAAAATATTATATTTGTTTAAGGACAACAGAGAAAAGAAAAACGTATTTTTTCTTCTGTAGTTGTTTGAAGTTTTCGTTAGTTTAAGTTTCCGTGAAAACTTATACACTTAACTTATTATAGCGTGTAAGCGCGCAGATTTTATTTTTCGTATACATCTAAATAAATTTTCGTTACGAATAAAAATTTCTCGAAAAATTTATTGAATATATTTAGATTCTTTAAATTAAATAATTTTTATAAACGTTCGTTGGAAACGAAATATCTCTAAGATTTACTTGAATATTTCTAAATTTTATTGAATCAAATAATCTCTGAAACTTAACTGAATTTCTTAATTTTATTGAATTGAATAACTAAGAAAAAAAAAAAAATTTTTGAAAAAGAATTATCTCTGAATGTTAACAGAATATAGCGAAATTCTATTGAATATATCTTGCAAGTTTTAATTTTTTTTTAAAAATATTTGAAAATTGACAAAGTATAAATGGCCAGTATGAATAGAACGCCTCCAAATCAGAATATCTCTGCAACGACAGAATCAGTTTGTAAGATATGTAATGTGGTAATGACGGAAAAGCAACCGTGCGTAATTATTACAAACTGTAACCATTATTTTCATCGAACGTGTATCGAAAACTCTTTGTCTACTGTCTCAGAGTGCCCTACTTGTAAACTTCGCTGCGAACTTGAGAATTTGAAAACTTATAATTTTCAGAACATCACTCTATCCGTAGTTGATCCTAACCCCCGTGGACGAGGTCGCGGAGCGGTACCTAAAAATAATAACCGTAATCACTCTAAGCGTATGGCTCATGATGGACAGCGTTCCTTACATGAGAGGAGTCTGCTTGAAAGAGATAGGGAACCCATGTCTACTCCCGTTCAAAATGATTATAGGTTTCCAAGGATTTTTGAGGATAACCGAAAGTCAACAAATTTTAATAATCGTGCTAGAAATTCTTTTTATGGTGGGAAATCCTTGAATTCGACTAGAAATTCTCTAGGGCAAAATGAATTACCAACAAACCACGAAAATGTGGAAGATCAGATTAATTTTCACAATTCTTCCACTGCAAGTAATAGTTTGGGAAATGCAGTTGATGCCGATCAGATTGGGACTCTGATTGAAACCCATCTCGTAAGAGTATTAACCAATTTAAATTTATTGCCCACGGGTAATTATAATAATGACCATAATAATAATACGGGTCGAAATCTAAATACTTCCTCCGGTAATCGCGAAGATATTGTTCAGAACAATCTGGGTTTACGACAAAATGGGAATTCTGCCGGAAATAATTCAAATGAAAATAATTTAAGCGGAAATAACTCTGGTCCCCGTGTAGTACAGGCAGCGAATTCTTCGTCTATTAATCGAAATCGGGATAGTTCCTCAGTTCCGATTATAAATAGGCTTCATAGTGTAAATACATTTAATAATAATCTGTATAGCCTTCATCCTGATAAGATAACTGCTATAATTCAGAGTTGGAATATCCGGTTTGACGGTTCTTCCACCGGATTATCCATTGATGAGTTTATTTATCGGATTCGTTCGTTGACCAATGACCATTTAAATGGTGATTTTGAGTTTATTAATCGGAATTTAAATATTTTATTGACCGGAAAGGCCCGAGACTTTT
Source organism: Delia radicum (assembly GCA_021234595.1). Taxonomy (NCBI): domain Eukaryota; kingdom Metazoa; phylum Arthropoda; class Insecta; order Diptera; family Anthomyiidae; genus Delia; species Delia radicum. Next base: position 171,197,422 of record CM037854.1, on the reverse strand, counting down.
ATTGGCGTTATCATAAGCACCATGAGCGCATTGATTGGGAAGATTTTTGCGAAGAGATCAAATGTCAATATGCGGATTGAAAATCGACTTTTGATATACGAGAGGAAATAAGAAATCGCAAACAGCGATCAGGGAAAACATTTGACACATTTAATGATTCAATTTGTTCTATAATGGATCATTTGCCTTCTCCTTTGTCCGATATGGAGTTAATTGAGATTTTGACCAGGAACTTGCGACCCGAAATTAGGCAGGATTTGCTTTATATACCGGTACATAGTATTCCTCATTTAAGGAAGCTGGTACAGAAACGTGAAACCTTTTTAAATGATGACCACGTACGCAAAAATTTCGATTTTCGTTCTTCTGGACGTATGTTAGGGCGCAAGGTTGCCGAAATTAATTTTTCAGAGGATCCTGACGATTTTTCCTCTTCTGAAACCCCTTAACCTGAGGTAAACGCTGTTCAAATTTCGGGTAAAACTATTCGTTGTTGGAACTGCGATGAGCCTGATCATTTTTGGGATGATTGCCTCCAGGAGAGGAAAATATTTTGTTATGGCTGTGGAGCCAAGGCTACCTACAAGCCTCAGTGCCCAAAATGTTCTAACCGCAAGGTAACCCTGTCAAAAAACTTCAGGCCTCCGGATCCGGTGAGACCAGAGAACTGACACCTTCTCTACCAAGTACCGTAAATCCCCTTGTAGGGGATAATAATTTTAAAACACCAGATTTGTCCAAAGAAAATATCGATAATAATTCTAAAATACCAGATTTGTCCAAAGAAAACAATGATACTACCAGAAAGATAACCATTTTACAAATATCTAATTCTGACAAAAACCAAAAAATATATGGGAAAACTTCCGCTAGAGTGCTTTATCCAATTTTGCCTTATCATCAGAGGTGGGAAAATTATATGATTAAACGCAATAAAATTTTTAACGATAATTCTCAAATCTCTTTGCTCACAAAATCCAAACCTAAACGTTCTACAAAACGTTTACGTATTTTTTATAAAATGCATAAATTATGCCGAAAATTGCTAATTTCTGCTATTATTGATAATCCGATAGATAGGCGATTTTATGCTAAGGTGTCGTTTCTAAAATTTTGCGAGTACGGCCTTATTGATACGGTTGCTAACATATCGTGCATTGGATCAGAGTTGGCAAAAACAAATTTTTCAAATTTTTCTAACTATTTTAAATGTCGTTCCTCTGTGAGGACCGCCAGTGGTGCTCCGCAGAAAGTACTCGGTTGGCTCTCTGTTGAGATCGAGTTTAAAAATAAAAAACGTATACTAAATCTTTTTATAATACCCACCATTACACAACGATTGATTCTGGGAGTTGACTTTTGCAAGGCTTTTAATCTTATTCCAGATTTAGTTGAGTCATCTGATATTATTGAAATGTCTTTAGTAGGAAATATACCTACCGAATTATCCGTTTTAAGTCAAATGAAATCCGCGACTCCGTTAGCGGAAAACGATAAGATTGAGTTAACCTCAGCGGAACCGAACTTTCCGCTTACTACACCACAACGCCGACAATTAGAGACTATAATAGCCTTATTCCCCAATTTTGAACAACAAGGGTTAGGCAGAACCGGCTTAATTAAGCACACAATCGACGTTGTTGAGTCTAAGCCTATTAAACAACGGTTCTACCCGGTTTCTCCCGCTGTGGAGAAACTGATGTTTACTGAAATAGATAGGATGTTAGCATTAGGGGTAATCGAGCCTTCGCAATCCCCTTGGAGTTCCCCAATGAGGCTAGTTGTTAAGAAAAATAAAGTTCGACTTTGCCTTGATGCAAGAAAAGTCAATTCGGTCACTAAAAAGGACGCGTATCCGCTTCCATCAATAGAGGGTATTTTTGCCAGGCTTCCTAAGGCCAACATCATATCCAAATTGGATTTAAAGGACGCCTACTGGCAAATTGGTTTAGACGATGCTTCTAAACCTCTAACGGCTTTTACAGTCCCCGGCAGGCCGCTTTACCAATTTGTGGTAATGCCGTTTGTTCTCTGTAATGCCCCTTACACAATGTGCCGCCTTATTGATGAAATAATCCCACCAGACCTTCGTAACTCGGTTTTTGGCTATTTGGACGACCTAATTATAGTTTCCTCAGACTTTAAGTCGCATCTTTCGTTGTTAGTTCGTATTGCTGAAAGATTTCAAGCCGCCAATTTAACTCTTAATGTTTCCAAGAGCAAATTTTGCGTGACTTGGGTCCAGTACCTTGGATACGTGATTGGAAACGGTGGTATTAGTACCGATCCCGAAAAAGTTAGTGCCATTGTTAACTGGCCAGTTCCGAAAACCATCAGGCAAGGCCGAGGCTTTCTAGGCCTTGCTGGCTGGTATCGGAGGTTTATAGAAAATTTTTCTGAAATTGTTTTTCCGATAACCGAGGTTCTCTCGACTAAAAAGAAGTTTTGTTGGTCTGCAGAAGCGCACGAAGCCTTTAATAAAATAAAGAGCATGTTAACCTCGGCCCAGTACTAGTCAACCCCGATTTTTCAAAGAAATTTTTCTTGCATTGCGATGCCAGTGACTTTGGCATAGGCGCAGTCCTGGTGCAGTTAGATGAACACGGCAACGAGAGGCCCATTGCCTTTATGAGCAAAAAGCTAAACACCGCTCAGAGGAATTATAGCGTTACGGAACGCGAATGCTTGGCCGCTTTGGAAGCTATTCATCGTTTTCGCTGCTACCTGGAACTGCAGGAATTCGAGGTCATAACTGATCATTGCAGTTTAGTCTGGCTCCTGCGGCAGCCTGATCTCACAGGACGTTTGGCTCGATGGGTTTTTAAACTCCAATCATATAAATTTTCGATTAGTCACCGTAAGGGCAAAGACAACGTCGTTCCCGACGCGTTGTCTCGAATTCCGTGTGAGGAACTGTCAGCATTGGAATTAATGGAGCCAGAAATTGACCTAAATTCTCCTTGTTTTGAGTCCGAAGAATATGCAAAGTTAAAAGTTAAAATACAAGAAAATCAGGCTAAATACCCCGATATTAAAATCGTTGATCGCTTTATCTATATTCGTACTGAGCACTACAACGGCACAGCGGAAGAAGAGAATGAATGTTGGAAGTTAGGGGTTCCGATAGGTCTCCAAAACAGTTTAATGTCGCGTTTTCACTCTTCTCCTACTTCCTCTCATGGGGGTATGCATAAAACCCTTGATTTAATACGTCGTAATTTTTATTGGCCGGGAATGGTTAAGGATGTTCGAAGTTTTGTACAAAATTGCGATATTTGCAAAACTACGAAGGCGCCAAATTTTATAATGAAGCCAGAGATGGGAAATCGAACCATAACTATTCGCCCTTTTCAACGTCTTTTTATAGACTTACTCGGTCCTTACCCCCGCACACTGGTCGAAATCATTGATCTAGCGGCGCTTAAGTCAAAAATTAAATCTTTAAAATCGTTTAATGTTTTGCATTGTATCGATTACCGATACTTTTCTGAGAAACTCTGCGTTTTTACTTTTATTTTGCTTTCAATATTCGCTCAGCTGTTAGCTGTCAAACATAAAGTTTGCTGCAGCAAGTGCATTTTAGGAATTTGGCGCCTAATTACTCAGTGCGTGTTTCTTGTCACCTTTAAGTCAATTGTTTATCAATTTTGAGCCTAAAAGTTGTAATTGAAAGACAAAGGTATGTATTAACTAAAAAATAAATGTTTGTGACCTGTGTGTATCTAGTTTAGTAGTAGTGAATTGTAGAAGTTGGAATTTGTGATAGGGCGTTTAAAGTGTTATATACTATTGTTTCATGGAGTGCAACTTTTGGCGTTCGATCGTGTTCGGTCCAATTCTTTTTTTGTTTATTCATTTGGATTATTGTTGTTGTGAATCGTCCAATATGGCATGCCAGTTCGCGCAATGTATTTGGTTAATTAATTTTTTAGGCACAATGAATGTTTCCAAACGCACACTTTTCTTAATTTGGCACAATGAAAACATCCCAACTAGAAAATTTTCGGCTGTGGAGGACCACGTATTTAACAATATAATAGACAAAACAAAGTATGCTGAGGAACAGTGCCAAGAAATAAAAAGAAAGTTGCGGAGCTTTATAAGCAAATTAGTTGAGAAGTGGAAGAGTTGCCACAGAACATTATCTTATTTTGAAGAACGTAACAAAGAATGGTTGGACAGTGAAATAATATTAGTTGAGCCGATAAGTACCACTTCTTTTGGACGACCTGCAAAGGATTTCACAGAATGTACCTCTAAAACCCAAGTCAAAAAAGTTTCACAGCTTGTAAATAAAACTTCTTCCCATGAACTTATGGTAGCGACGCGCGTAAGTTTACACAAAGCAGGAAAGAGAAAAGCTTCAGATGTGGTGTCCATGGTACATTCTGATACCGAGGGTCGCAGCAAAAATTCAAAAAACCATTACTTCTACGGAAAAAAATTCTATTCCATACAGCCCTGATGAAGCTTTAGCTCTTTACGTGGACGGGGATTTCACAAAACACTCGTATAAATTAATGCAATCTGGTGCAAAAATAAGAAACTCAAACATATATCCAACATATGATGCATTGTTATTAGCAAAAAAGAAGTGCTATCCCGTCGGAGTCCAAATAACCGACACATCTGCTGAAGTGCCCCTACAGACCTTGGTTGATCATACTGTTACAAGGATCGTTGAATCACAGAAGGAAATTTTCGTCAACCTCAATGAAGACATCATTACTGCTATATACAAGTGGGGATGTGATGGCAGCAGTGGACATTCCACTTACAGGCAAAGCTTTTCTGACCCTGAATCGAACAGAAATGATGAAGCTTTATTTGCAGTGTGCATTGTGCCACTACAAGTCAAAATGGGAAGCGTTATTCTATGGGAGAATTCTCGGCCTTCTTCTACTCGGTTTTGTAGACCAATTAAATTGATTTATGAAAAAGAAACTTCTAACTTAGTCAGAACTGAAATTGAAAGAGTAAAACAGCAAATATCTGAAATTATTCCAACACAGTTTGAGTCGTTTCAAATTCATCACCAATTTCACCTGACAATGATCGATGGAAAAGTTTTTAGTGTGATTGCAGAATCCTCGTCACAAACATGTGGCATTTGTGGAGCAACACCAAAAGTTATGAATGACTTAAATTCTATTAAAAATCTACCACCTAATACTAATATGTATGAGTATGGCTTGTCAACATTACATGCTTGGATAAGATGTTTTGAATGCATTTTACATATTGCATATAGATTGCCAATTCAAAAGTGGCAAGTTCGTAGCACTGATAAATCAGTTGTACAACAAACTAAGCTGGATATACAAGAAAAGTTAAGAAATGAGATGTGTTTACTAGTTGATATACCTAAACCTGGTTCGGGAAATACCAATAGCGGAAATACAGCTAGACGTTTTTTCCAACAACCAAAATTGGCTGCACTTTTAACTGGAATCAGTGAGGAACTAATCAGTAGATTTAGTGTTATTTTACGAACTATGGCTTGTGGGTATAAAGTTAATACACATGCTTTCAAAATATATTCCTTTGAAACAGCGCAAATATTTGTAGAAAAATACCCATGGTTCTATATGCCATCTTCCGTTCACAAAATTTTAATCCACGGTGCTGACATCATAAATAATGTCTCACTCCCAATTGGCATGATGTCAGAAGAAGCACAGGAAGCCCGAAATAAAGATTTAAGGAATTTTAGAGAGCACCACACACGCAAAAATTCAAGAAAAAACACAATGGAGGATTTAATTCACTCACTTCTTTTCTCTTCTGATCCTCTCATATCCTCGCTCTCCAAACAACCATCTAGCTACTCCCGAAATAATATAGAAATAGGCAGTGATGTACTAAATTTGCTTTCAGAGCCAATTATACAAGATGACGCTGATGGTTCTGATGATTCTGAATAAAAACTCGTATATTTGCCTTAAGCCTATTATTTCCAACATAACTGTACCAATATATACATATGTCGTTTTATTAACACTGAAATAAGCACTGAAATAAATAAAAATTGTTTAAAGTTTAATATAACAGAAAAAAAATTTTAAAAAATAAATAAATTAATGTTTAAAAAAAAAATGATTTTAATATTAATGTTTAATATATTTTTAGCCCAAAAGAATGTGAAACATTAAATATATTAACTTTATAATGTTTTCCTGAATGAAATAAAAAATGTCGTAAATATGAAAATAATTTAAACTTTCACAAAAAAAAAAAAATATTAATATATTTTTAAAAATTTTTTTTTTGTTTAACATTGTAGCTTAATCTATTTTCAACTAAAAAAAAATATTACACAAGCAAAAAAAAAATTCCCTAAGCGCTATTAATTAAACGCCGCTAAATGAGCCTTTTCGACCACTGTGCCCCGTAGCAAAACTGGACATATAGGCTTGCTTATAGTCTTAGATCACGTTACTAAATTTCATTGGCTACAACCCCTCAAAAAATTCACGTCTCAGGTAATCAAATATTTTCTTGAGAAACAAATTTTCCACGTATACGGTGTCCCAGAGAGTATTGTGAGCGATAAAGGCTCTCAATTCCGAGCAGGAGATATAAACGCCTTTTTCACTAGTTTAGGGATTCAGCATGTTTATACGGCATTATATTCCCCGCAATCTAATGCGTCCGAACGTGTAAATCGTTCCCTTATTGCAGGTATTCGGGCATACTTAAAGGGGGACCACACTAAGTTTGACGAAAACTTATCGTCTATTAGCTGTGCGCTAAGGAACTCTATCCACCAATCCATAAACATTTCTCCGTACCATGCACTATTCGGTTTCGATATGGTAACCCATGGTTCCACTTATGAGTTGCTTAAAAATCTTAAATCACTAGATGAGCCTGTTTTCAATTTATCCAGGGACGACAGCCTGCAGTTAATAAGAGCCGATTTGCAGAAACACCTTCGTAAGGCTTACGAACAAAATCAGAAAACCTACAATTTGCGGGCTAGACCGCAATATTTTCAGACTGGTCAAGTTGTTTTGCGTCGTAATTTTACCCAAAGTAGCCACGAAAAACGTTATAATGCTAAGTTAGCACCCATCTTTGTTAAGGCCAAAATTAAGGAAAAGTTGGGAAACCACTATTATGTCCTTGTAGATTTACAAGGCAAATCTGTGGGAACGTATCATGCCAAGGACATAAGATCCTAGCGAAGGAAAAAAAAAAATGTATATCTTATAATTTGAGAATATCTATTCTTGTTCGTAGAAGAATATTTTTAAAGCAATTGCTTTATTTATCCAAAAATTTGCGATAATTTTCACTTAGGAGAAAATTAGTGAAATAAAGTTACAATTTTCCTTGCTGATTGTACCAGTTTTAGTCAAATTCCATATATGAGTGACAATTTTAGCTAATTTTAATTTTTTTAAATTACGTAAATTTAAACTAAATTTTTTTGGCTGATTTTAGCAAATCTTTTACCCCATGAGGCTTATTTTAGAACAGACATTTTACCAATTTTTCAAAAACAAGTTACCTAATAATGTCACAAATTTGAAAGTAGCGACTCTACTTGCTTTTCCAAATCGAAGGCTTCTGAGCGTTGATCCAAAGTAATTTGCATTTTATTATTCTCCTTTAAAGCATCTTTGACTACATTTGCAAGTTCGTTATTTGCTGGGAAAGACATTGCATATTTTTTTTGCATTCGTTCCAGTTTTAAATTTAATTTATCTTTCTCTTTTTGTAGTGAGTGCATGCGAAGTAGTTGTCTTCCTTCTGAATTGAATCAATTATTTTCTTTTGTTGTCGATAAGATTTTTAAAGTTATTTAAAATTTAAAATTTATAAAAAATCTAATCTAATTTGAAAGAAAATGCGTCAAACTCCAAAGAAATTTAATATGAAAATTATATTGCGAAAACTGTATTTTTATTATACCTAAAATACAAAACACTATACATTTTCTTTTAAAATAAGGGCAGCATATCAGGTTTAAAATGTATTAATCTTTATTAAATAAATCGTTTTTGTTCTAGCTAACCTTGTTTATCAAAGATTCAATGTTATCTCGTTTTGTGATAAACGATTTTGTCACTCAGTGTAAATTTTGTGTGCACGTACTTTACCCTCTAATTTTTTTACATTAATTTGAAAGATTACATTCTTTCAGTACTCTGAAGTAACAATTTCGTTGTACAACGTTAATTACTAATATCCCATTTTTTTTTTTTTTATTATTACGCATAGTGGCAACCCTAAATTTAATAGTAAAATTTAAAGAATATAAAAGGCAAAATAAAATTTGTAAAACGTATCTTATGAATGGCCAAGACGAATAGTGGAAACCATTAAATCGAAAATTTAAAATCAACGGTGATGAGTGTTTTGAAAAAAAAAATGACAAATAAATTATTTACTTTTACCCTATATGTAAACAATTGGTAGACAATGTAAATTGTACCACAATCGTTATGCATACAATTTTAGATTATTTTGTTAGCCTTTATACACCTATGAAAATAGGTTAGCTATGGTTAGTGAACTGAGAGAGTTTTCTGCAGGCTGTCAATGAGTTTCTGCAGTAAATTTATGAAATTTATCTGGGGCTCGTCCATTGAATCTATTCACTAAATTGACGAAGTTTTTCTTAAAATATTTATTAAATTGCATATTTATTAAACATTTCTTCAAAGTAAAAAATTCATAAAAAACAGTTACATGGGAACTATGAGGCTTTTTCATATAATTTAAGAAATTTGCCGACCACATTGTGAATAAAACTTCGTCAATTTGATGGGAAAATTTAATAAGAACTAGTCCAAAAAATTCCATTTGTGAATGTTAAGAAAAATTCTCGTTAAAATTTATATCGGGTGGTCATAATCAGGTTTTGTTTTTTTTTTTGGTATATAGTTGGTTTTTGGTGAAAGCGGAGATTATGTTGTTTTGTTTAAAGCAAATTTTGTCCATCTCTAATGCTGAAATTTTGAAACTCAAAACTGTTAGGGTCGGTAACAGAGTTTGAAAATGGGTACCGAATACTCGGGTAAGTTTTTCTGATTTTTACTTGTCAATCTGTCAAATATTAAACACAGATCTTACCCATTTAGAGGAAACGATTATGCTTCCCTTTTTGGTTTAAGATTCCAAAGCGTGAAGTTGGATTTTTTCTTTTCTTTCATAATTAATTTTTTTATTTTTTTAATCGTAAAAAAAAATTGGAATTTATCACGCCATCGGTTGCATATAAAGCCTTTTTAAATGGCCCACAAAGGCTATATCACCTATAAAATTGCAGTCAATGAAAATTTTCTCGCTTTGGAGAATAGAAATATCGAAATTTCATCCAAAATAAGCCATCTAATCCTTCCCAAGAATTGGTAAAATAATTTTGGTAAATTAGGAGGCTGCATAAAATTTCTATTTTCCCTAATCTGGGAATCAAACCGTATTTATAAAGCCAACTGTGGGAAGTGCACCTATAAATTAAATTCTATAAAACCAACTTAATCCCAAAAGTGGTTACTCGTTCGAAAATTACTGATGTCTCAAACACTTATGGGTAAGTCAATTGTTGAGAATTTATAAAATCTCACGTAAGATTCTCATTACAAATTACTAAAATTGCGTCTCATTTAGTAGGCCTTTAAAACAAAACAGGCACATAAGTGTTTGTGATTTTATTGAAATTCTTCAATTCTAAAATACGCTCTCCACAACAACACAACAAGTATCATAAAACCGGCAAAAGAAGAAACCAATATTGGTAATTTTCCATTAACTATTGGTGGTGATTACATAAAATTTTGCCTTGCGGATTTTAATATTAAATTGTGTGTTTTTTCTGTGAATTACCAACCGGTTCAGCCCATAAGTTCCACCGGGAAAAAATTGTATATTATCGGAACAATCAAGTGCCAAATTGTGGCAGTATTATATAACACCAAAATATCCACATATCAACAACCAAACGTCCACAAGAAAATTCTTCAAAAAAATCCTCCAGAAAGTGGTATCATCGAGTATTTAGTCAGTAATTTAGATAGCACATAAGTACCTAAATGCGAAGTGTTTCATTAGAATACCCGATTAATTTCCAAATCCGAGTCACTGCAAAATTAATCGTATTCTAAACTAAACAAATCAAAAGAAAAATTTAGCCGCAATAACGGGCTAAATTCAACGTCATGCTTAATTCCATCTATTAATAATTTGCCATAACTTATTCAAAAAAAAAAAAAAAAAAAAAAATTTGTTCCTACGCAATTAATTATTCAGCTCTAAAAAAATATTTTCAACTCTAACAATAATGCAAGAACATCATAATTAAATTAATCCCTACAGCTCCTAGATCATCAAGTCATCTTCACCGCATTCGAGGAGGCCTCATCGTAGCTGTGAATTTGGTGAGTAATATATGAAATTATAGTATTTGTAGTATTTTGTGATTTTCTTGCATATCCATCTGAGTTTTTTTTTTGGTTTCATTCATAAAAAGCAAAAGAAAAAAAAATCAGAAAAGAAGAAGAACCATTGATAGTATCAATGACGTCATAGATTTGTAATTTGATTTTTTTTTAGTCTTTGTGTACTATCCACTTAAATTGTTGTGGTAATTAGCATTCATTCATAAGAAAATAAAGAACACCAAAAACAATAAAATTGGGTGATACGTCATTGATGCACAATTGTTATTCTTTTTATTCTTTTGCTGATCGTGTATATTACTGGCAGTTCAGTAATTTAAAGTAATGAAATCATCATTACGTTGCCAATTACTAAAATATTTAGTGGAACAAAAATCTTCTAATTTTTACAAAAAAATAACAAACTTTGCGCCGATTTGGAAATTAAATAGTGAATTTAGCATATATAAAATATGTAGTATACCCGTTTTGCTTTGTTGGGAGAAAATGCCCAATTAAAAAAAATACAGAATAAACCTGTATTTTATTAAGGTTTTAACTTTTTAGTTTAGGAGTTAATTAATTTTTGAAATATTTTCATACAATTAATATTAATGAATAGTTTGTAATTTAGGATTTAAGCCAAGTTATCGATTTAGCGTTTGGCTAAAAATTATGATGAATTTTATGATCGTAAATTAAAGTACACTAATTACATTAATTTTTTTATTAGAATTTTGAGATTCTACATAAACCTTATATTTTGAATTCGTCCTTACTTAGCTTACTTTACTTAAAAATCTAATATTTCTATTAAGGTAATATTTTTAAGAATATGTATCGAAATGGTAATTTTTACTCTGAAATGGGTTGAAAAATTAATAAATTAAAAAAAATATGAATTGCTAATTTAAAAATAAGTGTTTCTATCATGGTCTGATTGACGTTAGGTAGTCTCTTTCATGGGATCCTAGATTTTTTTTTTTTTGCGCCACTAGGATATGGTTAAGGGAGGGTTAAGAGGCAGAGGTTCCCAACCAACATCAGGGAACCTAACTTTTTATCAACTAACAAATACAGTACCTTTTATTGTAAATTTCACCAATATTTAAATAACCATAAAGGGGCTTTCTTTTGTATTTTTGAGTGTGGTTATTCTGGTCCTTTGTAATTTTATAGAGTTTTATATATCTTAATTAGTTTTTTTTTTGGAGTCTATAATAATAATTGTGATGACTTAGAGCGTAAAAAGAAGAGATCGCGAACCCCGACACCGACTGATTGCTAGTTTCAAATGGCTCCCATAGATTTCTTCAATTTGCTGCCTTTAGAAGTTTTTGACTTCACAATCCTGGGATATTTTCATTTAGATAATATTCTCGTGCGGTTAAATGAAATTTTTGTTATGTACATTACATCTTCCGCCACTACCTTCAACACAGCGTCACTCCATGGCTTTAGAGTGGGGACATGAGTCTCCAGCCACTGCGCGGTATCCTTATCGCGGCAGACGAAACTGAGCCAACCTGGCTTATAGGAGCAACTTGAGAAGTTGGGCTTAATGGTCCCTTTTCTCAGCTCCGCGATCTTGTACAAGACAGCTCTTTGGATAGAATGTAGCTGTTCATCTGTCCATCTTGTCGCCGGAAAATCAGGTGGAATAACACCAATCTTTACTGTGGCAACTGCTTCCTTATAGGACGGTGCCGCTTGCTTTAGCTGCTTAGCTGGAGCCGTCAGGGTCGGCTTTGGTAATGAGCCACCTTCAACCTTGCGAGGTGTACCATCCGCAGCTACTTCAGCGGTCCGTTTTGCAGGCTGTTTCGATCCTGGTGGCGTTGAGCCATCAGATCGTACCCTCTTCCTTTTACCCATAAGAGCTTTGACCTTCATTCGGGCTTTGCGCATTGGTAAGAGACACAGTCGCCGCGCTACCTCTAGGTCAATGCCTTCGTCTAGGTACATCCTCAGGCGTTTGCGAGCAGCGCCACATAGCTTTACTCTCTCAGTCACTGGTTTCGACTGATCGCCTGGAGCTTCTTTTACCTCTTTTGCGGCACCTTTAGGTTGAGAGCTTAAAAGTTCATCTTCCTCGTCCGTAGGGATGTTAATATCTGCGTCTATAGGTGGACCCGAGTGGTCCTCATACACATTACCAACATCCATAGGTTCGGCAAGGTTAGGACAGAAGATGTCCTTTGCTTGTCCTACCGTTTCGATTGCACCCTCACTGCTCTTTAGGCATAAATCCTCTTGGCTGGTTGAGGATAGACCTGCGTCGGTCTTCTCTTGCTCATTATTAAGTTTTTGGTTTTTTAAATCCATCTATAAATAAAGAATAATAAGGGATTAAAAAGAACGCATAATAGCAGAGCCCTGTAATACCAGCGGGCTAATACAACCAGGGTTCGCCTCGTCCTGGAGGCCACCGTTCGAAAACACACTAACGTAGTGCTATTCATCCCATGGGTAAGATAACACCGGGGATTACGCGTTTTTATCGAGTGTCCGCTCTAGATCCGCCATGTTCTGCGAAAGCAGGGACACCTCTAGCCGGGTGTGGTACTGAACCACGCATGGTCGGTCTTTGGAATCCTGATAGGCTATGGCATTATCAATAGATTTGCTGTATATACGCTTCAAGGACCCCTGCAACACTTGAAATTCTAAAAACATTCAACAATTACCACCCGAAAATCAAATTTACGGCAGAGAAAGAGGTGAAAGGTAAAATTGCATACTTGGACACAAAATTACATAGGGTAAAAGAAAGGATTATTTTTGATTGGTACACAAAGAACACTTCTTCGGGACGAATTATTAATTTCCATTCAACGCAGCCCATTAATCAGAAAATCAACACAGCAAAAAACCTCATCTCTAGAGTTTTGAGTACAAGTGATCAAGCATTTCACACCGAAAATGTAAAAAGGCTGACAGAAATCCTCACCAACTGCATTTTCCCCAAAAAACTTAGTAAAACATTAATTGATGAAATGCTCCGGAAAATAAAACAAAATAACTTCAACGATATTCAAAAACACACCACAGTAAACAATGACAAACATTTTTACAGTGTAAAATACGTCCCTGGACTCACTGACAATAAGAATTTAAGGAAAACAATAGAATCAACAAAAATAAACTTTGCATATAAACCCAACACAACAATAAATAAGTTATTTTCTAATACAAGTTTGTTATAATTTTTATTAAAAATAAAAATTATGTTTTTTTTCCACCTTTAGTTGTGCAATGAAAATGAAAATTATTCAAGTTCGAGGCCATACTCTATATTTCTTCATTAGGATATTGTCCTAACAAATAATCTATAGAGTTTTTTGTTTTCAAATTTATTATTTGACCCTTTCAGGAATGTGTTGATAGATCTATTTCGGGAATTTTCTAGGTTCCCATCATCAGAACACGTTTTGAAAGCGGTAACAATCCCATGCCAAACATCAAACATACATATGAACTAGTTTACTCACTACATGAGAACTAATATACATATGAGTTTGAAGTTAAAGATTATAACCATTGATCAAAAAATAAATTGAAAACTTGTTTGATGTGCAAGATCCACCTCTGGTGGATATTCAATACACGTTTTTTTTGTTTCTCTCTCCTTTTTATATTTTGTTTACTTTGTAAGCAAAACAGGGGAAGTAAACTTGGCGGTACTCTGCCTTTTATACAAGTTTGTTATAATTTTTATTAAAAATAAAAATTATGTTTTTTTCGACCTTTAGTTGTGCAATGAAAATGAAAATTATTCAAGTTCGAGGCCATACTCTATATTTCTTCATTAGGATATTGTCCTAACAAATAATCTATAGAGTTTTTTGTTTTCAAATTTATTATTTGACCCTTTCAGGAATGTGTTGATAGATCTATTTCGGGAATTTTCTAGGTTCCCATCATCAGAACACGTTTTGAAAGCGGTAACAATCCCATGCCAAACATCAAACATACATATGAACTAGTTTACTCACTACATGAGAACTAATATACATATGAGTTTGAAGTTAAAGATTATAACCATTGATCAAAAAATAAATTGAAAACTTGTTTGATGTGCAAGATCCACCTCTGGTGGATATTCAATACACGTTTTTTTTTGTTTCTCTCTCCTTTTTATATTTTGTTTACTTTGTAACTTAACTTCAAACTCATATGTATATTAGTTCTCATGTAGTGAGTAAACTAGTTCATATGTATGTTTGATGTTTGGCATGGGATTGTTACCGCTTTCAAAACGTGTTCTGATGATGGGAACCTAGAAAATTCCCGAAATAGATCTATCAACACATTCCTGAAAGGGTCAAATAATAAATTTGAAAACAAAAAACTCTATAGATTATTTGTTAGGACAATATCCTAATGAAGAAATATAGAGTATGGCCTCGAACTTGAATAATTTTCATTTTCATTGCACAACTAAAGGTCGAAAAAAACATAATTTTTATTTTTAATAAAAATTATAACAAACTTGTATAAAAGGCAGAGTACCGCCAAGTTTACTTCCCCTGTTTTGCTTACAAAGTAAACAAAATATAAAAAGGAGAGAGAAACAAAAAAAACGTGTATTGAATATCCACCAGAGGTGGATCTTGCACATCAAACAAGTTTTCAATTTATTTTTTGATCAATGGTTATAATCTTTAACTTCAAACTCATATGTATATTAGTTCTCATGTAGTGAGTAAACTAGTTCATATGTATGTTTGATGTTTGGCATGGGATTGTTACCGCTTTCAAAACGTGTTCTGATGATGGGAACCTAGAAAATTCCCGAAATAGATCTATCAACACATTCCTGAAAGGGTCAAATAATAAATTTGAAAACAAAAAACTCTATAGATTATTTGTTAGGACAATATCCTAATGAAGAAATATAGAGTATGGCCTCGAACTTGAATAATTTTCATTTTCATTGCGTTATTTTCTAATGTTAAAGCACCGATCAAAAAAGAACAAAAAAACAACGTTGTATACGAAAGTATTCATTTGTTGCTTGGATGAACAGGCCAACAGCAAATCATCAGCATACAAAGCTATTATATTAACGTCATTCTTCTCCCGATAAATGTATACACAGTTATCAGTTTTGCATCTTTGGAAACCTATTTGAATTAAAATTTTGGTTACATTTTCATTCCCGACCAGCTGTTTTTTCCGTATAATGAGCGCTTTAGCTTGCAAATCATTTCAGTATATTTTTAATTTTCAAACATATGAGGTTGCTTCATATATACTTCGTCATGCAAATCGCCATTTAAATGCGCTGCGACGCGACAATATACACGTGATTTACCAGAAATCTAAAATTAGCAGCCAACGCAAGTATCAATCGAATTGTGGAATGACGTACAATAGATGCGTAGGTTTCTTTAAAATCAACGTTGTACTTTTTAGCACAACCAAGAGCAATTAATCTTGCCATGAATTTTTCAATGGAATCATTTGCCTTTCGCTTACAGCGAAAACCCATTTGCAACTTATTACGTTTTTGTTCTTTGGTTTATCTACCAAATCTCAAGTTTGATTAAAGAATCATACTCACGTCTATCAACACATTCCTGAAAGGGTCAAATAATAAATTTGAAAACAAAAAACTCTATAGATTATTTGTTAGGACAATATCCTAATGAAGAAATATAGAGTATGGCCTCGAACTTGAATAATTTTCATTTTCATTGCGTTATTTTCTAATGTTAAAGCACCGATCAAAAAAGAACAAAAAAACAACGTTGTATACGAAAGTATTCATTTGTTGCTTGGTTGAACAGGCCAACAGCAAATCATCAGCATACAAAGCTATTATATTAACGTCATTCTTCTCCCGATAAATGTATACACAGTTATCAGTTTTGCATCTTTGGAAACCTATTTGAATTAAAATTTTGGTTACATTTTCATTCCCGACCAGCTGTTTTTTCCGTATAATGAGCGCTTTAGCTTGCAAATCATTTCAGTATATTTTTAATTTTCAAACATATGAGGTTGCTTCATATATACTTCGTCATGCAAATCGCCATTTAAATGCGCTGCGACGCGACAATATACACGTGATTTACCAGAAATCTAAAATTAGCAGCCAACGCAAGTATCAATCGAATTGTGGAATGACGTACAATAGATGCGTAGGTTTCTTTAAAATCAACGTTGTACTTTTTAGCACAACCAAGAGCAATTAATCTTGCCATGAATTTTTCAATGGAATCATTTGCCTTTCGCTTACAGCGAAAACCCATTTGCAACTTATTACGTTTTTGTTCTTTGGTTTATCTACCAAATCTCAAGTTTGATTAAAGAATCATACTCACGTTGCATAGCATTTTGCCATTATTTGAGTTAAATGCTTCCTTTACGGTTTGAGGATTTTCAATTACAGCATTAATCAGTCACATACAGCTTCCTTGGTCTACCAACTGCACCAGTTCATTGTAAATGAGGACGACCATGAATACTTTTACCTGTAGCATTTGGTTCAACAATATATGTTTCTTCCAAATCTACATTTTCTACATTACTTTCGGCATCTTGAATTGTAGATTGGTCTTCGACATCACTAAATTCTTCAAAATCACTTTCTTTCTTTCTTCCTACACATAACTCATATGGAGTTTACCTTTTAAAACTTTTGTAGATGAACGATTTCGGATATAGGACGCTGTATTTACTGCTGCATCCCATAAATATGGAGGTAATTTTAATTTTTCTAGTAAACAGCGAGACATTTCAACTAGAGTTCGATTTGCTCTTTCAGCCACCCCATTTTGTTGTAGTGAATATGGACATGTAGTTTGGTGGGCGATACCATTTTTCGTTAAGAACCTTGTAAAATCTTTATTTCGGAACAAAAACCCATTATTACTCCTGATACATTTTATTTTACGGCCAGTCATGTGTTCCATTTCAGCTTTGTATTTTTTAAAAGTTTGAAACGCATCTGACTTCTTTTTTAGAAAATAGTTCACAATGTATCGTGAATAATAGTCAATAAATGAATTAAAAGATTTAGCACCACCTTCTGATGTATATCTCATAGCGCCACATAGATCCGTGTGTGCAAGTTGCAACACATCTGTTGTGTAGATTTGAATAACTATTGTAACATTTGGCATGAATTTTACAAACTGCACAAGTAGAACATTTAAAATTCTTTGGAGGACTCACCTTCAACACACGTACCCTATCATTTAAATGACCGTAACGTTCATGCCGCTTTTTCCAATTATTTGAACTTTCTTCAACCATGTTTAAATTTTCCAATTGGGTATTCAGTTTAAAATTTACATGATATATGTAATTTTTCTTTTTAACAAAAAAATGATTGTATTTTGTTTATTTTTTACTTCTGATGTTTTTCCTTCAAATTTCACAACATAACCCGCATAGACAATTTTACTAACTGATATGCAAAGAAATATTGATGTTGTATTTAGATTTTAGTTCCACGGTTCCAATACCTTCAGCCATTACAAAGTAATTAGCAGCCAGAATTATCTTATGTGATGTCTTTTGAAGTTTAGAGAAAAATTGTGATTCCCGACACATATATGAACTCGCACCACTGTCCAAAATCCACATATTTTTATCATTACCACAATAATCATTAACAGCCATTGCACAGGATTCATTCATATTATTACAAGAAGATTTACATTGAGATCTAACATCTTTTGCCACATTTAAAACATTTTACAATACTTCATTCATATTTTTAGAATTTAAATTCTGTTGTTGATTATTTTTTTAAAATTCTTGACATTACCTTTTTAAAAATTTCATTGTTCTTGAAGTGTATTTGCTGTGAGAACATTTTCTGAATTGAAACCAGTTTTCTCACCTTGTCTTTGTTCTTCTTCAAGAATAACGTGTCGCAGCTTTCAATAGCGACAACTTCTTCAGGCAAACTACATAATAAAAGTATACTTAACAGATCATCCCGCATTTTTATCTTGATACTTTTCAAATCATCAACCACGGTACAGAATTTGTTCAACTGCAATACAAACTTTTCTGATTTGGAAAACTTAAATCTTACTTACTTCTTGAGTAAATTGACCTTACATGCTGGCGCATCCCTTTTGTATAGGTTGCTTAATACATTCCATGCATCGGAAGCTGTCTTACAATCCTTAATGTGGATCAGTTCCGAAGGCTTTACACACGGTTTTATTGTTACTAGCGTCTTTATACCCTTTTGGTGTGCTCACTAGTTGAAGATGAACTTACATCCCATAAATCCAGCGTTACCACACCGCATAATTTTCGCCGTTAAGCTTTTCTATTTGAGCTGCTTGCCTCGACATTTTATCCCGTCAAACATATAACCCAATTACCGCACAAAAAACACAATTTTTTTTGTTGTTTTTACTTAATTTTCAATTACGACTGTCTGACTAACCGAATTACGCGTATTTCTATATCTTATCAACTAACTTAAACCATATATGGGTGAGGGCCCATAACCATTGTTGTAGAGAAATTAACGCAGTAAAAATTTATTTTTCGACTAATTAAAAATATTTTTTCGTACAATACAAAAACATAAAAGTAATCTAGATTTTACAATTATTATGTAATTCTTATAAACAAATTAACCTGTTTAGCTTTATAAAATCCTATGCTGTAATTATAAGATTTAATCTTGTAGCATAGGACAGTCAATGAAATAAATAAATAAATAAATAAATAAATAAAATTATTGTTTTCTAAGCACAATATGTATTCGAATTGATTCACATATAAACTTCCAACATATTGCCTATAGTGGTACTAAGAAACTATTTAATTTCTATAATTGAAAATTTAGAATCCATTACGCAGGGTTAGGTTAGGTTAGGTTGAGCTGGCCGGTCAAAGACCCCGCATAGACCATTAGGTCCCTAGCGTTACCAGATTAGAAAGATAACCCCCACGTTAGGTCAGTCGTCAGTGATGGTAGCCAGAGGTCCCCACACCCTCTTAGCAAATGACAGAAGTCTCAAGATTCCGATTTCTGAGATTTCTCCCAGATCTCGGAATAGGTGGTCCCATAAACATTTCGCCCTGGAGCGTGCAAGAGCCGGACAGTGGCACATTAGGTGCTCCACCGTCCCTCTGTCCCCCGGTACCCCACAGAATCTACATTCGTCACTCTGCAGCCTTCCCGCTCTCTTGGCAAGAACTGCCGTCCAGCAGTGACCAGTTAACATCCCCACCAGAAGTCTACAGTCGCTCCTGGACAAGGACAGTAAAAGTTCGGTCGCTACAGGATCGTAGGACTGCATGTTTTGGTATTTCTCCAAACCGCATCAGCTCTTCGCATCATCGTGGATTCTACATCCTTTTTCAGAGACCGAAGTGGCACGCGAACATCCAATGCCATTTCAACTGGCAATTGGACTCCCCGTTTAACCAGTTCATCCGCAACCTCATTCCCTTCAATACCCCGGTGCCCACGAACCCAATAGATGTGGACTCTCCTTCCGGATCCAAGTCTCCCTAGAGAGTTCTTGCACTCTTGGACAATCGAAGAGTAGGTCAAGTTGGCGGCTATAGCTTTGATAGCCGCCTGACTATCAATAAAGAAATTAACGTAACTGCCCTCCGTTTCAGAAACAAGAGCAAGGTCAGCAGCCATTTTGGCCGCCATAACTTCCGCCTGAAAGACGCTGCAGTAATCGGGAAGTTTATATGACTCCTCGATACCCAGCTCTCGACAGAAAACCGCTGCCCCGACCCCCTCCCCCATCTTTGAACCATCAGTCAAGAAGTTGAAGGTTCTGTGGTCAGGACGAAGGCCCGCCAACCAGCCATATTCACTCAGGGTAACACGCAAGCCAGTGGTAAAGCCAATTTTCGGGATGGTGTAGTCACTGCTACAGATCCTATCCCCAATGATCATCCCGTGACCATAAGGTCTCGTCGTAAATCGCCCCGTAGCACAAAGGCGAACGGCGGATTTCCTGGCAGCGCCCTCCGCCACTAGATTAATCGGTTGTAGATTTAGGTGTACCGTTCCGACGGTGGTTATTAGTAAAGGGTTAACGTAATTTTCATTACAAGTTACATTTTTCTGACGGTGTAGATTTTGTTCGGCCTCTTTATAAGTACAACTCTGTACATCTAAACTGCAGTTGGCAATGCAATTAAGTTGGTCGCACTGCGAAATGTCATTATTGACATACATCAATCCAACAGGGACGATTAACTTTCCTTTTCCTGTTGGGTGTGGTCGAGTCGAGACGTTTTGTAGCAGTAAGCGGATTGTTTTATTAAAAATGGTAATAAGTAACATCGTGGTGTTAAACGGGTATGTGGCCAAGTGAGGTTGAAGGAGTTGCAGGTACGCCAACCGTTAAAATAGGCACCAAAAGGCATAACTACAACAAGTAAGAAATCCAGCAACTGGTCAGCCACAAAACACCAAACCACCAACCAATCAAAATCTACGAGCCGTCGACAGTAATTTCAACAGGGAGCACCCAAACAGGTAGCACTACAACAGCAATAAATTTTACAGCCAAGAAATTCATTTTGAAACTCTATTCAAAATATTTTGTAACAAAAATGTGTTGAAATCAACAAAAACTCTACAAAATTGAATAATTAAGTGAAAAGCGTAGAAAACGCGTTCTTTTTATATTTTTTTTATGAATTTTTTTAATAAAAAATTTCCTGCAACAACGCAAAATACAGCCATCACCCTTAAATTCATTGACAAATCAGAAATCGTTATTAATGCAACAACAGCAGCAACAAAACAATCATCGTCTTTAAACCATCTCCAATTATAACATCTTTAAATCATCAAAATTCATCATCTCATAATCATCCACTTTCATCATATTTAAATCATCAACGTGCATCATCTCTAAATCATCAATATTCATCCCCGCTAAATCATCATCAATTACAACATCATAATCATCTCTATCAACAACAGCAACAACAACAACAGTAGCAGCAACATCAATTGCAACATCAGTAAGAAGAGGGACACCTGGACACTTGTCGGCCGCAGGTACCATTTATCATCATACCCCAAGATAAGTAAAAAGTAATTTTTTTTTTTAATTAATTAACCCGGGTTTTAAAAATATATCGTAAAGGAGTATTAAAATTTATAATCGGGTAATGTGAATATATCTAAATTATTATTTTTCTAAACGTATTTAATTATATCCAATTGTATCAAATTTAATATAATTAGATGTAATTATCTCGGAACAAAACCCGGATAGAATTGGATAATTTCTTTTTCATTAAACTGTATCGATTTAAATATAATTGAAAAATATTTCATCATATATAATTTTATATAAACCTTTTAATCGAGTAATTTATTAATAATCGTAATACGGTAGTTACCATTTATCGGGCAGGGGGTTGCATTGAGCGTTTCTGACCGTTTTTTTTTTCACTCGTTTTTTTTTTGATACATTTTTTTTTGCGTTTAAAAGAAAAAAAAAAAGTAAAAAAAAGAAGTTTTTTTTACATTTTTAAATATATATTTTAAGTTCTCTCCTCGGCTTGCAAAAAATTAAATTTAACACGTTTGTTTTTGAGTTTTAGAATATTTTGTCTTCTTCAGAGGTCCGCAAACTTTCTCATAGAGTAAGTCGGGTTTTTTTGGCAAATTAACTTTAAGAGTTAAATTTAAATTCTTCCAATTCGAGCAGATTCTTTTCAAATGTTCATATAATAAATTTGTACTATGAAATTATTATTATTATTAAATTTTATCGCTTTTAAGTAAATATTAAGATTATATTGGTCTAGGAGTTTGCTTTTGTAAGAAAAAAGAGTTCGAACTTTAGGGATTATCCTTTATAGTATAAAATTATATGCCACGGGCATAAGAAAATTATTGTACCCTTTTTTATGAATATATCACTTTTATGAAATTTCAAATTGAAAACATGAGAAGTATTACTTCGATAATGGAATAAGAATTTAAGATCTACAGGTAGGTATCGATTGGTGAAACGTGTAAGGGGTAACCTGGAAGTAAGTTGAGGTTACCATGGTCTAGGGGTGGGATACGTAGACATTAAGATCTAAGTCTACCTCGAAAGACAGGTGACGTTTAAATTTTATTGATGCACTGGCACAACTTTCGTGTCATACCTAACTGCTCATCTCACTGCAACGAATCACCGCCCATGCCCGCGAGCCTTAGCCGTGCAATAATTGCAAAGTTGCCAGTGTGACAGTGAAGTGAGTGGAATACTTGGGAGGTTTGGGACTTGTGTTTGGCTTTTTGGGAATTGAAAAAAAAATCATCAAATTTTTTTATTTTTTTATTATTTTTTTAATCTTGTTGCTCGTTAGGACCACCCAGGGAAGGAAACGTGACAGAAATGGCGCCCAACGTGGGGCACGGCACAGCCTAAACGGCACAGCCTAAACGGCACCAGGTTTCACTTTCGGAATTTACTAATCGAAACAAAATTTTGGTTTTGTGGCTCCGATTGATTGGAAACCGAGCATCAATTTTGGTTTTATTAATTTAAAACTGGAATGCTGTCAGCTAATTGTTTTAGGTTTACCACATTGATGACTGCTCGATTTGGGTTAATTTATCGGTTCGAAGGAAATTTAATTTCTTAAGTTTTTTGAGTTATGTTAGTGAGTCACGATAGGTTTTTCGTTTAGACTGTCGTTTGCCACTTTCATATAATCTAAGTACATGCTGTACTTTTGAGTTTCTGTAAGTCTTATTGGTCCAGTATTGGGACACTCTAATCGCGACAAGAATTCGGGGAACAGTTTAGGATGAAAACGTTATGTAAGTCCAGGTGTTTGCGACATACTTTTTCATCCGAATATAGAACAGATTAAATTTACTCATTTAGTTCAGTCAACATATTTTGGCTCGTTTTGAAACTCACTGGTCTTTTCGTAACAGCGTTTTCACCAATTGATACCTACAACGATCGTACATTATATTGACACCTAATACTACAAATTAAATTTAAGAATGGAGCAACATTGATTATTAATAGGTTTTTTGTTAAAGTTCTGCCTATTAATTATATAGGCTCTAGCTTTTCTAAAACTTCGGGTTCTGATGAGATCTTTAGCCAGATCGAAATACTAGTATCAACCTAGCTAATATGTTTGATTTGCTTTATTTTTGTAAATATACGGAGGTTGAAAGCTCGTTATAAATTGAAAATAACATAAAAATAATCTCGATGTATATAAAAACAAAAAACTAATATAACTGTAAAAAATATTACTTGAGCCAGAGTACACACTAAATTTTTTTTATATAAATAGAACATTTTTGGTCTTCAAAATTTAGTAACGTCATGATGCTTGTTAGGAAAAGACCTAACCACGTGGTTGATTACTAAGAAGACAAGAATGGAGCAACATTGATTATTAATAGGTTTTTTGTTAAAGTTCTGCCTATTAATTATATAGGCTCTAGCTTTTCTAAAACTTCGGGTTCTGATGAGATCTTTAGCCAGATCGAAATACTAGTATCAACCTAGCTAATATGTTTGATTTGCTTTATTTTTGTAAATATACGGAGGTTGAAAGCTCGTTATAAATTGAAAATAACATAAAAATAATCTCGATGTATATAAAAACAAAAAACTAATATAACTGTAAAAGTTTATAATTGAATAATAATCTGATTATTTGATTTTGATTGAATATTTACCTTGCGGGACAAATTAAAGTCAGATTGACTGAGTGACGGTCCGCGAGATTCCATGAACAACTAACCGACTTTGAGTTAAGCTCAATTTTTATTATTTTTATTTTTTTATAGTAATTTTTCATTACTGGGAATTTTGACCAATGCCCGGTGAGTCAATATTAACTTATTAACGATAATACTTGATTTTTATGAAAGTTTTTGATACACTCAATATTATTATTTATTGAATGACTGGATTCGGCCTCGATACCGAAATTGTGAGGGATATTATAACTTGTGTTATCCTGAAGATTTTGGGTAGCAGATAGACACTTGTGTGTCATTAACAGTTTACTAAATTTGAATTTTTACTCTGGATCGAAATATCGTGAGTATTAAGTTTCAACATTTGGCGTTGTAATAGATGCAAGGTATTAAGACATATTTTAGTCTTGAGATATTTTTATCGAATATTGTTTTGTGGTTTGGATGCTAAAACCTACTTTTTATAAGCATATTATTAAACTTGATTTGATATCGAACGGATCGGTTTACATAGACTCGTTGATTTTACACCTGATATTTCTATTGCCTAGTTTCAAGACGGACCATTTGATTAGTGTTTTTATTTTTTTTAAAGGAAAATTATTCGTTTCGCTTCACTCGTTAAGAAATACATCTGGTTAGAATTTTTAAGTCAGTTTGATTGGTCGAAAAGTTTTGGCCGCAAAGTTCTATTTATTTTGAAATGGTAAAAACAGGGAAAATCGACGTGACTACCACGGTAACTACTACCACGAGTACGACGACCTCAGGGATGAATACGAGGACAACGCCAGCAATCGGCACGGGTGCGGTTCCGAGACCACCTAATTTGTATACAACCGTAGAAGAGTTACCTGAACCTGAAGATTTAGGTGCGAGTGGAGGCAGTTTTTCCAGCCACAGCACCATTGTAACCCCACCATTCAGCAGCCTAAGTGCCTGGGGAGTTATCGACGCATTTCACCAAGGTCGAGTACCTTTAAGACCACCATATAGAGACCATGATCAGGATAAGGCTGGGAGAACTAGTACTTTAACGCATAATGACTTGAGAAATTTTGAAGATAGAGTAGTAGATTTAGTTCAGAAAAGCCTTAGTGCACACTCGCAGCAAATTAGACAGCAACTTGGTCAATTGAGTCAACCAACAAACGTTTCCCAGCGACAAGATAATTTTTCATTTCCGGATATGTCACAACCACCACCTGCTTTTCAAACACCGTATCAACTGCGTCCTCAAAATCAAACACGCCATGACAATAATTTCAGTAATCAGCAAAATTTTTGCACAGATTTTACTTCGAGACCAGACGTTTCCATTCCAGTAGTCCCCGCGGCTCATAACAACCGAGGAGATTCCAATCAGGGCCTGCGTGTCGAGAAATGGGGAATAACATTCGATGGTACTGACAAAACAACAAGCGTAGAAGATTTTGTGTTTAGAGTAGAAACATTACAAGCTGCTTTTAAGCGTGATTGGGAAGAAGTTTCAGGATCGTTTCATCTTTTATTAAGAGGTCCAGCTCTGGATTGGTTCTGGGATCATCGGCGATTAAACGACGTGTCTAGGTGGAGCAATGTGAAAAGGGCATTGATCGAACAATTTCATAGATTTGACACAGATTTCGATATTCAACGTAAGTTGCTTAGTCGACGCCAACAAAACCAAGAATCTTTTGATGACTTCTATAATGCCATAATGAAGCTTCGAAACCAATTAGGAAGTCCAATCGGGGAAAGAGATATCGTTAGTATTTTAAGGGGAAATTTGAAAGCACCCATGGCTCAATTATTATTTTCAGTACAGGTAAATGGATTAACGCAGTTTTGCAAAGAATGTCGCAGGGCAGAAAATCTGTTGAATAGTCAACGCCAAGCCAGCACTAGATATGCTGTAAGGGAAATTAACGAATTGGACTGTCATTTGCCTTCCCGAGAGAGTATTCTAGAGATAGATGCTCTATCGACGACGAAAAAACTGATTTGTTGGAATTGTAGGGCCGAGGGCCACACTTTTGTCGACTGTCTTGAGGAAAAACAGAATATATTCTGTTACAAATGTGGACTTGAAAATACTATGACCCCGCGGTGTCCTAATTGTCAGAGCCAATCTCTCATCGCCATCGTGCCAGATAGCCCCTTTATAGCGGTAAATTCACACAGGGATCAATATATCCCACTCTCTACCGAAGATGTCAGCAACTGTATAAACACCGAAACTGACATCTACATATGCAAAAACAAGCAATCCACGCTAGGTAATAATTCAGACATTAATTCATGTGACATCAATATATTCAACAACAAAAATACAACCAGCTGCAAACTATCCCGACTACCAGGTGCTTCTGCATGGACTCAATTAAACAACCAAAACAAATGGATATTCTCTATGACTACAACCTCCGAATTTTCTGCAGTTTGCGGCACGGAAACCCTACAAGCCACCTTATCAGGTTGTGGAATCATGGAAATAGGATCTAACTGTATAGTCAAAACCAACACTATATCAATACAGGGACATTTTGGAGCATCAACCCACTTATACACTTCATTTGCCAACTTTAAGCAAATAGAGTCAATCAGCACACCCCATGAAATAAAAAGAGTTTTTAACGCAACGAATCATCAATTCAAAACACAACTAGATCACCTTAGCAATTTGCATTAAATGAATCAGCCTTTATTCATATCCCGAAAATAATTAACGCTAATAGTCAGCATCATAATGCTGTCAGTTATTCTGCCCTCATCATCGCAATCCTGCTACTGCTCAGTTTCATAGGCATGAAAATACGACAACGTTATCGACACAAGGCGTCCACAAATATTAGTCAAGAGAAGATAGGCCCGATTCCGCGCCTAAGACCAATAACAATTGACATCATAGATACTTAATCCATTGGTACCAGATGCATCATTTCGAACTTTCGTTCAACGCGGGGGAGAATGTTCAGTCCTACATGGGTTAATCATCGCTATCACAAATCCAAAAATATAGAACACAAATTCTGTTATGTATGCAGTTCTGTAGTTCATCAACTTTAACGAAGTCAATAACATAAACACTGTTATGTATGCATTTATGTCATCATCAACGGTATAAAGTCAACAACATCAATATTGTTTAGTATGCATTTATATTCAAAAACCTCAATAACTTCATTATGCTTAATCATGTAAACTTATAACTTATTGTATTGCAACTTATCATTTTTACTGTATATAAACCACCAAATAAAGTAGAATTATTGTTAGTCATTAACATCAACTCAAAGGTGTTTAATTTCAACTAAACGATACAATCTTGTTACAGTTAAAGTGCTGTAGGAAGATACAAACCAACAGTCTCGCCTTAGTAAGTTGTCCAAGTTCATGTGCTTGGATAACTACAAACTAAAGAGACCCCAAAACAATTTTATTTAGCAAACAAAGAAAATATTCAACGAAATAGATATCAATCCTTAATTGAATTGTAAGTTTTATTGCTGGTGCAACTGTAACAATTATTTGATTGAATATGTTGGTTTTCGTAATTGAAGTTGGATTTTATTTATTTCTGTGTGGATCTTATCAAAACCTTTATTTCACCTATGTTAAAATGAAAAGAAGCTTACACGTTAAAGTTAAATTTAATTCGAGTAATTAGAAAAAATCCCTTTTTAATGTCAATTAAGGTATTCAATTTCAAATTGTTTGCTGTGTTAACATTCGACGCATTGGCCAAACTCGCATATGAACGTATATAATATTGATATCAATTCGATAAAATATCGAATCTTGATCTCTCATTTTCTCAATAAACCGAACTGGTTTCAAAACTAATAGACGATCTAGAAATTATTTTTCAACGTGTGTCATAACTATAGTTATCGCTTTGCTATCGATATATTTTACTAACACGCAATATAAATAAACACTCAGTTGATTGTTATAACTAGAATTAAACACATGCGTTTTCTTGACATTTCTGGCGACGAAATAATTTAAAGTTTGTTTTATGTATATGGTCTGGCAAATCAGAAAATCCAAAGTCGATTATTGGAAAGAGAAAATCTAACATTGGCAGATGCCGCCAATATTACAGACGCCTACGAAAGTGCAGAGAAAGGTTTTGAAGGAATAAACCGAAACAATGAAACTATCGATAAACTGCAAGAAAGAAAGATCAAAAAGAAAATGGTAAATACACCACAGCCGGCAGACGATAACAACAGAAGATGTTTTAGATGTGGCAACGCTGATCATACGGACAACAAATGTAAACATTTTCATACGGTTTGTAGTTTTTGCAAAAAGAAGGGCCATTTGCGTAGAGTATGTTTAAAAGCAAAAAATATGTTGGGACGTATTGATGAAAAGGAAAATGATACTAGTACTGGTACAGATGACGGCAACTACGATGATTGCGATTTATTTCAAATAAATAGTGTAGAACAACAACCAGGTCTAAGGGACAAAATCTTTTGCAAGTTATTGGTAAACAACAAAAATATAAAATTCGAAATAAACACCGGAGCACCAGTAACAATTATGTGTATGGCTGACGCTAAAAAGTATTTTGGACAAAATATGAATGTACACAACCCGGATCTCGAACTTTTCAGCTACTGTCAAACACCACTTGACTGTGTCGGATATGTATGGGTTACAGTGGAAACAACAAAATCTGTAAAGGTAAAAATGTATTTAGTTAATTCTAATCGGAAACCTCTATTAGGAAGGGAGTGGCTACGTACCGTCAAATTGAACTGGGCCCAAATGCTAAAAAATAAATTTAAATCGCCACTGGAAGTTAATGAAATACAGGAAGCCATTGAACAAGAAGGTCAGTTAAGACAAATTGTAGAAAAATATCCAACATTATTCTCAAATACGTCTGGTAAAATTACAGGATTTAAAGCACGATTACATGTAAAACAAAATGCAGTCCCAAGATTCTTGAAGGCCAGGCGAGTACCGTTTCCGTTGCTGCAAACTGTAGGGGAGGAATTGGAAAATCAAGTAAAAGAAGGGCTTTTGGAAAAAGTTGACGCAAGTGAGTGGGCCACCCCCATTGTGGTGGTAAGAAAGAAAAATAATGCAGTTTGTTGTGTAACCTCATCTTCACTGTGCCTGTGGTGCCACCCCAACTAGCTCCTAACATTTCGGGCGTGTGTCTTTAACCCGCACACACAAACAAATCGGTCCAACAATAAAAAATAAAAAAAATACCTGACATATGGAGGTGTCAGTACCAATTTAAAAAAAAACCTATAATTCAAATTAAAATTCCAACTCAACCGACGATTACCACAATTAATAACGGTTCCATTATTTAAAAGGTGTCACTTCCCATCCTTGCGTAGCCCATACCCAACCTGCGTCAACCCATCGACTCCCCGATGACCCCATATACCACACCAACAACTCACCTTTTTACAACCACTTATTCCATTGCACTTGAAATCCCTATACTAAAAAAATCAGCTAGAAATATTTAAAATTTTCAACTTAAATTCATAATTTATTATACATAAAAAAAACTACACTAAAACACAAAATAATCTTAACACTAATAGTGGCTTTTACTAAACTTTTTCGAATTTTTTTGATTAAAAAAAAATAAATAAATATAATAAAAAGAAATTTGGGGCTTTTTCCTTGGGAATTATCAAGTATCTTCCCTGGACATAAAAACACCTAGGGTTAATGGAAACAAATTTCAATATAAATAAAAAAAAATTAATCACTGGTAAGTTTATAAATTACGATATTTCGAAGGTTTGTATATGATTATTCAAATTTTAAAATAACAGAGCTCTAGCTCAATATCGAATGGTATTAGATACCTATATGGCGACTCATTCAGTCAATTGACAATAAAAGGAATATATATTAATATTTTATCCGGTTCGATTAAATTTGAATTTTATAATTTTTCCTAACTTTTTTCTTAAAAAAAAATCGACCTTTTTTTTTCTTAGTAATACTTTAAATATATCTAACTTAACTCAAATAGACGTTATCGAACAAATGTTCAAACCTAACTAAAAACAAATAACCAAAAAAAAAAATAAAAAAATTTTGACAAAAAACACTATAAAATTCCTAAACACAAGGATCAACTAAAATGCACCATAAAACGGACAAATATCCCGAATTTATGGTCCCCAAAATTACAAACCCTCAAACGCTTGATTTACTTTTTTCCCTTTTCAAAAATTTCCCTAATGAGCTCACTAGAAAATATTGAAATTTGAGGCTTTTTATATTTTCAATTAAAATTTGTATCTCCGTCGCCTTCTTTTCACGTTTTAAATTATTTTTCACACAAAATCCTAGTTAGATCCTTTTACAAATGAATTTCACGAAAAAACGATGAAAATTTATATCATAAATAAAAGAAAATAATCAAAAAAATTAAAATTACAATACTAAATTAATTTAAAAATATGAAACATAAATAAAAATCTGATATTTGCCCTATTTTGCCACTATACTTTTTCCCTTACCCAATCGTTTTGTATAAAGTTAAAATAACTAAAAATGTATAACACTTTACGCCGGTAAGTGGTATACTAGTATTGGTTGATAACCTCACTTATTTTGTTCCCACACTGGGGTCACTTTCAGCTTCCAATTTGGAGAAAAAACTTTAACCCAAAATTCCTTTCCCGCAGTATGAAAACGACAAAAGAAGCACTATCAGTTGCCCTCTTCTCCCAAGTATTTCACAATTCCGGATAAGGGAGCTACCACTTGAATAGAAAAATAATCTCCTGAGCTGCCACTTTGTCCCAACAATAATCGATACAAAAAGATTAAAATAAATTGACGGTTACCTTTTTTTTATAATTCTCCTGTGGCCAATACCTTTAGAGTCTTCCTCCGATCGAGCCTTCCGAGCAACTTGCGTTCAGAGTTATTTGACCACACTATGAAAAATAATATAAATGCATTTCGACTTTACAAATCTAGAATTTTCTTGTCGGCCATATTAATTAACACTTACGGTTCGAATATAAAAAAGATTTTTTTATTAATAAAAATTAAATTTCCGTGCCAGGTTCCACATTAAAATCTTCCGTAAATTTTATCGTCGTATTTCTATTTAATCATAATTAAAACATTTAAATAAATTTAATTTAAATTTTCTTTAAAAAAAAAAAAATTTTTAAAACTCACTTATGAGGTTATCACCAAAGAAAATGAAGTTTACTTTGTAAAAAAAAAAAACAAATTATAATTTTTACTTTTACTTAAATTCTTCCGTAAATTTTAAAGTTATTTATAACCTTGTCACGCCACAAATAATTTAAAATCTTTTAACATAAGAACCGCTAAGCCTAACTTTACTTAAATTGTCTAACTGAACATATTTTACCAACAAAAATCAGCCAAAAAAAATTGCAATTATATACATTTTCATTTATAACTCCCCTGATTCACGAAAGTTGCTCTTTAATCTCAATAATCTTCGTAACATTTTCAAATTTTTCCTCCATGTCATGTTCCACAAGAGAACATAAGTATCTCTTAAGAGTTATTTTCACTCCTATTTCCCACATCCGATCTGGCAACCCTACCTGAAATATTATCCGTAATACATACAACCCTGTTCGTTGTTTTCTTTAGCTATCCATTATCATACTCCAATCAACGCATTCTGATTTTTAATAAATAAATTACAAATAAAAAAAAAGTTACAACAAATACTAAAATTAAAAAAAAAATTCTAAAATACAACTACCAGAAACATCGACTAATATTGCATACAAAGACAAAAATAAGGAAAAAATAGGAGAAAAATAATAAGAAATATAATTAGATAATAAAGGATAAGTTTGTTCCTTAGTGAATAATTTAATTTCATCACAAAAAGGTTGCGGATTTGTTTATGCTACCGGCCCAAAGAAACAAAAGATGCGGCACCAATACCAAAAAGAAAAAAAAAACATCTACATCTATACAGGCAAGAATGTGACAAAGGAAAAAGGAGAAATAATAAAAAACCAGCAACACTTATATACTAAAACCATTTTAGAAATCATTTAACTATTTTCTTATTATTTTATTAACAAAATTACTAATAACATTTCATTTATATTCTACAGGTTTCTGATGGTCGTAAAATCGTCATTCTCTACCACTATAAGATTTGCCATAAGAAAATCCAATAGAAAACTCTCCACAGCTGTATACCACTAAGATACCCTAGACAACAACCCGTTCTGCAGTATTCTACCCAGCAATGGTATAACAATTTTCTACCACAGTGGTTTGCATCGACCGTTTACCAACCACAATTTTTTCTTTTTTTTTTTTTGACTTAAAAATATCTGCAAGATGACAAAACTTCCCGGCAGATTAAGATCGACCAAAGGTAAAGTCATTGTTATCAAAAGTTTCCTTTTAAAATATGCCAATATCTTCACATCGCAAGAATATAAAATATTCTGAAAATCTTTTGGACAAAACTAAAAAAAAAACATTTTTATATGTATTACGCTAAAAATCAGCTAAATTACTGTTAATAAATGTTTTCCAAAATATGATCTGTCTAGAACCTCTTATCAGGAGTACATATCAAAAAATCCCTAAAGATGCAATATTCAAGGTTGGCAACCGTTATGAATAAAGTCAACTGGATTGGATTAGCTTTCTGTTTCCGATTGAAATTTTGCTGGCTAAAGGCCGCGGTAGCGACACCGTAATTCAAATAATATTATAAATTGAAATATTTTATTAAAATTTCGTTTTCAACAACAATAATATAACCGGGTTGCCACTCAAAAATCTATTGAACAAAAAATCTGGTAACCCTAAAATAATTAAATTATCCCTCATAGACACCCTCAACAAAGCTCTGATATTTCGATGCCTGCAGAAGAAACAACAGAGGGACAGGTGTTTATTGGCCAAGTACGTGTGCAGCTTCTTTCAAGCGCCCAACGTAGGCTACACCCACGTTCATATTACCGATCCTAAATTCAACTGAGTTAGCCGGGCAACAACAAAATTGTACAAAATACTACATTTGGGTGACCATATGTTTGTCAGCCTCAAGTTTTTTTTTTTTTTTTTTTCAGATAAGTATTTTATTTGAAATAAATTTTGAAATTTTTTTTAGATACTTTGTGTGAAATTTTCTTTTACTATTTCAGATACCCTTGATGGCCTATATATCTATCTGTTCGTATGAAATGAATCAGTTCAAAGCTGGTAATTTAAAATGCAAAACCCTCAAAATGTGTTGTAGATAGAGAACCTTGGTTTAAAAATACGGATAATTTTGAGATGCTTAATTCCAATTGAAAATGGTATGGTCGATTCAAAAGTTCCCTTTCTGTTCAACAAAAAATCCCACGAAAACTGAAAAGTAACATATATTTGGATATACGAATTATATTATCATAACACAAAAACGCAGCTATCTCAAAAAAAACTTTATAGTTTAAAATACGGCGGAAAAGAGCGGTTAAATATCTACAAGCAAAATATAAGAAAATGTATCTTAATATCAAAAAGAAACCTGTATAAAACTGCCTTAAACAAATCAAAAAAAAGAAAAAAAAACTATGGTGTATAAATATGAACGAATAAATATGGGAAAACTATGATGTATAAATATGAGCGAATAAATATGGGACAGCATGGTGTATAAATATGGACGTGTAAATAAAAAAGGAAGGTTGACAATTATGGAAGAAATAACTCACAAATGGTACATCACAACTTAGCCTAATATTGCACAAATGATGGTAATATTGCACTTTTATCTTATATTATTAAAACTAAGTATTGATTATACCCTTATTAACACTAACTATTATTGCACCTTCCCCATTATCATCCTTGTCATTGCTTAATGTCTTTAGCGTGGTAACTCCCCAATGGTACACCGGCTAAAGACTCTAATTCATACATATTATTTCCTATTACTCGTAAAATCCTACACTTAGTAAATTTTCTGCAGAATTTTGCATTTATATTATTTTTGAAGTCACTGAGGACGAAATTTCTCTTATACACTTCTTGACCAGGTTTAAAACGGACAAGTCTAGCGCCCCTCATTGTATCTCAATGAACTTTTTTTATAGGCCTTATGTATATTACTTTTTACCTTGTCCCTAATCAGTCTTATTTTGTCCAATTTCTCCATTGTTACCAGTTCAGTATCGTCTAATGCTTTTAGTTTTCTAGCCAATTTGTAGTCGGATCCACAGGTGAACATTGTGTGACCAAATAGAGCAAAAAAGGGATTTACACCTGTCGCTGTGTGCACGGCCGTTCGTAAAGCAATTTCAATATGTGGTAAATTTAAGTCCCATTCTCTATGGTCATTTTTCAGATAGGTTCTTATAGCTGCTAATATACTTTGGTTTACTCTTTCTGCAGCATTCGATTGTGGGGAATAAACTGCTGTTTTTATGTGGTTTATTTCATAACTTTGTACCATATTTTGAAACTCCTTCGATATAAATTGTTTTCCGTTGTCGGAATGTATTACTTCCGGTACCCCAAAATTATGAAATACCTGTTCATTTAAAAAGTTGATAACATTTGTTGAGGTCGCCTCTTTCATCGCATTTAGAAATACAAATTTTGTCAGGTGGTCAACAACTAAACAGATATATGCATTTCCCTTTTTGGATCGGGGATATTTCCCTAAAAAATCAATATAAATCTTTTGAAAGGGTCTGTCGGCGACCACTTCATTTCCTATTTCTGGCATTAATCTTTTATTTGTTGATTTACACTCTTTACATATAGTACATTGATTTACGTAGTTTTTAACCTGTAAAACCATATTTGGCCAGTAATATTTATTTCTTAGGAAATGTAGGGTTTTATTGATTCCCCCATGTGATTTTTCCTCAGGTTCATGCGCCTCTTTTATAAGCGTATGTGTCAATGAACTTGGGACCCAAAGTTTCCACTGAAATTCTTCCAAATCATTTATATCAGAGGTTAAATTATTTCTTTTAAACACTAAGCCTTTTTCTACGGTTATATCGGGAAATTTTTCTTGGTTCTTTTTTATCGTTTCTCTTAATTGCCTATATTCTTCAGATTCGAATTCAGTGGTTTCAAATCCTAGAAGATCTTCGGGTGATACGTCCAGTTCTTCAACAGCCCTGGAAAGAGTGTCGGCGACGATATTCTCTGATCCTTTTCGATGTTCGATTTCAAAATCAAAACTTTGCAACTGTAACGCCCACCGGGCTAGGCGGCCATTCAAATCCCTAAGTGACATTAACCACTTAAGGCTCGCATGGTCGGTGATTACCGTGAAAGGCATTAATTCTACATATGGTCGAAATCTTTTGATCGCTAATACCGCCGCCAAACACTCCTTCTCAGTAACGCTATAGTTTTTCTGAGCACAATTCAATTTTTGAGAGAAAAAAGCTATGGGCCTTTCATTTTGCTCTTTATCTTTTTGAAAGAGCACGGCACCTACTCCATAACTAGAGGCATCACATTGAATATAAAATCTCTTTTTAAAATCGGGGTGTACCAAAAGTGGGGCTGTTGTCAAGGCCTGTTTAAGCTGGTTAAAGCTTTTAATGGCTTCATCAGTGATTTTAAATTTTACTCCCTTTTTTATCAGGTCAGTCAAAGGTGCAATCATCGTAGAAAAGTCCCTAATAAAGCGACGATACCACCCAGCTGTACCCAGAAAACTTCTGACCTCTTTTACAGATTTAGGGATTGGTATCGTCTTAATGGCCTCGATTTTGTCGGGATCAGTTCTCATGACTCCGCCGCCTACTATAAATCCCAAATACTTAATTTCTTTGAAGCAAAATTTAGACTTTTTTAATCCGATAGTTAGATTTGCATTATTTAAACAGTCAGCCACTTCTTCTAATAGTTTCAAATGGCTTTCGAATCCTGACGATATAACCAATAAATCATCCAAGTATACGAACACGTTGGATTTGAGTCTCTCCGGAATGACTTTATCCATAAGCCTACACAACCTCTGCGCCGCGTTGCATAATCCAAACGGCATTACGACATATTGATAAAGAGGGCGCCCTGGTATTGTAAAGGCTGTGTAGGCGTTGGATTTTTCCTCCAAACGTATTTGCCAGAATGCAAACTTGAGGTCCACACTACTAATATAATGAGTCTCATCTAACCTACTTAAAATTCCCTCGATATTCTGAATGGGGTACGCATCTTTTATTGTCCTGTCATTCAACTTTCTAGCGTCTAAGCATAACCTATTTTTGCCGGGCTTTCTTACTAACGTAGACCGACTGCTCCAAGGGCTATTGCTTGTTTCAATTACGCCTAATTTAAGCATTTCATCTATTTCGGCATACATAAGTTCTTGCACTACTGGTGATACCGGGTAGTATCGGTCTTTAACAGGAGTTGCTCCTTCTATTAGGTCTATTTTGTGTTCCTCTAAGTTTGTTCTTCCTAGTCCATATTCTTCGTAAGTTTTAAACTTGGCCCTGACTTTGTCTAACTCTGTGCATCCGATAATTCGTGTTCTTCTACATCCGTTGTATTCAAAGGAAAATCTTTAAACAAATTTTCTGTATTAATTTCCTCTACGGGAAATATTATTGGGGCTAATTCAAAAATTCTCCAAAAATCTACGCCAAAATACGCTTCCTGCACCAAATCTGGGCATAAATAAAATTCTACTTCTCTCACTAGGTCATTAAAACTTACAGGTACGATTATTTTTCCTAAAACTGAGTATCTTT
The DNA here is from genome assembly GCA_021234595.1 of Delia radicum. Taxonomy (NCBI): domain Eukaryota; kingdom Metazoa; phylum Arthropoda; class Insecta; order Diptera; family Anthomyiidae; genus Delia; species Delia radicum. The sequence continues at coordinate 171,160,634 of CM037854.1, read as the reverse complement.
TACCACCAGCTGCTTCCACTCTGGTATATAATGGTATTATTTCCGCCTCCAACTGGTTGACAATTTCCTCACAATTTTTTCCTAATAAGCTGATAGATGCGCCCGTGTCCAATAATCCTCTAACCTACATCGATTTCAGCAAAAGCCCGCGGATCATTTAACTTATTGACGGATATGGCACTGCATTTAAGTACAGAATCTTTAATTTCCTTAAAAACCATTTTCTTATTTTTAAATTTCTCCCTAGCTTGCCTGAGGTTTTTAAATTTCTTACCCTCTGGTTCATCACTAAATATTATTTCCCTAACAGCATTATAATTTTTCAATCTTTCCTCATACGACCTATTTGAATTGTCAGAATTTCTACTTAAATTTTCGTTTCTATTTTCTAATCTATTTTTATTAAAAATCGCTTTTTCTAATATTTTATATTTTCCCTGATCATCATTGGCATTTTTCATCTGAATATTGTAGTTATTTTGTTTTATATTTTCGGCTTCATTGGTCTGAGTTCCCATATCCTTTAGGAGTCTACGGGAGTCTGAGTGGAGCGTGATTCTCCCGTTTTCGTCACGCTCCTCTGTGCGTTTTCCGCACATTTTGGACACTCAGGAGAATAAACATTAGGAAGGCCACATCGATAGCAAAACACGTTTCTCTGAGCTGATAAACAGTCGATAAACATGAGCCCCTTTTGACGGCAGTTCCAGCATATCAGATGGTTGGTATTATTGGGAACTAAATTCGGTCTCGTATTAATATTTTTATATTTTATCTCATCTATGGTTTCCCACTCATTTTCGCTATCATTAATCTCATAAACTTCATTTACTTGACGCCTAGGCTGATTAAAACGGGGTGGTAAATTATTAGCATTTTGTTTTCTAAGGAAATCTCGTTCTATAGTAATACACTCATCTCGAAGTTGCTCGATCGTATATATAGACATCGGGAAAATAATTTGTGCAAGATTTTGCTTTAGATTTCTTTTAAGTATTCTTATCATCTCATATTCGGGCAAAGGTGTTCTCAAACGGGCACGCAATCTCCTCATGGCGTGGAAAAAGGCGTCAATAGATTCACCTGGACGTTGACGACGTTCTTCTAATTGCCTCATGAATTCGTATTCGCTGCGATTTGAGCGGTATTGTTGTAAAAGAGCACTTTTCACCTGATCCCATTGAGTAATTCCCTTGGTCTGAATGGTTAACCAGTACCATTCTTTAGCTTCTCCCTTAAATAATCTATGAAATTCTCTCTGAATCTCTTCCCAAGGATAGCCATATTGAGCCTGAAGATATTCCACCCGGAAAATAAAGTCTTCTACATAACAATGTTCATTATTACCGTCGAAGCTTATGTCCCACTGGTCTACATATACTTTCTTTCTAATTGGCAGTCTTCCAGTGGTTTGTATTTCCCTATTGTCATATTGAATAAATTCTCCATTTGGACCTGTGTTTTGATTTGCCATCCTTGGTGAGTTTTCTGCTAAAAATCCATTAAAATCAAGCCTTCTTTGAAAAGGTTTATCGCGGTTTAAACCAAATGATTCTGCCCCTGTTTCTTTCCTTATATCAGCCGCAGATTCACTTGAATGTCTCTTCATATGACCGCCTTAGGCCATTGTCTTCATTTGCTCTATTATAGTCAGTAGATAGGAAATGGGGCCTTTGTAACGAAAAAGCAGCGCAGTCGGCAGAGGAAGCAGCGCAGTCGGCATGATGATTTTGCCCTATTGAAAAAAAATAAATTTTCTGGCGCAGTGAAAAAAATAAATTTTCAAAAAATTTAAAAAATAAATTTAAAAAAAATTTTCAAAAAATTTGCGCAGTGAAAAAAATAAATTTAAAAAAAGTTTTCAAAAAATTTGCGCAGTGAAAAAAATAAATTTAAAAAAAATTTTCAAAAAATTTGCGCAGTGAAAAAAATAAATTTTCAAAAAATTTGCGCAGTGAAAAAATAAATTTAAAAAAATAAATTTTCAAAAAATTTGCGCAGTGAAAAAAATAAATTTAAAAAAATAAATTTTCAAAAAATTTGTGCTGTGAAAAAAATAAATTTAAAAAAATAAATTTTCAAAAAATTTGTGCAGTGAAAAAAAATAAATTTAAAAAAATTTGCGCAGTGAAAAAAATAAATTTAAAAAAATTTGCGCAGTGAAAAAAATAAATTTTCAAAAAATTTGTGCAATGAAAAAAATAAATTTAAAAAAATAAATTTTCAAAAAATTTGCGCAGTGAAAAAAATAAATTTAAAAAAAATAAATTTTCAAAAAATTTGTGCAGTGAAAAAAATAAATTTAAAAAAATAAATTTTCAAAAAATTTGCGCAGTGAAAAAAATAAATTTTCAAAAAATTTGTGGAGTGAAAAAAATAAATTTAAAAAAATTTGTGCAGTGAAAAAAATAAATTTAAAGAAAATAAATTTTCAAAAAATTTGCGCAGTGAAAAAAATAAATTTAAATGAAAAAAGTGGAATTTCTGACTCAGTGAAAAAAGATAAATTTTCATAAACATCTGGCCCAGTAAAAATTCTGTGTGTGGAAAATTTACATAGAGGTGTGAAAATATAGCTTATTTTAAAATATGTGTGTGTGTGTGTGTGTGTGTGGAGAATATTTTTATTACACAATTATGTTTTGCCGACGGCTTTTCACAATTTTACATCTATGAAAAAAAGAAGAATTTTCTGGCCCAGTAAAAAAAGAAGAATTTTCTGCCCCAGTTTTTTCACTGGGATGAAGGTTATGTGCCTAGAAAATTCTTTGTGTTTACATTATGAAAATATTTTTGAGAAGAATTTGTACACAATATAATCAAATTAGTGTAATATTTAAAATATGTGGATGACAGTATTATGTCAAGTTTTTAGGCGACATGATAAAAATTTGTCTAATATTTAAATTTTGTTTACATTATGAGAATATTTTTGAGTGGACAGATCAAATCACGATCAAACACATCTTGTACGTCGCGTTGATGTACATGTAAAATTTTTTATAGGGATCAGCCTACAGACATAATGTGTCAAGTGTTTTAGGTGACATAGTAAAATTTGTCTAATATTTAAATTGTGTTTACATTATGAGAATATTTTTAATCAAACACATCTTGTACGTCGCGTTGATATACATGTAAAATTTTTTATATGGATCAAAAACTTAGCCTACAGACATAATGTGTCAAGTGTTTTAGGTGACATAGTAAAATTTGGATACTATTTAAAATAATATACAAGACAGTGTATTTTGTATATTTTTCATTTTATTCATTTATTAAACGCTTAGATGTTTATAATACATTTCAATAAAATTAATTATAGATCGTTTTCTCTGTCTATAGACAAAACAGCTACAAGTATCAGGTCCCTCTCCGCAACTATCAATAGACCATGGACAATCAATGAAATGTTCCCCTCCCCATGTATCGAGTCTAGGCACTCCTTATTTTCAAATTCATCCATTATATTCGTAAAGTTTAATATATAATGGAGATCCTCAAAAGAAATGTATCCATCATATTTAAAAAGAAAGGTGTCAATTCTCTCTCTCGTAGTGTTGGTATTAATATCATTGTTTCTGATATTTGAAAATAATAATTTAAATGTTCATAATAATATTAGTGATATGTTTATGGAGATTGATAGTGATGATGATATATTTACAAATATTGATTTGGAAGATGTAAATAAAACATTGTATTAATTTTTAATTGTATTATAATTTTTATTTTATTTAGATTTTAATTAATTTTTTTAAATATTTCTTATGTAATAGATGATATTTTATAAAGATTTTAGAAAAAATTATGAAAATAACTGTGTTTGAGGAAAATTTAATTTTTCATGTTGACAAATACGACTATATGTTTTTGGCATATTGTCATTTATTTAAACAACTTTGCGTACTTGAACAGTTAAAGGATTATATTCAATTAATCGATCATGGATGAGAATACAATAGGCAGACGTGTTTTCTGGAATATTACTGCTTGTCTCAAACTCAATTTTTATATCAATTGGACCGTTTGTAGTAGATTCATTTTGATGGCTCACATCAATGACAATAATAGGAGCAGTATGTTTAAATTCTTGACAATTCAGGATGGGTTGAGGATCTCTCATATAATAGTTTTGTTGAAATCTCACATACATATCGTAGAGAATAGCGAATCGTTCATTAGCAAATTTAATATTAAGATCATCATAAGGATACGATTCTGAATTCAAGTGAACTTTGAGATTAGTTATATTACAATGAACAAATTTTTTATCGTTTTGAAAGGCTATTAATGCAAAACGTGGACGTTCTCTGTTGGTAGCTAACTTTACATTCCAAATGTGACTATTTCCAGTTGTTAGTTGAGGATTATAATGGCAATCCCAACTGCGGAATGCTATTGGCAAGTTTTCTCCGTTTTTTATCACTTTCATCATATTTAATTTACTAAAATCCGATAAGTGTACATGAGGAATTCTCCATGCAATATTTGTAATTTTTATTTTGGATTTTTCAGTATTTGCTGTTGAATACACCATGCCTTCATCACTTTTACTACGCAGTAAAATTAATTCATGTTTAGATTTTAAAATTACTTTATTGAAATCTTCAGCAAATCCCAGTAAGACTTTTAGTGGAATATAAAAATTAAAAATTGAAAAATAAAAATTAAAAAATAAAAATTAAAAATTGAAAATAAAAATTAAATTAGGGTTCTTCTTATTTTTGGTTGTTGTTTTTTTGGAATGTGATAAATTTTTATTTTTCTAAATTGTTTAAACAAAAATATTAATGATGGGTGTGAAAATATAAAGGAAAAATTTTAAATTACTGTGTGTGAAAAAATGTTATTCTCTAAATATTGTTTTAATAAGATGGTTTTATTATTTTAGGTGTGGAGGATATTTTTTTGGCTAGAAGCGTGAAACAAAGGGCGGTCATATGTTTTAGAACTCTTTAATCTACAATGTAAAATTTATGTTGAATTTGTATAGGAAGCAAAACTCTGCTTGCCAACATATTGTTCGCAACTAAAATGTGTTTACATCAATAAAATTCTTTGAGTAGTTTTATGCCATCACTAAGGAGGGTTGTAATGAATAATAAAATAGGAATTAAAACTTTGTTTGACACCATATTGCTTAAAACTATTTAAAATTTGTTTAGGGTCAAAGTAAAAGACAATTTGTATTTACACATGTTTTAATATTAATTTGTTTATTAAACACTTAGATGTTTATGATACATTTCAATTAGATTAATTACAGCTTGACTTCTATGTCTATAGATGAAGCAGTTGCAAGTATCTGGTCCCTCTATGCAACTATCAATAGACCATGGACAATCGATAAAATGCTCCCCATGCATCGAGTCTAAGCACTCCTTATTTTCAAATTCATCCATTGTATTCATAAAGTTCAATATGAAATGGAGATCCTCAAAGGAAATGTAGCCATCATACTCAAAAAGAAATGCGTTAATTCTTTCGCGTAGTTGTTGCAATTCTCGGTTTAAAGATTTTTGTTCGAAACGTCTTTGAAAGGGTATCCGTTCTTAGAAGTTCTTACATTTAGAATTTTTACAAATAAACAAAAATACTTTTTGCTACTTTATTATCAATATAAATTTTCTGTTCTAAAACGATTTCGTTTCAAATTGAATTATAGAATAACCCTCCTATTATCGTAACGTTTTTGGATGTTTTGTTTGTACAGTACGATTTATTTGTGCTAAGTGGCAACGCTTTCAACTTTTAGGAAGTGTTAGGAAAGATAAAGCGACTGTCAAAACTTAGGAAGAAGATTTTTTTTTTTTGTGAAAAAAAAAGAAAAGAACAACGTGGAAACGAAAATTTTAATTATTTTTTATTAAAATAAAACACGGAATAAAAAGAAGGAAAAGAAAAAGCAATTTAATCAGCCCTTATTTTAATAATTGTAAAAATTAAATTAAATCATCACAGGCTATATAGGACTCGATTCCAATTAAAGATTTTATTTGGGTTGAATATAGTTTCGTCAATATAAAAAAAAAATATATACACACATATATTTAATTGCCTTACTGATTTGGAGGAAAAAGAAGTCTACCTCTTTCGCTGGAGTTTGTTTTTGGTCGAGTGACGAAGTCCCCTTTTGATCGTCACCAAATTAAGGAGGGGCATTCATAAAATCGCCTTTGGGAAACAACATAACCCCAAAATAGTTTTTTTACAACAACCGCAACAGGGCCTTGCGCTTATAGCTTACATCTTATTTCTAGCTGTTGACTGGTATCCCATCCATTTCATCTTTACTCCTGAACATAAAAACAATTGTTGAGAATATAACCGATACCATTGCTGTTTGTTTTATATATTTAAAACTATTTTTCCCGTCTACCTCTATATTAAAAAAAAAAAAAAAAAAATTCATAACATTTTTGCATATGACTGCTTCGTAAATATCAATGTTTTGTTGCACAAATTCTATTTGCGTATAGTTTTTTATCCATTTCTTGCTGATCATATGTGTAACTTATTTTTTTTTGCAAGCCTTTACTCGTAATTTTCTTCCTAATATCTTATATTCAATGCTCTCTATAAGCATCCCATTTACTAAATTTTATCTCTATTTTTTTTAATTATTATCAGTACCCAAATCTCTTATTGTTATTCCCTTATGATTATGATTTTTTTTAAAGAGTAATAACTATATAAAGAGTATATTATATTTTACACCAAAAACAAAAAAAAAAAAAAAAAAAAAAAAAAAAACAACAATGAATTAAAAAAACAACGATTACACAACGTAAAAGAGTTCTTAATAAATAATAACTTAATATACACGTATATAAAGTTTATAAAGTAAAGCAAAAATAAAGGGAATAGTATTTGCCCTGAACTCTTTTAAATAATACTATTAGTATTTACTAAAAATTTTCTTTTTTTGACATAGCTAATCACCGATTAATGCTGGCGCCAACATTAAGTCTCAATAAATATAAAGAGTGGTGAGTTTAAGAATAAAATTAAGAGAACAAACATACCGCGTTTACACTAACTTTTTTTGTAAAACTTAAATAATAGAAAAAAAAGGAAAACTTAAAATTAATTGAATTAGTAAAAACCATAAATTTAATATATATGTATATTATTACTTTTTAAAAAGGGAACTTATTTTCGTGTTAAATTTACATTTTTTTTGATAAAGATTTATAAAATCAATTCAATTACTAGCTCATGAATTATATTGAATAAAAATTATAAGTGATTATAAAAATTATAAAAAAAAAAAAAAAAAAAATTTGATTTAAATTATATAAATTCTATTCTATTATTAAGTATATAAAAAAAAAAAAAAAAATGAAATTGTCTTGATGAAACCATACCATAAAAATAAAGGAATAATGAATATTGTTAAATTTGAAATATTTTCTATCGTTGGTTAATTTTTAAACATGAAAGTTTAGATAATTTTTATAGGTGATGTTGGGATATGTATAGTAGGATAGAAGGGAATGCTGACTTGACTATGGGGTAGCGGACTGAGGACTAATTTTGTTTTGGTTTTTGGGAACCGGTCTCGTGTAATTGGCCTTTGAGATGGTTCATGGCTGCGGGTGTTGATCGCAGAGGGGGAGGGAAGGTCAGACCAAAGACAGACTGACGTATAGACGGCTGGACTGAAAACGGCAGGACGGATTTGATTGTTTATGTTTGAATGTTTTAGCGGTAAAGGGGGGTTAAATATTATGATTCTTGTATTTTCTTAAACTTTCCTGGACACGAGGAATTATGTTGTAGTTTGGTGAATATGGTCATGGCTAAACCCAGCCCCTAAATCGACGAGCAGCACCGGGATTGTGCCACCGTGTCCAATGCCAATACTGGACCTTTTCACTACACCTTAAATTATAACATATGGCGCCCAACGTATGCGGAATTCTGATATTTATTTTTGTTTAATTTAGAGTTTTGAATGTGCGATTATCGGATTTGGGTGTCGATGGATAATGTTTTATAAGTTTTCATCATGAATTCAATTCAGTGTTTATTTTTATTTGTGAGGTACCATTTTCTGGAATTTCGATCTGGATATATGTGAGCTTTGCTTTTTATTGGGGTTTTTACTAATTGACTTGTGAACATTCGATGTTGTCGGTACTTTTGACTTCATCTGGGTCTTGATGGGACTTTTGGTTAGGGATTTTTTTGGCAAGCCTGGTACTTTTGGCCTCTTGTTATATTGATTTATGATAGTAGCTTGAGTGGTAGTTAGTATGTTAGGTTTGTATAGTGAGTATGGATTTGATTGGTGGGGGGTTAGCAGCATTTCCGGATATATTTTTCTTGTCATATACTCAACATCACCTAGTAATAGGTTTGATTTTTAGCAAATTAAAAGGTAGAACAAATTTTCTGTAGAAAATTTATAATTATTGTTAAAAGGTTTTTTGTTTTTTTTATATATATTTTTTTTTTATTAATATTATCGATTTTATTTTGTGTATGGATAATCGTCTTAATAATCCGATAAGAAAGCTAATTGCGGTCGAGGATAGAAGGATAACACGAAGCCAAACTCGTGCATTAGAGAGTCAGGTAGTTGGTTCTATTTTAATACAAATCGATACAGGGCTAGAACGACCCGTGGATTTTTTACCCTTTGATTATTTGAATAAGTGTGCAGACCTTATCTTTGGAAGGCTATCGTCCCAAGGAGCAACTGTTAGGATTACGGACGAAGTTTCTTTGGACTCTTTAGGGGATTCTTTAAGTTTTTCTCGGAAATTGCAGAGAATAAGCATGTCTGGTGACGAAGAGGAGGTTGCTAGTGGAGGTAATGATAGTGGGACACTAACACAAGCCGTCAATTCTGATCAACTCAGTCAGATGATGTCGTTGTTAATGAGGCAAACTGAGGAGATGTCTAAGTGCATGAGTGAGCTAAGGCAAATGCGCGGAGAGGTATTATCTCTCAGTAATAGAGTTGCAGATGTTGAATCTTCCGGTCGGGGAGAACAATTGCTTCCAACTGGACCAACATCTACCCCGGGTCGCGTTAATAGTAATCAATCACGTTCCGCTAACAGAAATGAGGAAAATAGACCAGAAAGTCACCGAGAAAATACTGAAATACCTCGGGGGAATACCCATAATCTGCATAATATCAGACCATATGAAAGTTTACAATTTAGCCAAGGTGAAATAAGTCGAAGAAAACCAATTAACCTCGACAGTTGGCACATAAAGTTCGATGGAACCGGTCGTGATATGACAGTTGAGAGCTTCGTTTTCAGAATCGAAAGGATGAGGGAGCAATACGATATTACCTTTGACCAACTTTTCACAGACTTTCACTGTCTGGTGTCAGGAAGAGCTGCACTCTGGTACTGGCGAATATTAGAGGACCACGCCGAAGACGTTGATTTTGGCTACTTTTCTCTAAAGCGTGAATTGATCGATCATTTCAAAACTGCTGATACTGATTATGAGGTTATTAGAGAAATTATTGATCGTAAGCAGCAGCCTGGCGAAACTTTCGAGGATTTTTATGCCGACGTTCATAATTTAACCTTCCGTTTAAAACAAAAGATACCGGAATCTGAAATAGTTACTATTATTCGTGGAAATTTGAGAAGTAATTTGGCAGCTCTAATGTTTTCATCTTCGATTTCTTCTGTAGCGGACTTGAGACGGGAGTGCAGAAGAGCAGAAAAATTGTTAAAAGAAAATAGAGCAAAAGGGAAAACTGTAAACGAGTTGTCTTTGTGGCATTCAGAGGAAGATACAGATATAACTCAGATTAGCGATTTGATGGTAGAAGCTATAGGGTTTCGAGGTAATAACACGGGTCCAGGTGGTCCAAAGTTTTCTAAAAATTACCGTATTCAGTTAGGAAGTTCAACTCCACCAGCCTTGCAATATCGTCAAAATACGCAAGGCTTTTGTTCATCACCTTTTCATTTAAATCTCTGTTTCACATGTGGTATGCCTGGAGATTTCTATAGAAAGTTATCACCAGATGAGATGAAGCCAGTAAACGTATGTCGATCAACATTTCATAATATGATATGTTTTGCTTGCGGTAAAGGAGATTCATATTGCAAACTAGATCCAAATGCGGGAAACATGAATGTGGCGGAGTCAACCGGGGACTCCAAAATGGCCAAGAGAATCCCGGAGTCGGAAAATCAGTAGTTATATTACAAAAAGACAGGGGATCGAAAGAGAAACTGGAGAAAAGTTCTTCCCCTGTTCGAAAATCATTACACCAACGTTTGTTAGAATACGAGGCCGCAAAAGCACGTATATTTGCAGATGAAATAAAGAAGGAGACTCGTAATTTTAAGAAAATATCTAGTTTAAGAAGCAGGGATGCGCGGATCAAAAGGGTAAAGAAAATGATTGTAGAAACAGTAGTAGCGTCGGAAGAGGATATTAGGTTTTTTGCAAAGACGTTAGTGGGGGGTAAAGCGGTGTTAGCGTTGCTTGACTCTGGTTCAGGTGCCTGTTGTATAGGGAGGAACGCTATGGATTTTTTAGCTGGTATGGAAAAGGATATTCTCAAACTTAAAAATCAGTCGGTAGCGGTGGCAAATGGAGGAATAGCTAAAGTATATGGCGTTATAGATCTTCCAGTGCAATGGGAAGGCGCTACTAAACATTTGGAATTCCTGGTTGTACCAGACTTGAAGCAAGAATTTTACTTTGGTGCGGATTTTTGGAAAGTTTTTAATCTTCCAGTGGCTGGGAAGGCTCAGGCTGAAATTAGAGTTCTAGATGTAACTGTGTCCGAGTTGATGGAGTCGGGAGAAAAGTCTTTCGTTCCGTCCAACCAACATACTCTTACGGATGAGCAGATAGCCAGATTAGACTCGGCAAAACGTATGTTTCCTTCATTTGCTGTGCGCGGCCTAGGGAAAACTAACTTAGAGCAACATGTAATCGAGGTCGTGGACGAAAGTCTTCCGGTAAAACAGAGGCACTACCCCGTATCACCCGCGGTTCAAAAATTGCTTTACGCCGAGCTCGATCGCATGTTAGATCTCGGAGTGATCGAAGTTAGCAACAGTAGTTGGAGCTCTCCGGTGACCCTTGTGAGAAAAGAGACCAAAAACCGACTGTGCTTAGACGCGCGGAAGGTGAATGCAAGAACCATTAAGGATGCCTACCCTCTTCCTCACATTGAAGGAATCTTGAGCCGTTTGCAAGACACCAGGTACATTTCCGCCATTGACTTAAAGGACGCGTTCTGGCAGATACCTCTAGAAGAAAAGTCAAGGGAAAAAACCGCCTTTACAGTCCCTGGGCGACCGTTGTATCAGTACACGGTCATGCCGTTTGGACTGTGCAACGCAGCCCAGCGAATGTGCAGGTTAATGGATAAGGTAATCCCTGCGGTTATGAGATCCAATGTTTTCGTATACCTTGATGACCTTCTAGTGTGTTCTGCCAGCTTTGAGGAACATATGATTCTGTTGGCAGATGTTGCCAAATGTCTTGAAAGGGCAAATTTGACCATTAATGTGGAGAAGAGCAAGTTCTGCTACAAGGAGGTCAGATACTTGGGGTTTGTTGTTGGAGATGGATCGATTCGGACAGACGATCAAAAGCTGCAAGCTGTGGCCGAATTCCCAGAGCCTAAAACGCCACGACAACTTCGTCGGTTCTTGGGAATGACGGGCTGGTACCGTAGATTTGTGAAGGACTACGCCAGCATTGCAGCTCCCCTACACGAATGCCTTACCAAGGATCGTATTAGAAAATTTGAACTTTCTTCGGAGGCCAGACATGCGTTTGAATCATTAAAGCAGTGCCTAATTTCAGCACCCGTACTTGTAAATCCTAACTTCAATAGGAGGTTTTACATACAGTGCGATGCCTCAACGCAAGGTGTAGGTGGAGTCCTTTTTCAGATAGACGACGAAGATAATGAGCATCCAATTGCATACATGTCCGCCAAATTAAACAAAGCTCAAAGAAATTATAGCGTGACGGAGTTGGAATGTTATGCCGCAGTGCTCAGCGTGAAGAAATTTCGAGCTTACGTGGAGGGGCTTCCATTTACCATCATTACCGATCACGCCAGCTTACGCTGGCTGATGAATCAAAAGGAGCTTTCGGGCCGCTTGGCTCGTTGGAGTCTCAAACTCCAATCGTTCGACTTTGATATCCAGCACCGAAAAGGATCCCAAAACGTTGTCCCAGATGCGCTATCTCGTGCTTATATGGAGGAAATATTCAAGGACAGTAGGAACTTGGAAGTAGATTTGGAGTCAACAGCATTTAACTCAACCGAATATCAAGCCTTAAGAGAAAGTGTATATAGTGAAAAGCAAAAATTATTAGATGTATGTGTTTCGGAGGGATTCGTGTATAAGCGGACATGTTGTTACACCGGAGATGTCTTACAGGAAGATAGAGCCTGGAAGCTTTGGGTACCGATAGAGTTACGACAAAATTTGTTGTGGAATGCTCATCACTCATTATCTACTGGACATGGAGGTGTACAGAAAACGTTAGCTAGGTTGCAGGCTAAGTATTACTGGCCTAAAATGATTTCTGACGTGCAGGCTTTAGTTCGTGATTGCGATGTATGTAACAAAAGCAAAGCGACCAACAACTTTCACAAACCACCAATGGGCAAACAGTTCGTAACAGAAAAACCCTTTCAGAGAATCTATATAGATTTTATGGGACCCTATCCAAGATCCCGGAATGGCAATGTGTTTTTGTTCGTGTGTCTTGATCACTTTACAAAGTATGTGTTTCTTGAGCCAATGCGTAGTGCCTCAGCTAAGAACGTGGTGGGATTTTTAGAGAACAGGGTGTTTCACACGTTTGGCGTACCGGAGTTTGTGCATTCCGATAACGGACGCCAGTTCATAGCGGATATGTTTCAAGATTTTCTGCGCAAGTATGGAGTAACACACGTCAGGACTGCTTTCTACTCTCCCCAAGCTAATGCTTCGGAGAGACTAAATCGCTCAGTACTTCAGATGGTCAGATCATATATCGGAGAGCAACATAAACAATGGGATGATCATATTACGGACGTCGCATTCGCGTTAAGAAGTGCTTACCATAGTGCTATTGGCATGGAACCCTACTATGCGTTGTTTGGAGGGCATATGGTTCAGCATGCTGATGCATATAAACTGATGAGAAAGATAGGCAAGGTGAAAGACGTTGAGTTATCTATAAACGACGCTTCGCATAAACAACAGCTTATACGGGATAGAATCTATGAAAATCTTACAAAAGCCCATGAACGAGGTATGAAAGTTTATAACACACGGAGTAAGGATGTTAAATTTGTGAAGGGGCAAATAGTATTCCGACGGAATTTTAAACAGAGTAACAAAGCTGAAGGATATAATGCGAAACTAGGACCTCGTCATATTAAATGCATTGTGGGCGAAACAGTAGGAAATTCTCTTTACGAATTGTTTGGTTTAGACGGCAGGAAAATGGGCATATACCATGCAAAAGATATTTTTGTAGTTTAGATAGTAACAGGCCCGGCTTGTATTTAGTTTCGTGGGTCGAGGCCACACATTATAAATGGTTCTTTATAGGACTGTTTTTTTTTTTTTACGCACACGTTCCATACTATAAATAGCATCGACGGTTGCGAGCCTGTTGCAATTCTCGGTTTAAAGATTTTTGTTCGAAACGTCTTTGAAAGGGTATCCGTTCTTAGAAGTTCTTACATTTAGAATTTTTACAAATAAACAAAAATACTTTTTGCTACTTTATTATCAATATAAATTTTCTGTTCTAAAACGATTTCGTTTCAAATTGAATTATAGAATAACCCTCCTATTATCGTAACGTTTTTGGATGTTTTGTTTGTACAGTACGATTTATTTGTGCTAAGTGGCAACGCTTTCAACTTTTAGGAAGTGTTAGGAAAGATAAAGCGACTGTCAAAACTTAGGAAGAAGATTTTTTTTTTTTGTGAAAAAAAAAGAAAAGAACAACGTGGAAACGAAAATTTTAATTATTTTTTATTAAAATAAAACACGGAATAAAAAGAAGGAAAAGAAAAAGCAATTTAATCAGCCCTTATTTTAATAATTGTAAAAATTAAATTAAATCATCACAGGCTATATAGGACTCGATTCCAATTAAAGATTTTATTTGGGTTGAATATAGTTTCGTCAATATAAAAAAAAAATATATACACACATATATTTAATTGCCTTACTACCTCTTTCGCTGGAGTTTGTTTTTGGTCGAGTGACGAAGTCCCCTTTTGATCGTCACCAAATTAAGGAGGGGCATTCATAAAATCGCCTTTGGGAAACAACATAACCCCAAAATAGTTTTTTTACAACAACCGCAACAGGGCCTTGCGCTTATAGCTTACATCTTATTTCTAGCTGTTGACTGGTATCCCATCCATTTCATCTTTACTCCTGAACATAAAAACAATTGTTGAGAATATAACCGATACCATTGCTGTTTGTTTTATATATTTAAAACTATTTTTCCCGTCTACCTCTATATTAAAAAAAAAAAAAAAAAATTCATAACATTTTTGCATATGACTGCTTCGTAAATATCAATGTTTTGTTGCACAAATTCTATTTGCGTATAGTTTTTTATCCATTTCTTGCTGATCATATGTGTAACTTATATTTTTTTTGCAAGCCTTTACTCGTAATTTTCTTCCTAATATCTTATATTCAATGCTCTCTATAAGCATCCCATTTACTAAATTTTATCTCTATTTTTTTTAATTATTATCAGTACCCAAATCTCTTATTGTTATTCCCTTATGATTATGATTTTTTTTAAAGAGTAATAACTATATAAAGAGTATATTATATTTTACACCAAAAACAAAAAAAAAAAAAAAAAAAAAAAAAAACAACAATGAATTAAAAAAACAACGATTACACAACGTAAAAGAGTTCTTAATAAATAATAACTTAATATACACGTATATAAAGTTTATAAAGTAAAGCAAAAATAAAGGGAATAGTATTTGCCCTGAACTCTTTTAAATAATACTATTAGTATTTACTAAAAATTTTCTTTTTTTGACATAGCTAATCACCGATTAATGCTGGCGCCAACATTAAGTCTCAATAAATATAAAGAGTGGTGAGTTTAAGAATAAAATTAAGAGAACAAACACTATAATGATAGTACCTAATGGTTGTTTGAAACAGTGATGCTTAATTTTTTTTTTTTTATTTTACATACCGCGTTTACACTAACTTTTTTTGTAAAACTTAAATAATAGAAAAAAAAGGAAAACTTAAAATTAATTGAATTAGTAAAAACCATAAATTTAATATATATGTATATTATTACTTTTTAAAAAGGGAACTTATTTTCGTGTTAAATTTACCTTTTTTTTTGATAAAGATTTATAAAATCAATTCAATTACTAGCTCATGAATTATATTGAATAAAAATTATAAGTGATTATAAAAATTATAAAAAAAAAAAAAAAAAAATTTGATTTAAATTATATAAATTCTATTCTATTATTAAGTATATAAAAAAAAAAAAAAATGAAATTGTCTTGATGAAACCATACCATAAAAATAAAGGAATAATGAATATTGTTAAATTTGAAATATTTTCTATCGTTGGTTAATTTTTAAACATGAAAGTTTAGATAATTTTTATAGGTGATGTTGGGATATGTATAGTAGGATAGAAGGGAATGCTGACTTGACTATGGGGTAGCGGACTGAGGACTAATTTTGTTTTGGTTTTTGGGAACCGGTCTCGTGTAATTGGCCTTTGAGATGGTTCATGGCTGCGGGTGTTGATCGCAGAGGGGGAGGGAAGGTCAGACCAAAGACAGACTGACGTATAGACGGCTGGACTGAAAACGGCAGGACGGATTTGATTGTTTATGTTTGAATGTTTTAGCGGTAAAGGGGGGTTAAATATTATGATTCTTGTATTTTCTTAAACTTTCCTGGACACGAGGAATTATGTTGTAGTTTGGTGAATATGGTCATGGCTAAACCCAGCCCCTAAATCGACGAGCAGCACCGGGATTATGCCACCGTGTCCAATGCCAATACTGGACCTTTTCACTACACCTTAAATTATAACATAGTGTCGGAAATTCCATCATTATTTCAAGATTGATGTTTCTCCTTATCTCTATTTTTTAATACTAATTAAAAAATTTATTTTTCTTAATGTGAGAAGAGGATACTTGACAAATATATCCCCAAACTACTAATTATATAAGAGTGAGGGAATACAATGATTTACCATGCACTTTCCTTCACTCTGGATCGATCAATTGGAGGGTGGAGTTAAGGCATAAGACATTTTTCAATTATTTTCCTTAATTTTAATTATAGGAATGTAAGAACAATCATTCAATAAAAAGCAGTCCAATAGTAAAGTCAAAAATGGATATTTCATCATCTATAATTAATAAATTTAATAATTTCAACAGTAAACCAATTATCTATATTAAAGACATGGAGAATTTAAAATCCTATACTGTGTTGAAAGCCATACGAATTAAAACTAAATTTGGTAAATGCATAAGACTTGAAGTCGAAAATAACATTATATTTCTACCAACTACATATAACGCCATGACTGAAGAAGAACTAGTGGAATTATCCTCTGGAAATTACTGCATTAAAAAAGAAGCTGGAGTACACGAGAAATCATATCAATTGCAGCTGGAGCAATTCAATTTAAATAATGAATGTAGTGTACTCCTTAAGCGTACACTGCATACCAACCACTAATATTGATTTCCCAACATACCGTCTCAAATACTGTAGAGTGAATACCATACAAGTGGCATCAAGTAACAATCTAGCGACACCTATGACCGCATTCTTTTACTTGCACTCAAATATCTGATGACCGTATGTTGACGATAAGAAAACAATGAATAAAAGTAATTAAGAATAAAAATAAATTGAGTGATTCCTAAAATCACTCAATACTAGACAATAAGTTAGATTGTAAGAATAGTATATAAGACATGTAAATTTGTAAATAAAACAGACTTCAATTTTAGAGTTCCAAAACTACACAAGTCACTGTGTTTTTACTTTTTTGAAGACTCAAATATTTTGGCAGTTCTTTTGAACGCCTATTTATAAGCTGACCCCCACACAGCTATTAAAATATAGAATTGGGCTATAGGGAACCTTAGTAACACGTTACTTTACATTACATGGCGATCCTGCCAGGAGATTCCGAAAGGACATTCAAATCATTGGTGGCATCTGTGTTATTCATATTAGAAGGATCAAACTTTTTAATTCAGCATTTACATCACATTACATGGCTATCCTGCCAAACCAATACATTTGGTGAATCTCAATGAGGGTGATGTAAATGCTGAATTAAAAAGTTTGATCCTTCTAATATGAATAACACAGATGCCACCAATGATTTGAATCTCCTTTCGGATGTTGATATTTTGGAAATTTTATCTTATTTAGATCCTCAGCCCGATTTAAATACTCCATCCTCAACCGGTTCTAGCAACAACTATAATAATGAAGATATTTAGGCCTCTTCATTTTAATTAAATAATTAAAAACAACACCATTTTAACGCTTTAAATGAAAAAAAAAAAAAATTATATATATATATAAATATCATTTGCATAAACAAAATTTTTCAAAAAATGCAAAATTTTTAACTACAAATTATCTAAAAATGAAAAAAAAAAAAAAAAAAAAACACCAATAGGGAAATTTATAATTGTATAAACATAATTGTTATTTCAAATAGAATCATACATAAAATTTTATCCTCAATTAATTTATAAACTAAATATGTTGAAAACTAAAACAAAATACTACTTAAATCTTGCTAAAAAAAAAAAAAAAAAATATATATATATATATTGCCTTTAAAGTGCTTTAATAAATAAATTAAGAAATCAATTACAAAAATTTTAAATATGAATATTATTGTTCGGTTTTAGATCATGACAAATTTTTCTCTAAATTAACAGAAAAATTATAATTTTTATATGATAATTTACTTTGACTATTAGAAAAAAACACAGAAAAAGTTATTAGACACTAGCATGAATGGAATGCATTTTCTGACCCACTACGGTCTTCATCAACATTCTTCGTGCCATTTTAGTGTTAATCGTAAATATCATCTATTTAACTCACATGTTAAAGAAATTGGGTAACTTTAAATCCCACATTACTCTGTGTGTTGAGTTAGAATGAAATTTACCACGAACGATTTCTATTTATAGTGTGTTTGTTTTTTCTCTAGTCATTATCATAGTTGCCAGTTTAACTTTCAGTTAAAACTTTAAATGGCAGTTCTTTTCTCTAATGTCATCATATACTATCCTTCTACATTAGCAAAGCATATCAACAAACATTAAAGATTTTTCATTAACACATATGTCGAGCATATACATTAAACGATTTTTACACTGTACCTGGTGAGTGGTTTAATAGTGAATTTTTATCGTTGATCTATAAATTTATGTGTGAGATTTTATTTGTTCGGTTTTAGATCATGACAAATTTTTCTCTAAATTAACAGAAAAATTATAATTTTTATATGATAATTTACTTTGACTATTAGAAAAAAACACAGAAAAAGTTATTAGACACTAGCATGAATGGAATGCATTTTCTGACCCACTACGGTCTTCATCAACATTCTTCGTGCCATTTTAGTGTTAATCGTAAATATCATCTATTTAACTCACATGTTAAAGAAATTGGGTAACTTTAAATCCCACATTACTCTGTGTGTTGAGTTAGAATGAAATTTACCACGAACGATTTCTATTTATAGTGTGTTTGTTTTTTTTTTTTTGTTTTTTCTCTAGTCATTATCATAGTTGCCAGTTTAACTTTCAGTTAAAACTTTAAATGGCAGTTCTTTTCTCTAATGTCAATGTCTCCAATTTCTTTAACATGTGAGTTAAATAGATGATATTTACGATTAACACTAAAATGGCACGAAGAATGTTGATGAAGACCGTAGTGGGTCAGAAAATGCATTCCATTCATGCTAGTGTCTAATAACTTTTTCTGTGTTTTTTTCTAATAGTCAAAGTAAATTATCATATAAAAATTATAATTTTTCTGTTAATTTAGAGAAAAATTTGTCATGATCTAAAACCGAACAAATAAAATCTCACACATAAATTTATAGATCAACGATAAAAATTCACTATTAAACCACTCACCAGGTACAGTGTAAAAATCGTTTAATGTATATGCTCGACATATGTGTTAATGAAAAATCTTTAATGTTTGTTGATATGCTTTGCTAATGTAGAAGGATAGTATATGATGACATTAGAGAAAAGAACTGCCATTTAAAGTTTTAACTGAAAGTTAAACTGGCAACTATGATAATGACTAGAGAAAAAACAAACACACTATAAATAGAAATCGTTCGTGGTAAATTTCATTCTAACTCAACACACAGAGTAATGTGGGATTTAAAGTTACCCAATTTCTTTAACATGTGAGTTAAATAGATGATATTTACGATTAACACTAAAATGGCACGAAGAATGTTGATGAAGACCGTAGTGGGTCAGAAAATGCATTCCATTCATGCTAGTGTCTAATAACTTTTTCTGTGTTTTTTTCTAATAGTCAAAGTAAATTATCATATAAAAATTATAATTTTTCTGTTAATTTAGAGAAAAATTTGTCATGATCTAAAACCGAACAAATAAAATCTCACACATAAATTTATAGATCAACGATAAAAATTCACTATGAATATTATTTTCATCATCTTAATTTCTACTCTTCATATTTTTGTTAAGAAAAATATATAAAAAATCTTTTGAAATTACCAATTTTATAAAAATATATATTTTAAATGCTTTCCAAAAAAATAATATCCTTCTTACTGATTACTTTGATCTTATACCTAGTATATAACTTTTTAAAAAATTTATATTTAAACAAACCAAAAATTATAATAACAGAAGTATAAATGGAAGAATATCTAACAGAATTAAAAGACATACTAGCAAATTTAAAGAAAATTCCAGGAAGGACATACTCAGAAAAAACTGTACAAGTAAAGTTAGAATCTATAGACAATATAAAAAAAGAATTTCTGACAGCTCAAAGTGAAGAAAGAGAAGAAAAAGAGATAGTAGCATTAAAACTAAACCTTAGCGAAGATAGCATAATTTTTAATAATGAAATTAAACCAGGAGTATTTTTAAGTAATTCAATAGCACCTAGTAACGGCATGACCCACATAAAAATTTTAAACACAACAAATAAAGAAATAAACTTAAAAGGCATTAAACTCCAAACTGACTCACTTAAAAACTATGACATATTAGGTTACAATAAAGACAATAACCCCAAACGTGTTGAACAAATACTGAAATCAGACTAGATTTAAGCGACTACGACTTTACAATAATATATAAAAAAGGGAAAATAAATACCAATGCGGACGCATTGTCCAGAATTGAAATAAATTCAGACATACTAAAACAGATAATACCGTTAGAAAACGTCGATACAGAAAAAAGAACATTAGTTATAACAAGGGCAATGAACAATAAGAAACGCAATGAGGAAAACATAATAAAAAATAAAGAAAATGAGGAAAACAAGAATAAAAGACGTAAGAACGACATGGAAAAATGTGATTCTCAGAAGTCTGATCAACTTCAAATATGGGAATGCATATCCGTTAATGACATAAAAAATATGAAGAAACTGCAGTTTAATACAATTGAAGAAATAAATGAGAAAGATATATTTATTGAAAACAATATTGTGCACATAGGTCGTAACGATAATTCATCAAAACCAGTTTTGACTAAAAAGAAATTACGTACCCAAATTATAAATAATACAAAGCTAGCAAGATACGGTGAAAATTCAGCGAAACTAGATTCGATACTGAAGAAACTGATATCAAAAATGAATAAAGAGAATATAAAAGAATTAGCACTTGCAAGTGAAGATAAAATATTTGAAAATTACAGTAAAAAAGAATTGATAGAAGCATATGCAAAGATAAAAATAAATAACAAGGATCCTCAACTAAAAATATTAATATATAATAAGCCCAAAAGAATCACAGAAGAAATTCTAAAATACAAACTAATCGACGAATTCCACAATGCCACACATGCAGGGCACTTAGGAATAAGAAAGACAATTATAAAACTAAAACAACGCTACATCTGGAAAAACATGAATAAGATGGTAAAGCAATTTGTAAAATATTGTGACAAATGCAACAAGAACAAGCAAACTAAACACATTAAGGAACCACTTACATTGACAAACACTCCAAGTTACAGTTTTGAAATAGTATCAATTGACACAGTAGGACCTCTTCGAATTTCGAATGAATACAGATATATTTTGACCATACAATGCGAACTAACAAAATTCGTTATTGCACACCCCATGGCGACGAAAGATGCACTGACAACCGCAAAAACAATAGTTGAACACCTAATTCTAAAATTTGGTAAATGCAAAGTACTGAAATCAGACAACGGTACAGAATTTGCAAACGAACTTTTGCGTAATATATGTTCACTACTTGATATTAAACAGACCTTTTCGACACCTTACCACCATGAGACAATTGGGTCATTAGAAAGAAATCATAGAGTCTTAAATGAATTCTTGCTAACATTCCATATTTTACTTTTGCCTACAACACGGCACCCCATATAGACACTGGCTACACGCCATTTGAACTTGTATATGGAAGACTACCATGTTTGCCATCTGAAATATATGACACAAAAGAAACTAAAATATATAATTACGATGATTATGCCATAGAGCTAAAACGTAAATTACAATATTCTTTAAACAGAGCTAAAGAATTAACAATTAGAACAAAAGAGAAAAGAATATTAAAAAATAGATACAACAATAAATTAAACTTAAAGATAGGAGACTTAGTTTTAGTCAAAGTAGGAAATAGGAAAAAGAACCAAAGTCCATATAAAGGACCTTACAAAATAATTAGGAATAATGGTGTAAATACAATAATAGATTACAATGGAAAAGAAAAAGAAATACATAATAATCAATTAAAACCCTATATAGCATTAAGAACTAATGAATAATAAAAACTTATCATTAATAAAAACAAAGTTATATAAGAACTAATATTAAAAACAAATATATATATATAATACATTATTATACATTATAAAATTATTCATAAATATAGAAAAATTAAAAAATTAAATACTTTTATAATTTTTCTCTTAAGGGTAAGAGTGTAGTGTACTCCTTAAGCGTACACTGCATACCAACCACTAATATTGATTTCCCAACATACCGTCTCAAATACTGTAGAGTGAATACCATACAAGTGGCATCAAGTAACAATCTAGCGACACCTATGACCGCATTCTTTTACTTGCACTCAAATATCTGATGACCGTATGTTGACGATAAGAAAACAATGAATAAAAGTAATTAAGAATAAAAATAAATTGAGTGATTCCTAAAATCACTCAATACTAGACAATAAGTTAGATTGTAAGAATAGTATATAAGACATGTAAATTTGTAAATAAAACAGACTTCAATTTTAGAGTTCCAAAACTACACAAGTCACTGTGTTTTTACTTTTTTGAAGACTCAAATATTTTGGCAGTTCTTTTGAACGCCTATTTATAAGCTGACCCCCACACAGCTATTAAAATATAGAATTGGGCTATAGGGAACCTTAGTAACACGTTATAATTTAGATTCATCAATTGGCTGTGGAACACATTGGGTAGCATACTATAAAAATAATCAACAAAATGAATATTTTGATAGTTTTGGAAATTTGCAGCCACCGTTGGAAGTAGTAAAATACTTGGGTAGAAATTTAGAATATAACTACAATCAACATCAAAAATATAATTCGTTTGATTGTGGACATTTATGCCTACAACTTTTGTATGAAATTTATAATAAATAAAAAGAAAACTTTTTTAAATAAACTATATAATTTTGTTTTATTTAATAATATTTATTTACATTTTAATTCCATACTGGATATGTACTATTTTGAAGAATAATATATTCATTATTTAAATTGAATTGCTCCAGCTGCAATTGATATAATTTCTCGTGTACTCCAGCTTCTTTTTTAATGCAGTAATTTCCAGAGGATAATTCCACTAGTTCTTCTTCAGTCATGGCGTTATATCTAGTTGGTAGAAATATAATGTTATTTTCGACTTCAAGTCTTATGCATTTACCAAATTTAGTTTTAATTCGTATGGCTTTCAACACAGTATAGGATTTTAAATTCTCCATGTCTTTAATATAGATAATTGGTTTACTGTTGAAATTATTAAATTTATTAATTAGAGATGATGAAATATCCATTTTTGACTTTACTATTGGACTGCTTTTTATTGAATGATTGTTCTTACATTCCTATAATTAAAATTAAGGAAAATAATTGAAAAATGTCTTATGCCTTAACTCCACCCTCCAATTGATCGATCCAGAGTGAAGGAAAGTGCATGATAAATCATTGTATTCCCTCACTCTTATATAATTAGTAGTTTGGGGATATATTTGTCAAGTATCCTCTTCTCACATTAAGAAAAATAAATTTTTTAATTAGTATTAAAAAATAGAGATAAGGAGAAACATCAATCTTGAAATAATGATGGAATTTCCGACACTACGCGAAAGAATTAACGCATTTCTTTTTGAGTATGATGGCTACATTTCCTTTGAGGATCTCCATTTCATATTGAACTTTATGAATACTGTGATGTTGCGCCATCTAAGTGTCATGATTATCACAACACCATCTTTGTATTATTATATTTAATCTTAGTTATGATCTGTCAAACTAGTTTTAAGGAGAAGTATGTAAACGTAAAAGAAATAAAAATAAATCACTTCTTATTGAACTACCAAACACGATACATCACAGTGGCGACGAGTTGATTAAAACAAAAAAAAAAAAACAAGAAGATTAGCAACATACACAGTAAACAACAAAAATAATAAAAGTACTGTTAGTTTTGTTACAAATTAAAGCGTGTTGTGCAAAATAAAAAAATTTATTAATATAAATTAAAACTAAAGCAGATTTTCTGTATAAAAAAAAAATCGTGTGAATTTTGGTGTTTTTTTTTTATTAAGCCTAAAAATGAAAAAAAATGAGGATACTACAATTGGTCACAACGAAAGTATGTTTGCAACATCAGTAACAACTGGCATAAGGGATTTCCGTCCAGAAGTTGATAAGTGGCGCAATTGGCAAGAAGTGTTGGATTCACATTTTGTGGAAGCGGCTATAGAAGAGGACCGCATAAAAACGTCAACATTATTAAAGGCTGTGGGCCTTGAGGCATATGGCTTGCTAAGAGAGTTGTGTTTTCCTGATTTACCCGCAAAAAAGAAATACAAAGAATTATGTGAAATGTTAGACCAGCATTATTCAGCTCCCGTAATAATATTTCGGGAACGAAGAAATTTCTTTGAAGCAAAGAAAAAAGAAAGCGAAAGTGTAGCGGCATGGTATGCACGTCTTAAAAAATTGGCGATGGAGTGCAAGTTTGGGCAGCAGCTGGAGAACTTTGTTTTAAATAAATTTGTCACTGGCTTTGATGGCAAAGTTTTTGAAAGGCTGTGTGAAGAAGATGAAACCCTAACTTTGCAATTTGCATTAAAGAAGGCACTTACAATGGAGGCAAAGTTGTGTGTACAACAAGGTATACAAAGTGAGGTTAATTATGTGTCAAAAAGATATTCACGTGGACAAAAAAAATACAACAACGGCAACAACAGAGAAGAGGCTACGGGCAACAGCAAAAACAACAACAACAAGAACAGTAATTTTCAAGACAATGCGATGAATAACGGAAGAAGGAAGAAAAAAAAAATGTTCTCATTGCGGTTGGAAGAATCATGATAGCGAAAAATGCAAATACAAAAATAGTGTTTGTCACAAATGTCACAAAGTTGGGCATTTAGCAAGTGTTTGCAATAGTAATCAAGTAAATATGGTTCAGGTATCAAATATTAATTTAGATAAAAAAGTTGGTTCATTAAATGATAGTAGTAGTGATGAGTATTCTATTTATAATGTTACTAATAAACGTTCTGCTGGAAAATTTACAATTTCAGTTGAGGTAAACAATGTGGCTATTGATTTTCTAGTGGACTCTGGTGCTATTTGTTCGTTGATGTCAAAGGCAACATTTGATCGTTATTTCGAAGAGGATATTTTGGAACCTTGCTCTGAAAAATATTGGGCATACGGTGAACTGGGTATCAAGGTTGTTGGTGAGTTTTTGGCAACGGTAAGATATCGCTGCAAAACCGAAAAATTGCGAATTGTAGTTACAAACGGTCGCGACTCCCCTCTTCTAGGCCAAGATTTTATGGATTTATACGGTATAGGCCTAACAAATGTCAATAATGTGAGGGATTTAAATGAATGTGTACTAAGCATTAAGAAACGTTTTTGTAACGTATTTAAGGAAGATTTAGGCTTATACACAGGCGGTTCGGTTAAATTAAATTTATTGGAAAACGTTAAGCCCATTTTTTGTAAGCCTAGACCTGTGCCACTGGCATGGAGATCTAAAATTGAATTTCAATTAAACGATTTAGTGGATAGAGGTGTTTTAGTACACGTTGATAATTCCGAGTGGGGTACACCATTGGTACCTATTGTCAAACCTAATGGTCAGATCCGTATATGCGGGGATTACAAATCTACCATTAATAAGTATTTGGAGGACGTAAAATATCCTCTGCCCTTAATAGATGAATTGTTTGCATCACTACGAGGTGAATTATTTACAAAGTTAGATCTCTCTAACGCTTATAATCAATTAGTACTCGATGAGGAGTCACAGTTGTTATGCGCATGGAGTACCCACTTGGGTATTTTCAAGATGACACGTTTACCGTTTGGAGTTAAGCCTGCGGCTGCTATTTTTCAAAAAACAATAGAAAATGTTTTACGTGGTATTCCTCACGTTGTTAATTATTTAGATGATATTATCATCACTGGTCGTGATTTTAGTGATCATGTAAAAACCATTGAGTTAGTGTTGTCTAAACTCGAAGCAGTTGGGTTGCGTCTTAATGCAGACAAGTGTGAATTTTTTAAAGATAAGGTGTCCTACTTGGGATTTAACATTGATCGTAATGGGTTGAGTATGAATAAGGACCGGATTTCTTCTGTTTTAGAAGCTCCTGTTCCTCAGAACGTTTCAGAGCTTAGAGCGTTTGTTGGCATGCTGAATTATTATTCAAAATTTATTCCAAGTTTTGCTCGCAAAATGTCTCCTCTCTATGAGCTTCTTAGAAAGGATGTCAGATTTAAATGGTCGGAAAGTTGTCAAAAAGCGTTTGAAACGTTGAAGGAAGAAGTTACATCCGACAAAATATTAGTTCATTTTAATCCTAGACTTCCTATATTACTTTCAACGGATGCTTCAAATAACGCAGTCGCTGGTATATTGTCCCATATGTGTGCTGATGGGTCAAAAAAGCCAATAGCCTTTGTTTCAAGGGCACTAACTAAAACGGAAAAGAATTACAGCACTATTCAAAAGGAGGCTTTAGCGATTGTTTTTTGCGTAACAAAACTTAAACAATATTTATTAGGTGTTCACTTCACCTTGGAATCAGACCATAAGCCCCTTTTATCCATTTTTGGTGAAAATAAAGGGCTCCCAGTGATGGCAGCAGCGCGTATTCAAAGATGGGCATTTATTTTGTCTGGTTTTAATTATACAATGCGTTTTGTTAAGGGCACCGAAAATTCTGCAGATCATTTATCTCGTTTTCCCCAGCGAGTGATTATCGGGGACAAAGAGGATTTTGGTTTTGTTAATTATATCAGTGGGGATAATAAATTGAATTTAAATTTTAAAGATATTGCCAGGGAAACTAGACGTGATCCTATTTTTTCTAAATTGAAAGAGGCTATTCAGACTGGTAAAATTGAATCTTTAAATGGAGACGAATTCGTTCCTTTTGTTAACCGAAAACATGAGCTTTCGGTCGAATATGAGTGTATTTTATGGGGTTTTCGTGTGGTAATACCTCCGAAGTTACGGAGTAGAGTTTTGGCACAACTTCACTATTCTCATTTTGGAATAGTCAAAACTAAAGCTCTTGCACGTTCGTATATGTGGTGGCCTAGAATAGACCACGATATTGAAAAATTAGTTTCGAATTGTATTTCATGTAGGGTTAGCCAACCAAGTCCGGAAAAAAGTTTCTTGGTTCCATGGGTACCCACGGATTCGGCTTGGTCCAGGCTTCATGTTGATTATGCGGGCCCTATAAAGGGTTTTCATTTTCTTATAATTATTGATTCGTTTTCTAAATGGGTTGAAATTTTTAAAACGAAAAACATAACATCAAGTTTCACTATCACTAAGTTTAAGGAAATTTTTGGACGATTTGGTTTAATAGATACCCTAGTTAGTGACAACGGGCGACAATTTACTGCCGAGGAATTTCAAGTTTTTATTAAGAGTAATAATATTAATCATATTTTTACAGCGCCGGGGCACCCAGCTACCAACGGCCAAGCTGAGAACTTGGTAAAGACTTTTAAAAAGAACCTTTTGGCAAACCTTCGGGATGGTGAAAATCTCGATGAGATTATTAATACCTTTTTATTCGACTATAGGACAGCGAAACATTGTACTACAGGAGAAACCCCTGCCAAGTTGTTATTGGGTAGGGAAATCAAAACTCGTTTCAGTATGCTTAGTCCACCTTTGGTTAAGGACAAAATTATTAAAGGCCAATTTTCAAACGTTAAAAATTATAAAGGTAAACGAAACGTAAATTTTGACGACGGTAGAAACGTTTTTGTTCGTGATTATTCAAATCCAAATAAAGCTTCTTGGCAAGAAGCTATGGTTAAGGAACGCATAGGTCCTCATTCTTATCGTTGTATATTAACTCGCAATAACAAAAGTATTAAAAGACACGTTGATCAGATGATTTGTGGTACGTCTAACAGAAATGAAAAAGCCGATCTTAACGAACAAACATCACCGAGTAAATTAATTAAAGATATACCGACTCCCGACAACTCAACAGTTGAGGAGGGGGATGGACAGCAGAGCGTTTCACAAGAACAGGAAGAGATTAGATCTCGAGGTTTAAGACGGTTAGAACGTCGTAACTATAAGGAATAGTTTTTGTTGTAAAAAAATAAAATGTTTTTAATTTAGAATAATAATAATATTATTCTTAAATATTATTTCTTGAATCCCATATTTTGATTTTAAAATTTTGTATATTGGTGAAAAAAAAAAGAGAATAATGATTTTTCTGAAAGATTTAATTTTATATGTATTATTAAACTTGGGATGGGAGTTGTGATGTTGCGCCATCTAAGTGTCATGATTATCACAACACCATCTTTGTATTGTTATATTTAATCTTAGTTATGATCTGTCAAACTAGTTTTAAGGAGAAGTATGTAAACGTAAAAGAAATAAAAATAAATCACTTCTTATTGAACTACCAAACACGATACATCACAAATACAATGGATGAATTTGAAAATAAGGAGTGCTTAGACTCGATGCATGGGGAGCATTTTATCGATTGTCCATGGTCTATTGATAGTTGCATAGAGGGACCAGATACTTGCAACTGCTTCATCTATAGACATAGAAGTCAAGCTGTAATTAATCTAATTGAAATGTATCATAAACATCTAAGTGTTTAATAAACAAATTAATATTAAAACATGTGTAAATACAAATTGTCTTTTACTTTGACCCTAAACAAATTTTAAATAGTTTTAAGCAATATGGTGTCAAACAAAGTTTTAATTCCTATTTTATTATTCATTACAACCCTCCTTAGTGATGGCATAAAACTACTCAAAGAATTTTATTGATGTAAACACATTTTAGTTGCGAACAATATGTTGGCAAGCAGAGTTTTGCTTCCTATACAAATTCAACATAAATTTTACATTGTAGATTAAAGAGTTCTAAAACATATGACCGCCCTTTGTTTCACGCTTCTAGCCAAAAAAATATCCTCCACACCTAAAATAATAAAACCATCTTATTAAAACAATATTTAGAGAATAACATTTTTTCACACACAGAAATTTAAAATTTTTCCTTTATATTTTCACACCCATCATTAATATTTTTGTTTAAACAATTTAGAAAAATAAAAATTTATCACATTCCAAAAAAACAACAACCAAAAATAAGAAGAACCCTAATTTAATTTTTATTTTCAATTTTTAATTTTTATTTTTTAATTTTCAATTTTTAATTTTTATTTTTCAATTTTTAATTTTTATATTCCACTAAAAGTCTTACTGGGATTTGCTGAAGATTTCAATAAAGTAATTTTAAAATCTAAACATGAATTAATTTTACTGCGTAGTAAAAGTGATGAAGGCATGGTGTATTCAACAGCAAATACTGAAAAATCCAAAATAAAAATTACAAATATTTCATGGAGAATTCCTCATGTACACTTATCGGATTTTAGTAAATTAAATATGATGAAAGTGATAAAAAACGGAGAAAACTTGCCAATAGCATTCCGCAGTTGGGATTGCCATTATAATCCTCAACTAACAACTGGAAATAGTCACATTTGGAATGTAAAGTTAGCTACCAACAGAGAACGTCCACGTTTTGCATTAATAGCCTTTCAAAACGATAAAAAATTTGTTCATTGTAATATAACTAATCTCAAAGTTCACTTGAATTCAGAATCGTATCCTTATGATGATCTTAATATTAAATTTGCTAATGAACGATTCGCTATTCTCTACGATATGTATGTGAGATTTCAACAAAACTATTATATGAGAGATCCTCAACCCATCCTGAATTGTCAAGAATTTAAACATACTGCTCCTATTATTGTCATTGATGTGAGCCATCAAAATGAATCTACTACAAACGGTCCAATTGATATAAAAATTGAGTTTGAGACAAGCAGTAATATTCCAGAAAACACGTCTGCCTATTGTATTCTCATCCATGATCGATTAATTGAATATAATCCTTTAACTGTTCAAGTACGCAAAGTTGTTTAAATAAATGACAATATGCCAAAAACATATAGTCGTATTTGTCAACATGAAAAATTAAATTTTCCTCAAACACAGTTATTTTCATAATTTTTTCTAAAATCTTTATAAAATATCATCTATTACATAAGAAATATTTAAAAAAATTAATTTAAATCTAAATAAAATAAAAATTATAATACAATTAAAAATTAATACAATGTTTTATTTACATCTTCCAAATCAATATTTGTAAATATATCATCATCACTATCAATCTCCATAAACATATCACTAATATTATTATGAACATTTAAATTATTATTTTCAAATATCAGAAACAATGATATTAATACCAACACTACGAGAGAGAGAATTGACACCTTTCTTTTTAAATATGATGGATACATTTCTTTTGAGGATCTCCATTATATATTAAACTTTACGAATATAATGGATGAATTTGAAAATAAGGAGTGCCTAGACTCGATACATGGGGAACATTTCATTGATTGTCCATGGTCTATTGATAGTTGCGGAGAGGGACCTGATACTTGTAGCTGTTTTGTCTATAGACAGAGAAAACGATCTATAATTAATTTTATTGAAATGTATTATAAACATCTAAGCGTTTAATAAATGAATAAAATGAAAAATATACAAAATACACTGTCTTGTATATTATTTTAAATAGTATCCAAATTTTACTATGTCACCTAAAACACTTGACACATTATGTCTGTAGGCTAAGTTTTTGATCCATATAAAAAATTTTACATGTATATCAACGCGACGTACAAGATGTGTTTGATTAAAAATATTCTCATAATGTAAACACAATTTAAATATTAGACAAATTTTACTATGTCACCTAAAACACTTGACACATTATGTCTGTAGGCTGATCCCTATAAAAAAATTTACATGTATATCAACGCGACGTACAAGATGTGTTTGATCATGATTTGATCTGTCCACTCAAAAATATTCTCATAATGTAAACAAAATTTAAATATTAGACAAATTTTTATCATGTCGCCTAAAAACTTGATATAATACTGTCATCCACATATTTTAAATATTACACTAATTTGATTATATTGTGTACAAATTCTTCTCAAAAATATTTTCATAATGTAAACACAAAGAATTTTCTAGGCACATAACCTTCATCCCAGTGAAAAAACTGGTGCAGAAAATTCTTCTTTTTCATAGATGTAAAATTGTGAAAAGCCGTCGGCAAAACATAATTGTGTAATAAAAATATTCTCCACACACACACACACACACACACACATATTTTAAAATAAGCTATATTTTCACACCTCTATGTAAATTTTCCACACACAGAATTTTTACTGGGCCAGATGTTTATGAAAATTTATCTTTTTTCACTGAGTCAGAAATTCCACTTTTTTCATTTAAATTTTTTTTTTTTCACTGCGCAAATTTTTTGAAAATTTATTTTTTTTAAATTTATTTTTTTCACTGCACAAATTTTTTTAAATTTATTTTTTTCACTCCACAAATTTTTTGAAAATTTATTTTTTTTACTGCGCAAATTTTTTGAAAATTTATTTTTTTAAATTTATTTTTTTCACTGCACAAATTTTTTGAAAATTTATTTTTTTTAAATTTATTTTTTTCACTGCGCAAATTTTTTGAAAATTTATTTTTTTAAATTTATTTTTTTCACTGCACAAATTTTTTGAAAATTTATTTTTTAAATTTATTTTTTTCACTGCGCAAATTTTTTTAAATTTATTTTTTTCACTGCGCAAATTTTTTTAAATTTATTTTTTTTCACTGCACAAATTTTTTGAAAATTTATTTTTTTAAATTTATTTTTTTTCACTGCACAAATTTTTTGAAAATTTATTTTTTTAAATTTATTTTTTTCACTGCGCAAATTTTTTGAAAATTTATTTTTTTAAATTTATTTTTTTCACTGCGCAAATTTTTTGAAAATTTATTTTTTTCACTGCGAAAATTTTTTGAAAATTTTTTTTTAATTTATTTTTTTCACTGCGCAAATTTTTTGAAAATTTTTTTTAAATTTATTTTTTTCACTGCGCAAGTTTTTTGAAAATT
Source organism: Delia radicum (assembly GCA_021234595.1). Classification (NCBI taxonomy): domain Eukaryota; kingdom Metazoa; phylum Arthropoda; class Insecta; order Diptera; family Anthomyiidae; genus Delia; species Delia radicum. Next base: position 171,128,555 of record CM037854.1, on the reverse strand, counting down.
TTTTTTAAATTTATTTTTTAAATTTTTTGAAAATTTATTTTTTTCACACCGCCAGAAAATTTATTTTTTTTCAATAGGGCAAAATCATCATGCCGACTGCGCTGCTTCCTCTGCCGACTGCGCTGCTTTTTCGTTACAAAGGCCCCATTTCCTATCTACTATAGTCGAAAACCCAATTTCTAAACTTTCCTTTATTTTATTATCTATTTTCCTTTCTAACTGATTGCTAAGATTCTTCTGAGATTCTGCTACTAAATTTTGTATCATTGTAGAATAAATACGTGGGCTGTTTGCTATACGAAAACCTTCATTTTGGGTTCTAATAGGTGGTGGAGGAACTGACAAATTAGGTGGAGCCTTTGGAAATTCATACTCCTTGGATCTTGCTCCTGTTTGGGATCCCACTCTTGGAGTTCCCTGTAACAAGTCCTGATTATTTCCCGGAGTCTGACTAATTATAGATTTTGACAAATCAATCATACCGTTATCCTGGGTACCCGGAGGAGCTGACTTCTGTTTTTCATTTGTCCTGGGAAGACCCATGTCATCCATTTGAGGAGTCACAGTTGTTATGCGCATGGAGTACCCACTTGGGTATTTTCAAGATGACACGTTTACCGTTTGGAGTTAAGCCTGCGGCTGCTATTTTTCAAAAAACAATAGAAAATGTTTTACGTGGTATTCCTCACGTTGTTAATTATTTAGATGATATTATCATCACTGGTCGTGATTTTAGTGATCATGTAAAAACCATTGAGTTAGTGTTGTCTAAACTCGAAGCAGTTGGGTTGCGTCTTAATGCAGACAAGTGTGAATTTTTTAAAGATAAGGTGTCCTACTTGGGATTTAACATTGATCGTAATGGGTTGAGTATGAATAAGGACCGGATTTCTTCTGTTTTAGAAGCTCCTGTTCCTCAGAACGTTTCAGAGCTTAGAGCGTTTGTTGGCATGCTGAATTATTATTCAAAATTTATTCCAAGTTTTGCTCGCAAAATGTCTCCTCTCTATGAGCTTCTTAGAAAGGATGTCAGATTTAAATGGTCGGAAAGTTGTCAAAAAGCGTTTGAAACGTTGAAGGAAGAAGTTACATCCGACAAAATATTAGTTCATTTTAATCCTAGACTTCCTATATTACTTTCAACGGATGCTTCAAATAACGCAGTCGCTGGTATATTGTCCCATATGTGTGCTGATGGGTCAAAAAAGCCAATAGCCTTTGTTTCAAGGGCACTAACTAAAACGGAAAAGAATTACAGCACTATTCAAAAGGAGGCTTTAGCGATTGTTTTTTGCGTAACAAAACTTAAACAATATTTATTAGGTGTTCACTTCACCTTGGAATCAGACCATAAGCCCCTTTTATCCATTTTTGGTGAAAATAAAGGGCTCCCAGTGATGGCAGCAGCGCGTATTCAAAGATGGGCATTTATTTTGTCTGGTTTTAATTATACAATGCGTTTTGTTAAGGGCACCGAAAATTCTGCAGATCATTTATCTCGTTTTCCCCAGCGAGTGATTATCGGGGACAAAGAGGATTTTGGTTTTGTTAATTATATCAGTGGGGATAATAAATTGAATTTAAATTTTAAAGATATTGCCAGGGAAACTAGACGTGATCCTATTTTTTCTAAATTGAAAGAGGCTATTCAGACTGGTAAAATTGAATCTTTAAATGGAGACGAATTCGTTCCTTTTGTTAACCGAAAACATGAGCTTTCGGTCGAATATGAGTGTATTTTATGGGGTTTTCGTGTGGTAATACCTCCGAAGTTACGGAGTAGAGTTTTGGCACAACTTCACTATTCTCATTTTGGAATAGTCAAAACTAAAGCTCTTGCACGTTCGTATATGTGGTGGCCTAGAATAGACCACGATATTGAAAAATTAGTTTCGAATTGTATTTCATGTAGGGTTAGCCAACCAAGTCCGGAAAAAAGTTTCTTGGTTCCATGGGTACCCACGGATTCGGCTTGGTCCAGGCTTCATGTTGATTATGCGGGCCCTATAAAGGGTTTTCATTTTCTTATAATTATTGATTCGTTTTCTAAATGGGTTGAAATTTTTAAAACGAAAAACATAACATCAAGTTTCACTATCACTAAGTTTAAGGAAATTTTTGGACGATTTGGTTTAATAGATACCCTAGTTAGTGACAACGGGCGACAATTTACTGCCGAGGAATTTCAAGTTTTTATTAAGAGTAATAATATTAATCATATTTTACAGCGCCGGGGCACCCAGCTACCAACGGCCAAGCTGAGAACTTGGTAAAGACTTTTAAAAAGAACCTTTTGGCAAACCTTCGGGATGGTGAAAATCTCGATGAGATTATTAATACCTTTTTATTCGACTATAGGACAGCGAAACATTGTACTACAGGAGAAACCCCTGCCAAGTTGTTATTGGGTAGGGAAATCAAAACTCGTTTCAGTATGCTTAGTCCACCTTTGGTTAAGGACAAAATTATTAAAGGCCAATTTTCAAACGTTAAAAATTATAAAGGTAAACGAAACGTAAATTTTGACGACGGTAGAAACGTTTTTGTTCGTGATTATTCAAATCCAAATAAAGCTTCTTGGCAAGAAGCTATGGTTAAGGAACGCATAGGTCCTCATTCTTATCGTTGTATATTAACTCGCAATAACAAAAGTATTAAAAGACACGTTGATCAGATGATTTGTGGTACGTCTAACAGAAATGAAAAAGCCGATCTTAACGAACAAACATCACCGAGTAAATTAATTAAAGATATACCGACTCCCGACAACTCAACAGTTGAGGAGGGGGATGGACAGCAGAGCGTTTCACAAGAACAGGAAGAGATTAGATCTCGAGGTTTAAGAC